>JAWPHD010000828.1:0-391559 GCA_037043455.1 Cyrtodaria siliqua | reverse complement strand
TATTCATTAGCCTTTGCCAGTCGCCATAGGCATTAAACAAAATCGACATGTCGCCAGTACTTAGGTATCTCCGCCCTATTGTTGATGTCGGAGTATATTGACAATAGTTTATATAACATAGTTGCACATGCTTTATACACGTGCTGTTGTTTGTCGGAGGTAATCGTTCTGGTTTGATTGGTTGAAATGGATAAATGATTGACAACTGGCGACATGTTAATTGCATAGCTGAACTTGTGTAATGTTTTTAGCCAATTTGGCTATTGAAAGTAATTTTGGGTCATAAAAATGAACGTTGGAAATGGCAAAAAATGCAATCATAAGAACTGCAGTATATATATCGTAAATTTAGATTGTGTTACAAAGTATTTTGCTTTAATAGAACCTAACTTTATAACTGTTGCTAAAGTGGCTAAAAATCTTTTGCCAAATTTGGCTAAACAAAGTACATTTGGCTAAAGGAGATAGAGGTGGTTTAGCCATTGTGGCTAAACATATTTTAATCAAATGAAGAGCCCAGCCTTAAAAAAAACTTTCATTTTTTCCACAGTTTCGCCAGGTATCGACGACCACAATCTGTGTCAATAGTGTGACTTCTATATTAAAGTATATTAAAGCCTGTTACACAATTCTCATAAAATCCTGATACTCTTTATTTCAGTGCCAGAGGCGGGTTCCAAGGTAGTGTTGTGAAAGTTTTGATGGGCGTCAATATTATACAGGTGGGTGATATTGCATTCTTTTTAACAATGTGTTTACCAAATGAGCTTTTCAGGAAAACTATTGCTCAAGTTAATGGAATTGGAAATGTATTTGAAAACGTCTTTTGATGAAAATGTAATGAACAAGTTATATACATCAGAATGTTTGACGTTAAAATAGTTTTATGGAAAAAACAAACACTTTTTATGCCTTGCAACGGTCATGCGATTTACCATTGTTGATCATATTAGTAAGTCCGGGTCTGGTTGGATTTTTGGCAAGCTTTGACTATTAGTGCAATGTTTATAGTAACCTAAGGTTATCTTGTTGATATGATGGAAAACCCATATTTTGACATTTTGACTTTATTCAAATATGGCTAACTATGATTTCAGCCACCGTTAATGACTGTTCTACTGGAGAAGTTACCAGAGTTTACGGGTGAAGACGAGTACGTATTTTATGTCTTGTTTACAAAACTGTGTATCCGTGGTGCCATTGAGTTTCGTCGATGTGTTCTTTGGCAAGACTCTTTCCCCCCGTAGCCTCGTAAACGTAACTCGGTGGGCGCGTCCCGTGTATCGGTCTATCCTCCGAGCACGTTAAAGAGCCATAGGATTTTATTCGATAAGGCACGGTTCCCGGATTGTCCTATGTATCCTTCCCCTCTCTCTGGGGCGGCTTTAAATAACCTATACTGTGTTGATGAGCCGTTAAACAACATTCAACAACAACAAACTGTGTAAGCTATATTCCGTGCTGGAGTTATTTGCCCTTGATTGTATTGTATATGTCCGTCTCCATATCTCTTGAACCGTTTGAGGGATTTTGACATAACGTCGTACAAACGTTCACTATATTGAGACGACGTGCAGAGCACAATTTCCAGCCGCGTCCGTTTAAGGTCAAGGTCACTGTTAGAGCTCGAAGGTCATGTGCAACTATATTTTGTGTCCTCCATATCTCTTGAACCGCTTGAGGGATTTTGAAATAACTTGGCACAAATGTTCACCATATCGAGACTACATGCAGGGCGCAACAATCAGTCACGTCCGTTCAAGGTCAAGGTCACACTTAGAGGTCGAATGTCATATGCAGCGGAGTTGTGGCCCTTGATTTAGTTAAAAATTCTATATTTTGCCTCGTTCTTCATTTTTCATCTGATCATGACCAAACTTTACCAGATTGTTAATATCAGTGAAAGCTCGGACAAAGTACAAAACCCAGCCAGATCGGACCAGTAACAGCTGAGTTATGGCCCTTGATTTAGTTCAAAATACTATAGTTTGCCTCGTTAAGACGATAGAGCCTTCATTTAGCCTAAGGGAGGTTTTATCAGGATGTAATTATAAGGTAATGATTTATAAATGCTTTATGAAATAACGATTAAACAAACTTATATAAACTACAGGTACCACCAACAGGTTGCTGTATCGGTGTTGGGAACTAAAAAAAAAATATTAAAATATATATATATATATATATATACATTTTTTAATTAATTTTTTTTTTTTGTATAACAGGATTTACTGATGCATTTTGCACATTAAATTTGATAATTTTTTGGCCAAAATTTGACTGTCCCAATTTAAATTATATTAAAATTATGAATACGTAGTTCTCCTGAATCCCTGGCAAGATTTGAACAAAACTTTTTAGGGATGATCAGTTCCAGGTCTTGTTGTGCATATCATCGCCGTGTTCCAATTAAATGATTTTTTGGCAGAATTAATGGCCCTTTAAAGGTTTTGATACACAAACTGGACTAGTTTTCCTGAACCCCTAGCCGGATTTCAACAAAACTTTGCAGGGATGATCAGCACCAAGCCTAGTTGTGCATATGATCGTCGTGTTCCAGTTTACTTATTTTTGGCGGAGTTGTGGCCCATGAAAGGTTTTTGATACACTTTTTCCGGGCTAGTTCTCCTGATCGTGGCGGGATTTCAACGAAACTTGACAAGGATGATCAGTGTCAAGCCTAGTTGTGCATATCATCGCCATATTCCAGATTAGTCTCTTATGAACTCCTTGCCGGATTTCAAACGAATCTTGGCGGGGATGATCGTAGCAAGCCTAGTTGCACCTGTCATTGTTGTGTTATGGTCGCAATGAATTTTGGCCCTTTTAAGGTTTTAATACACAAACTTTGCCCCAACTAATTCTCCCTGATCCCCTGGCCGTATTTCATCGAATCTTGGCAGGGATGATTAGTACAAGCCTAGTTGCGCATGACATTGTCGTGTTCCAGTTGAATGAATATTGGCAGACTATTACCCATTAAAGGTTTTAATACACTAACTTATACAGACTAGTTTTCCTGAACCTCTGGCTGGATTTCAACGAAACTTGACAGGGATAATCAGTACCAAGCATAGTTGCATAAATCATCGCCATGTTCCGGTAAATGAAATAGTTATGGTCCCTTATACATAAACTTTATCCTTTTGCCAATAGAGCGTCCACAGGCCCCTCTTGTACCTCTTGTTTTAATCTGTTATTATATGTGTACATTTATTTTCTGTACAGTAGAAATGTTCAGCAAGAGGTTCGCATTTATATTTATTCTAGCACACCCCCACCAAAATCACAACTGAAATTTAAGTGAAGTAAACACTTGCCTTAACTAGACAGATCTTAATGTGCCAAAATCTGAAAAAAAATAATTCTGTAGTCACATTTCTTCAGTGGTTATTTTAAAGTTGGAGTGTATCAGTTTTGCTTATTTTGTACTGTGTTGTATGTTACAGTAGCAACATATTAGAACAAGGACAGAAGGTGAACATACCCCACCTACTCCTATCACAGTTCCAATGGCTAGACACCATAGTGAACAGTAAGGTAAGTAAATACACGTCAGCTTGATGCCTTACTGATCTAAGTAATAATGCTAAACACAGAATGTGAGATCGTTTCGATACCTTTTTTGACAGGGATTATTATATAGTCCTCAAAATTTGCTAAGGATCACTTTTATTCTTCCATTTAATTTTATTAGAAATTAAGTCACAATAACGATATTAATTTCATTGACACTTCAACAATTCCACAATTTGAATCAAGTCATGAGATCACATGACCATACACTGCCGTAAATAATTTCATGTAAAATATAAATAATACTATTTATTTCAGCAAGAAATTTAGACAGCAAAAAAGTGATCCTTAGCAAATTTTGAGTAGTATGCATTACAGAACATGTTTTTGTTAAAAATAAAATTATGTAAAAATTTCTGCTTAAATTTTGAAACAAATCCACTCTTAATTGTAAGCTTATTTGATGTCTTTGAATGTATTATTTTTAAAGGTGAATCTTATGATTTTCCATCGGGATTTGTTTATTTCATAGTGGTTACAAAGCTGTATTGCAGATGTTTGTGCACTGGGAGAAACATGAAAATGTCATAAAAAGGTAGGGTGTTGTTCCATCCAAAAGCCTGCTACAGATAAGCATAATGTCATTGGGGGAAGCGAGGTTTCCCCATCCAAGCCTGCTACTGACCAGACCCCTTCCTAAACAATATATTATCTACCTTACAGGAGGTGACGGACAAGCTGCTAGAGATGGTCACTATTACATGTGCAGATGTACAGCGAGAGATCATAACATGTCTGCCGAATGTTGTACAGGACTCCGAACACGCTCATGTTGCGTCTGCTCTAAGGTTGGTTTGTTAATGTCATTGTTTCTTCTTTAGTTGCGAGCCATTACATTGGTCACTTTGCTGTGATATTGAGCAGGTTACTATTGGTCTACTTCTCCAATCAGAAAAATACTCGAAGCTTGTTGTCACACATTTTTAGCTCTACTGGCCAAGGGCCAGCAGAGCTTATGGGATGGTGTGTTGTCCGTCTTCCGTCGTCCGTCGTCCGTCCGTCGTCTGTCGTCCGTCGTCCGTCGTCCGTCCGTTAACTTTTCTTCAAACGACTTCTCCTCAGAAACCGCTTGGCTAATTTTGACCAAACTTCACATGGATGATCCTTAGATGAATGCTTTTTAGATTTGTTAAAATTAGGTCAGCGCTACATCCAAGATGGCTGCCATTACCATATATGGTCGAAACCTTAAAAAATCTTCTTCTCCAGAACCTCTGGACAGATTTCAACAGTTTTTCTTTTAAAATGATCGCCAACGCCTAGACTATCAAGATTGTTCAAATAAAGTCCCCGGGGTCAAAAATGGCCGTGCCCCGGGGGTCCAAAGTTTGTATATTGAGGTTTTGCATGTTTTTCATATAGACATATAGGAAAAAACTTTAAAAAATCTTCTTCTCTGAAACCACAAGGCACAGAGCTCTCATGTATTACATGTAGCATCAGCTTATGGTCCTCTGCTAAGTTTGTTCAAATGGTGACCCTGGGGTCAAATTTGTCCCCGCCCCGGGGGTCACAATTTTACATAGACTTATATAGGATTTTAAAAAAAAAAATTCTTCTTCTCGGAAACTACAACAGCCGGAGGTTTGATATTTTGCATTTACTATAAGCTTATGGTCCTTTACCAAGTTTGTTCAAATGGTGACCCTCGGGTCACATTTGTCTCCGCCCCAAGGGTCACATGTTTTACATAGACATGTATAGGGAAAAACTTAAAAAATCTTTTTCTCTGAAACTGCAAGAGCCAGAGGTTTAATATTTTGCATTTGCTATAAGCTTGTGGTCCTCTACCAAGTTTGTTCAAATGGTGACCCAGGGGTCACATTTGGCCCCACCCCGGGTGTCACAGATTTACATAGGCTTGTATAGGCAAAAATGAAAAAAAATCTTCTTCTCTGGAACCACATGGCACAGAGCTCTCATGTATTACATGTAGCATCAGCTTATGGTCCTCTACTAAGTTTGTTCAAATGCTGACCCTGGGGTCAAATTTGTCCCCGCCCCAAGGGTCACAGTTTTACATAGACTTAGAAAGGATCTTTTTTTTAGCTCTACTGGCCAAGGGCCAGCAGAGCTTATGGGATGCTGTGTTGTCCGTCGTTTCTTCAAACGACTTCTTCTAAGAAACCGCTTGGCTAATTTTGACCAAACTTCACGTGGATGATCCTTAGTTGAATGCTTTTTAGATTTGTTAAAATTAGGTCAATGCTACATCCAAGATGGCCCGCTGCCAATACCATATATGGTCGAAACCTTAAAAAATCTTCTTCTCCAGAACCGCTGGACAGATTTCAACAGTTTTTCTTTTAAAATGATCGCCAACGCCTAGACTATCAAGTTTGTTCAAATAAAGTCCCCGGGGTCAAAAATGGCCGTGCCCCGGGGGTCCAAAATTTGTATATTGAGGTTTTGCATGTTTTTCATATAGACATATAGGAAAAAAACTTTAAAAAATCTTCTTCTCTGAAACCACAAGGCACAGAGCTCTCATGTATTACATGTAGCATCAGCTTATGGTCCTCTACTAAGTTTGTTCAAATGGTGACCCTGGCGTCAAATTTGTCCCCGCCCCGGGGGTCACAGTTTTACATAGACTTATATAGGATTTTTTTTTAAAAAATCTTCTTCTCGGAAACTACAAGAGCCAGAGGTTTGATATTTTGCATTTACTATAAGCTTATGGTCCTTTACCAAGTTTGTTCAAATGGTGACCCTCGGGTCACTTTTGGCCCCGCCCCAAGGGTCACATGTTTTACATAGACATGTATAGGGAAAAACTTAAAAAATCTTCTTCTCTGAAACTGCAAGAGCCAGAGGTTTAATATTTTGCATTTGCTATAAGCTTGTGGTCCTCTATCAAGTTTGTTCAAATGGTGACCCAGGGGTCACATTTGGCCCCACCCCGGGGGTCACAGTTTTACAAAGGCTTGTATAGGGAAAAACTGAAAAAAATCTTCTTCCCAGGAACCACATGGCACAGAGCTCTCATGTAATACATGTAGCATCAGCTTATGGTCCTCTACTAAGTTTGTTCAAATGGTGACCCGGGGGTCAAATTTGTCCCCGCCCCGAGGGTCACAGTTTTACATAGACTTATATAGGATTTTTTTTTTAAAAATCTTCTTCTCGCCAACTACAAGAGTCAGAGGTTTGATATGTTACATTTATTATAAGCTTATGGTCCTTTACCAAGTTTGTTCAAATAGTGACAATGGTGACCCTGGGGTCACATTTGGTCCCGCCCCAAGGGTCACATGTTTTACATAGACATGTATAGGGAAAAACTTAAAAAATCTTCTTCTCTGAAACTGCAAGAGCCAGAGGTTTAATATTTTGGTGTTGCTATAAGCTTATGGTCCTTTACCTATTTTGTTCAAATGGGGACCCTGGGGTCACATCTGGCCCTGCCCCGGGGATTCACAGTTTTACATAAATGCTTGTAGAGGGAAAAACTGAAAAAAATAATCTTCTCTGGAACTGCAAGAGCCAGAGGTTTAATATTTTGCATTTGCTAAAAGCTTATGGTCCTTTACCAAGTTTGTTCAAATGGTGACCCTGGGGTCACATTTGGCCCCGCCCCAAGGGTCACATGTTTTACATAGACATGTATAGGGAAAAACTTAAAAAATCTTCTTCTCTGAAACTGCAAGAGCCAGAGGTTTAATATTTTGCTGTTGCTATAAGCTTATGGTCCTTTACCAATTTTGTTCAAATGGGGAAACTGGGGTCACATCTGGCCCCGCCGCGGGGGTCACAGTTTTACATAAATTCTTGTATAGGGAAAAACTGAAAAAAATCTTTTTCTCTGGAACTGCAAGAGCCAGAGGTTTAATATTTTTCATTTGCTGTAAGTTTATGGTCCTTTACCAAGTTTGTTCAAATGGTAACCCTCGGGTCACATGTTTTACATAGACATGTATAGGGATTTTTTTTTTGAATTTTTTTTTTTTGAAATATCTTCTTGTTTTGCAATTATTATTTTTTTTTTGCAATTTTTTTTTTTGCAATTTTTTTTTTTTTTTTTAGCTCTATGTTCGACCAGTCGGACCAGTAACAGAGGTGTTCTTGATTTAGTTAAACATGCTATATGTTGCCTCGTTAATACGGTTGGGCCTTCATTTTTCATCTGATCTTTACCAAACTTTACCAGATTCTTTAGTTATGGCCTTTGATTTAGTTAAAAAGCTGTTTTTTGCCCGAAACTTTCAAAAAAACGTAAATGGCAGTCACTCACTTCATTGATGTTATAAGAGCCATGTTAGCCAGTAGAGCGTCCACAGGCCCTCTTGGGCCTCTTGTTTCCATTTCTTTTGTTTTAAATTGCAGCCATGACTTGAAGTATTTGGTCCCTATTTTTATAGTCCTTGATGTTAAAAATTAATCTGTTTAATGCTATAATGTAGGACATTTCAAATTTAATATTTTAGCGTAAAACAATAAATAACTGTCGTCATTATGACACTTTTCCTGAAAAAGTGTGTCCCCATTATTACGTCGGAGCGTTGACGGGTATAAATAATAATGAGATAAAACATTAGGGCTACAACAGTTTACCGATACACTGGTAAATTTTTGTGGTTCAATATACAAATAAACTGTACATTTTGTCGAACTGGTAGTTAACCAACAAAATCATTTAGTATATTCAAAGTTTATTTAAACACAACAAAGGCGAGTAAAATGGATAATTCACCAGGAAACATCGCTTCCGTTAAACCAGAAGTATGAACAGGAAGTAGAGTAACTAGCAAGTTCACGTTTAAAATGCGGCGTCCTTTTTTGTCATTTTGAGATCGACTTCCATGAATGATTTAAATTGCCAATAATTGATCATAGTCGTAAAAAATCAATGTAAATATGCTAAAAAGGTGGTAAATTTATAGTTTTGTTATAGATCTCAGACATTCTCTCAGCCCAGTGATCCTGCCTTGTTTCGGAAGTAGTTAAAGTGCTTATTTTTATCAGGATTTCTAATATACATGTACATATATAAAATATATCTTTCTAAATTCCATATACAGTTCCTGTTTTTATGAAGTAAAACATAAGACTAAGTCAGCCACTTATGCATCAAAACTGTTTTAACTTAGTGTACACCAATCCCTATCAAAACAAAAACATAACATAAAACGCTTGTATATTAGTAGTTTTCAAAACTTTTTATACTTAAAATAGCATCGACAGCCGTATTGCATACAGTTCAGATGTTGCAATGTATTGCAATATGGTTTTGCTGTATTGTTGCAGCCCTATAAACATTCTTTTCCATATATAAATGTTTGCTATGCCTAAAAATGATATCAAGTTGAATTCAGAATTGCGCAAGAATGCATGCAAACTTTAATGCATGCAAAAGAATGTTTTATTGTTTTCAACATACATGTGCAATGATAGATGACCAGAAACGTATGATATTGCTCACTTGCTGTACTGGGCATTTGTGATGCAATCCCGTTACGAAATAGCATGTGATTAAAACATGACTGGGCAGACTCACATGCTAGAATGGACATGCTTTGCTGTTTATTACAGCATGTCATTGTAACCTGTTAGCTTGGAGGCCGGATACATAATAACTGTGTATTTCAGGGATGTGTTGAATGAGAACAAGCAGTTAACGGTGCCAATTCTGGATTCCATGTCCAACCTTATCCTCACACCAGAGCTCATGTCAGAGGTAGTCGGATATTATTCATATTTTAAAAGATTTTAAATAGACATGCATTTAAAGCTGTTGTGGTGTGCATATATTCACATTCAGAAGAAAAGTTATTTGAAGAAGTGCCTAGTTGTCCGTCGTCCATCCGTCGTTAACTTTTGTCTCGTTAAGACGATAGGACCTTCATTTTTCATCTGATCTTTACCGAAATTTACCAGATTGTTAATGTCAATGAAAGCTCGGACAAGTTTGAAAACCAGCCAAATCGGAGAAGTAACAGCGGAGTTATGGCCCTTGATTTAGTTAAAAATGCTATAATTTGCCTCGTTAAGATGATAGGGCGTTCATTTTTCATCTGATCTTTAACAGGTTGTTAATGTCAATGAAAGCTCGGACATTTTCGAAAACCAGCCAGATTGGACCAGTAACAGCAGAGTTATGGCCCTTGATTTAGTTAAAAATGCTATATTTTGCCTCGTTTAGACTATAGGGCCTTCATTTTTCATCCGATCTTTACTAAACTTTACCAGATTTTTTTTCTTTTATTATTTTTATATTTCTTTATTTTTTAAATATTTTAATATTTTTTTAGCTCTACTGATCAGAGATCAACAGAGCTTATGCCGCGGTGCGGCGTCCGTCGTCCGTCTGTCTGACTGTCTGTCTGTCCGTAAACTTTTATTTGTAGCGACAGCTCCTCTGAAACTACTGGATGGATATTCATGAAACTTTACAGAAATGTTGCCCATAAAGTCTAGTTGATCTTAGCAAAAATTCATGTTGATGCGAAATCCAAGATGGCCGCCAAAGCTAAAAATAGAGTTTTAAAATACAAGTTTGTAGCGACTACTTCTTGAAAACTATAAGTGATATTGATATGGGACTTTTTCTAAAATGATCAGCATGACATGATGTTGATCCTTGTCAAAAATCGTTTTGATTCAACGTTAAACATGGCTGCCAGCGGCCATCTTTGTTTACATAGAGTTATATAGTAAAAACTTGTAGCGACTACTCCTCTGAAACTACTTGACAGATTGTCATGAAACTTTACAGGAATGTTGCTCTTGATGTCTAATTGATCCTAGCAAAATTTCAGATCTGCCAGAAATTCAAGATGACCGTCACAGCTAAAAATAGATTTAAAATAAATAAGTTTGTAGCGACTACTTCTTCAAAACTATAAGAGATATTGATATGGGACTTTTTCTAAAATGATCAGTATGACATGATGTTGGTCCTTGTCGAAAATCGTTTTGATTTGACGTTTAACATGGCTACCAGCGGCCATCTTTGTTTACATAGTTATATAATGAAAACTTGTAGCGACTACTCCTCTGAAACTACTTGACGGATTTTCATGAAACTTCACAGGAATGTTGCTCTTAATGTCTAATTGATCTTAGCAAAATTTCAGGTCGGCCGGAAATTCAAGATGGCCCCCACGGTTAAAAATAGATTTTCAAAAAACAAGTCTGTAGCGACTACTTCCTGAAATCAAAATCAATCAGTAGAGCTTCAAGGTCATTGACCTCTTGTTTATTTTTATTTTTATTTCTTATTTTCTCTACTGCCAAAGTTTGAAAACCATCCAGATCGGACCAGTAATGGCGGAGTTATGGCTCTTGATTTAGTTAAAAATGCTATATTTACCTCTTTAAGACGATAGTCACTCGCTTCATTGATGTTATAAGAGCCATATTAGCCAGTAGAGCATCAACAGGCCCTCTTGGGCCTCTGTTTTATGTTTTTAAAGGCTTTGTCGGTTAAGTAGGTCAACACTGCTGTTTATTATTGTCACATGTAATGCCAATGCTTGGTAACACACGCCACGGGTGTATTAGCGACGTATGTAAAGAGACCTAATTTACAGAATCTAATTGTTAAATATTGGATTTTACGAAATTTGCTCATTAATAATTTAAAGAAGCTCTTGTATTAAATAAATTTGCCGAACTCATTTAATGAAATCATTTATTTTGAACTTGTTTAACATCCTCTATGTATGATACACGTAGAATGAAAATGGTGCTCATCAGAAGTGGTTCTATATAAGTATAATAAAAGGTATGTGTGAGTGTTAGTAATATACAGTTATAAATGTTGTCACTTCTTGTTTCTTTTAAGACTGTTGAATCAGGTGCTCAGTATGAATTGTAAACTCAGAAAATGCAAACAGGATGGAACATCACTGATGCAAATATGGAGCTCACCTAAACATTATTGTATAACTGTTACACCTGCTATATTGTTCAGGTTAGGGAATCGGTTCTACAGTCCTTGGCCTCGGTGGAGTTAGATGACCTGCCTGTCCTGGTCAAGTTTCTCCTGCAGTCTGTCACAGGGGTAGATGCTTTAGAGGTAAGATTGTCTTCAGGGTTTCCCCCAGGATCATAAGGCATGTCGCATGCAACATGCCTTCCTGGAAAAAAAAAGGAAAAACAACATGCCTTCATCAGAGCAACATGCCTTAAGATTTTCTTAATTTTCATGAATAACAGATTTAAAAGAAGAAAAATAGAATTTCTATGGTGATTCTTGTTCCTTTTGCACCAAAATCATAAAAGTATGTTATTTTGCCATTTTGCCATTAATAGGCACTATTTTTTTCCAGCCCAGTTTGGTAAATGTAATGTCAGAACAACATGCCTTCACAATTTTCTGGGGGAAACCCTGGTCATGTTGCTTCAAATTACATCTGTCTGTCAGTTCTACAGTCTCTGGTCATGGTGCAGTTAGATGACCTGCCTGTCCTCATCAAGTGTCTACTGCATTCTGTCGCTGGGGTATTTTTATCTTCTTTTGCTTACATGTTACATCATAAGTGAAATGTTTGTAGGTGGCTGGTATGGAGAGTCATGATCACAGTTGTAGTAGTTGACTACATCAGGCATGACTTGTGGTTGCAGTCTGACAGGAGGGAGCCCAGAAGACCATGTGGTGTCTGGCTCTGCCTCTCTGTAGTTGTATTTCGTATTCAGAATAATACATATTCAATGATAAAACTACCCAGCATCTGGTATAATAATCTGGCATTTGTGTATCTGTCAGTTTAAAAACATATTTTTAAAGAAACTTACCTGCGAAATAATGTCAAAATTACACTACAGAACCATTTATCAACACTATCCAGGAGTTCAGGTCATATAATAATGTATATGAGCTGATTTAAAGTATAGGATTTTTCATGGGTTCTTAAAATACCTGTGATTGAATATGCGTAAAATGAATTATGAGTTGGGGACTCTAAATTCTGCGTTCAAGTTTTGGGACTTTGGCCTGGTTGGTTAAAGCCGTTTATATTGGATCTATAGTGTTTGGATTCTCAAAATATGTAAATTGTATATATACCTCTTGGTCAGTAGGTTTAGAAACGGTGAACATATGTTGTAACATTTGGTTGTTGTTGGCGGGAGAGGGACTTTAAAGGCAGACAATGCTTATAAAATGTAAAATGTAGCAATTTATGGAAGTCCTTTAACTTTGGAGATGGCATTATAATCTGATCACTAGAAAGGAATAAATCTTAAGCCAGAAAAATAATTTTCAATACCATATCCGAAAATCTCTTGTGAATTTGGATTATTTTTTGAACAGGTGGTGAGTGAGTTGAGAGCCAATCTGGAGTTTGATTCTTCGACTGCAAAGAAGAGTGCTAAGGGAAAATCAAAACAGTGAGTAGAAACATCTGCAATAATGTACCACCCATCTAGTGGGGCAACTTTGAATTAAAAACCAAGTAATATTTGTAAAGTATAAACTGAACCTCAATTTAAGATAAGTGGCCAACCGTGTTAAGTTTTTAGCTCTACTGATCAGAGATCAGCAGAGCTTATGCCGTGGTGCGTCGTCCGTCTGTCTGTCCGTAAACTTTTATTTGTAGCGACAACTCCTCTGAAACTACTGGATGGATATTCATGAAACTTTACAGAAATGTTGCCCATAAAGTCTAGTTGATCCTAGCAAAAATTCATGTTGATGTGAAATCCAAGATGGCCGCCAAAGCTAAAAATAGAGTTTTAACATACAAGTTTGTAGCGACTACTTCTTGAAAACTATAATTGATATTGATATGGGACTTTTTCTAAAATCATCAGCATGACATGATGTTGATCCTTGTCAAAAATCGTTTTGATTCAACATTAAACATGGCTGCCAGCAGCCATCTTTGTTTACATAGAGTTATATAGTAAAAACTTGTAGCGACTACTCCTCTGAAACTACTTGACGGATTGTCATGAAACTTCACAGGAATGTTGCTCTTGATGTCTAATTGATCCTAGCAAAATTTCAGATCTGCCAGAAATTCAAGATGGCCGTCACAGCTAAAAATAGATTTTTAAAAAGTAAGTTTGTAGCGACTACTTCTTGAAAACTATAAGTGATATTGATATGGGACTTTTTCTAAAATGATCAGCATGACATGATGTTGATCCTTGTGGAAAATTATTTTGATTCGACGTTAAACATGGCTGCCAGTGGCCATCTTTGCTTACATAGAGTTATATAGTAAAAACTTGTAGCGACTACTCCTCTGAAACTACTTGACAGATGTTCATGAAACTTCACAGGAATGTTGCTTTTGATGTCTAGTTGATCCTAGAAAAATTTCAGGTCGGCCGGAAATTCAAGATGGCCGCCACAGCTAAAAATAGATTTAAAATAAATAAGTTTGTAGCGACTACTTCTTCAAAACTATAAGAGATATTGATATGGGACTTTTTCTAAAATGATCAGTATGACATGATGTTGGTCCTTGTCGAAAAAAATCGTTTTGATTTGACGTTAAACATGGCTACCAGCGGCCATCTTTGTTTACATAAGAGTTATATAATGAAAACTTGTAGCGAATACTCCTCTGAAACTACTTGACGGATTTTCATGAAACTTCACAGGAATGTTGCTCTTAATGTCTAATTGAGACCTGGGAAAATTACAGGTCGGTTGGAAATTCAAGATGGCCGCCACGGTTAAAAATAGATTTTCAAAAAACAAGTCTGTAGCGACTACTTCCTGAAATCAAAATCAATCAGTAGAGCTTCAAGGTCATTGACCTCTTGTTTCTGTTGCCAACTTTTTTACTTCATTATGTAAGCAAGAATGAATTTTGTAAACTACATGTGATGCACATACGTATTTTTAGCTTGACTGATCAGAGATCAGCAAAGCTTATGCCGTGGTGCGGCATCCGGCGTCCGTCTGTCTGTTCGTAAACTTTTATTTGTAGCGACTACTCCTCTGAAACTACTGGATGGATATTCATGAAACTTTACAAAAATGTTGCCCATGAAGTCTAGTTGATCCTAGCAAAAATTCATGTTGATGTGAAATCCAAGATGGCCACCAAAGCTAAAAATAGATTTTTAAAATACAAGTTTGTAGCGACTACTTCTTGAAAACTCAAAGTGATATTGATATGGGACTTTTTCTAAAATGATCAGCATGACATGATGTTGGTCCTTGTCGAAAATCGTTTTGATTCAGCGTTAAACAAACTGCCAGCGGCCATCTTTGTTTACATAGAGTTATATAATGAAAACTTGTAGCGACTACTCCTATGAAACCACTTTACGGATTTTCATGAAACTTCACAGAAATGTTGTTCGTGATGTCTAATTGATCCTAGCAAAATTTCAGGTCGGCCGGAAATTCAAGATGACCGCCACGGCTAAAAATAAATTTTCAAAATACAAGTTTGTAGCGACTACTTCTTGAAAACTATAAGTGATATTGATATGGGACTTTTTCTAAAATGATCAGCATGACATGATGTTGATCCTTGTGGAAAATTATTTTGATTCGACGTTAAACATGGCTGCCAGTGGCCATCTTTGGTTACATAGAGTTATATAGTAAAAACTTGTAGCGACTACTCCTCTGAAACTACTTGACAGATGTTCATGAAACTTCACAGGAATGTTGCTTTTGATGTCTAGTTGATCCTAGAAAAATTTCAGGTCGGCCGGAAATTCAAGATGGCCGCCACAGCTAAAAATAGATTTAAAATAAATAAGTTTGTAGCGACTACTTCTTCAAAACTATAAGAGATATTGATATGGGACTTTTTCTAAAATGATCAGTATGACATGATGTTGGTCCTTGTCGAAAATCGTTTTGATTTGACGTTAAACATGGCTACCAGCGGCCATCTTTGTTTACATAAGAGTTATATAATGAAAACTTGTAGCGACTACTCCTCTGAAACTACTTGACGGATTTTCATGAAACTTCACAGGAATGTTGCTCTTAATGTCTAATTGAGACCTGGGAAAATTACAGGTCGGTTGGAAATTCAAGATGGCCGCAACGGTTAAAAATAGATTTTCAAAAAACAAGTCTGTAGCGACTACTTCCTGAAATCAAAATCAATCAGTAGAGCTTCAAGGTCATTGACCTCTTGTTTCTGTTGCCAACTTTTTTACTTCATTATGTAAGCAAGAATGAATTTTGTAAACTACATGTGATGCACATACGTATTTTTAGCTTGACTGATCAGAGATCAGCAGAGCTTATGCCGTGGTGCGGCATCCGGCGTCCGTCTGTCTGTTCGTAAACTTTTATTTGTAGCGACTACTCCTCTGAAACTACTGGATGGATATTCATGAAACTTTACAGAAATGTTGCCCATAAAGTCTAGTTGATCCTAGCAAAAATTCATGTTGATGTGAAATCCAAGATGGCCACCAAAGCTAAAAATAGATTTTTAAAATACAAGTTTGTAGCGACTACTTCTTGAAAACTCAAAGTGATATTGATATGGGACTTTTTCTAAAATGATCAGCATGACATGATGTTGGTCCTTGTCGAAAATCGTTTTGATTCAGCGTTAAACAAGGCTGCCAGCGGCCATCTTTGTTTACATAGAGTTATATAATGAAAACTTGTAGCGACTACTCCTATGAAACTACTTTACGGATTTTCATGAAACTTCACAGAAATGTTGTTCGTGATGTCTAATTGATCCTAGCAAAATTTCAGGTCGGCCGGAAATTCAAGATGACCGCCACGGCTAAAAATAAATTTTCAAAATACAAGTTTGTAGCGACTACTTCTTGAAAACTATAAGTGATATTGATATGGGACTTTTTCTAAAATGATCAGCATGACATGATGTTGATCCTTGTCAAAAATCGTTTTGATTCAACGTTAAACATGGCTGCCAGCGGCCATCTTTGTTTACATAGAATTATATAGTAAAAACTTGTAGCGACTACTCCTCTGAAACTACTTGTCGGATTTTCATGAAACTTTACAGGAATGTTGCTCTTAATGTCTTATTGATCCTAGCAAAATTTCAGGTCGGCCTGAAATTCAAGATGGCAGCCATGGCTAAAAATACATTTTCAAAATACAAGTTTGTAGCGACTACTTCTTGAAAACTATAAGTGATATTGATATGGGACTTTTTCTAAAATGATCAGCATGACATGATGTTGATCCTTGTCAAAAATCGTTTTGATTCAACGTTAAACATGGCTGCCAGTGGCCATCTTTGTTTACATAGAATTATATAGTAAAAACTTGTAGCGACTACTTCTCTGAAACTACTTGTCGGATTTTCATGACACTTTACAGGAATGTTGCTCTTAATGTCTTATTGATCCTAGCAAAATTTCAGGTCGGCCTGAAATTCAAGATGGCAGCCATGGCTAAAAATACATTTTCAAAATACAAGTTTGTAGCGACTACTTCTTGAAAACTATAAGTGATATTGATATGGGACTTTTTCTAAAATGATCAGCATGACATGATGTTGGTCCTTGTCGAAAATCGTTTTGATTCGGCGTTAAACATGGCTGCCAGCGGGCATCTTTGTTTACATAGAGTTATATAATGAAAACTTGTAGCCACTACTCCTCTGAAACTACTTGACGGATTTTAATGAAACTTGACAGGAATGTTGCTCTTGATGTCTAATTGATCCTAGCAAAATTTCAGGTCGGCCTGAAATTCAAGATGGCCGCCACGGCTAAAAATAAATGTTCAAAAAACAAGTTTGTAGCGACTACTTCCTGAAATCAAAATCAATCAGTAGAGCTTCAAGGTCATTGACCTCTTGTTATAAACGGTATTCGAAACCAGCCTGACAAAATGCCTGCATTGTTACCATTTTAATTAATAACCAGTTAAATGTGATTTGATGAATATTTAACATATTTTAAACGTGCAGGGTAATGAAATGAGGTTTTACATCATGTTGGCACATCATATTATGACAGCAACGTCAGTGGGAAATGAGATGAAGGATAACGTTTCATGAAGCAAGCCTCCACCAGGGAGCGAACACATGCTAGGTCATGAATAGGTACCTAAGGAAGTCGCATCACATGTATTAATACTGGTTTAACTCTCAACAGAGTGTCTCAAACACTTATCGGAATTTTGAAAAATGCACGGATGCAGTTGTAATACTTACTGTTGGTATATTTGATATATCAATTTGGTTTAAACATATTTTATTCAGCTTTTTTACAACAAATATATTTGAATACATGCAAAGTTAATGAAAGAAATATTCTTATAGAGTTACTCTCCTTGGTATTTAACAAATACTAAAGATGTTGGCGGTAAACACAAATTAGCATGGAGATGACAGTTTGTTTAGTTTATACACGTATTATTTGAATAGAAAGAAAAAGATTGATTGGAATAATAGTAGAACAAATGCTATAAGGAGACTATCAGGGAACTCTTGGTTGTAGACTAGGAGGGACAAGAAACTATACTAGTTGGCAAAATGTTCACAACTGGCATGTGACTCTTCAGATGAGGAAGTATATAAGTAGTTTGATAGCAAATTAAAAGTGTTTACTTGACAATAATTATACAGGCACAGCTTCGACTATTGCCACGTTTGTTTGGTAAGAGACCGATGGATCTCCAAAAAGAATTTTTTTAAGTGAAAGTGTTCATAACGGCACAAGAGCACGTATAAGTTCATCTCGACTCGCTTGGTATATTGGACAGTTGAAGAAAAAGTGATGCATCTTTTCAGTTGATATATCAATTTGACTGTTGCATCTCAAATTCACTCAACTTGTGGCCCTACAGGTAAAGGCTTAAGATACAGACACACTAGTGGATGATGACTTAATGATCTGAGTTAATCTGACAAATGGTCGTCAGTATACATAATTACAGCATGGGATATTACACTTGATGCCCCATCATGTATATATAATTACAGTAGACGCCAGTCAGACAGTAATAGTTGCCAGGATACGGAGACCCTGATACTGGAGACGATCAAGTCAGCCGTGCGCTTCCAGAAACATGTCGGTGATGCGCTTATCAAGGTAAGATTATGCAATCTTTGATGAAAGTTAAATTTTATGCAAATGATGAGTCTTATACATGTAGTTATATTAAAGTAGTAGGTTTCAAATACTGGCTTTAAGTGGCCTCGGTAGGTCAGTGGCAAATACCTTGTGCTTTAGTGCTGCAGACCTCTGCCCCTGGTGGGTTTGAACCCTGACAGTGCATGCATGACGGACAAGAAACTGACTTAAGTTCTCATCTGCCTTTGAGATCACTGTCACAATTTGTGTTAATGGTCAGTAATTGTATTGATAAGTGGCATGGTTATTAACACCTATTAGTTAGGTCTATTCCGTTAAAACATACATGGGACCCCAGGAAGGCACTTTTGAAATTGAACACCCACCCATAAATGCAAAATTGAGTTGCAAGAACCAAATTTCGAAAAATAGGGTTCACCCATAGATGTTTATTTAATTGCCTTCCTGGGGTCCCTTATCATATAAAAAAAAAGAATTTAATCATATACATGTAGTATTCTTTTAGGCCATAGAATCTATCAAGCAGCCTGGGGACCACAAGGTGATAGATCTGTTCATACTGCTCATACTTCACGGCACCCCCAGGAAGAAGGTGATCGAGAGCGTCTTCCGTAACAAAATCAGGTCGGGCTGCTTCACGGAGGCCTACCTGAAGGGAGTGTATAGTGTACATGCACAGGTGAGCTGACCTTTGAAATCATTGGAAAACAGAAAAACATGGGAAATTACTTTAAATATATTTTGACACATAAATGTTGCCAGAAATTACTTTAGATATGTTTTGACACATAAATGTTGCCAAAACACTTTAAAGATGTGTTGACACTTAAATGTAGGCAAGTCATTTCAAATATTTGTTTTGACCGACACTGTGATAACATGAAAAAGCAGTGCAATCCAAGTCCTTCACCTTCTGTGGTTGTAAAAGCTTTAACAAGTGATTGGTTCATGGTTTATTTGCTGCACAACTTGAAGTATAAAATGCTTTGTTATATTTAAGTATTTAACTTTTCTCTCGATTAGATAAACAGTTCTAAGGATTTTATATGTAACATTGGCCGATGTCAGCTTACCATACATTTAAATATTACAAAAAGTTAGTTATTCACCATCTTATGGTTTTGCATTCACAATGTATTTCAGGTACTGAAGCCATATTTCCAGTCGATACTGAGTCTCGCTGAAGTCCTGCTGAGATCACCTGAGTTGCCTGTGTCCTACTTCAGTTGTGGGCTCTACAAACACACATTTCTGGCCTTCGATGCATATCATCAACAGGTATAGTGAATAAGCAGTCGGTAATATCAGGGCTGAACCACTCACCCTGCAGGGCAATTGCTATCAAAATAACACTTTCCTTGCATTTTTATTCAGGATTTTATCAAAGTATTAAATATGTCAGTCAGCAGACACCATGAAAGAACATAAAGAAAACAAAATAATTCACTGAATTATTTCTCTATGTAAAACTATAAATTTCCAGAACAAGTAAATACATAAACGTAAGCAGTCTGAAAAAAAAATAGCCCTGGTTTCCAGTCCGATGTACTACATTTAATCTGGAGCCCAGTATGGTCTTGGTATCAGTTAAGGAAGCAGATGTATTCATTTGGTTCCACTCACATTTTATCAATAGGCAATGTGTTTTACACGTATCCTCTGAGCAGGTTTTAAGATACATCTAATCAATAGTAAGAGGCAGTAACAGTTCCCAGATTCCCATATACACTAAATAACCTAGGTTAATATCTTGATGAGATGTTAAACAACAATTAAAAGCACATACTTAATTTATGCACATACATCATACCAATCTGAGAATTGTACTGGGTTTGCATTGGTAACGAGGGAGTGGATTACACACTTGGGCTTCCATGGCACCCAAAATTATATACTATTCACCAGTTCCAGAGTATTTTTTTTTCATGTTTTTACTTAATATGATGAAAATAGATGTGTTGCACTATATACTATAACAATATACTGGTTTCAGGAAATTGTCGGTAACCTTGTGGCCCACATAGGGAGCGGGTTTGAGGGAGAGATAGATTCGTCCCTTGATATTCTCGCAAATCTAGTCAACAATAATCTGCAGAAGATGGCCCCATTTGCTATACTGGTTAAGGTAAGTCACTGCCAGAACTAACTGATTTGCTGGTTAACTGGTTAAGGTAGTTCACCACCAAAATTACTGATGTACTGGTTAAGGTAAGTCACTGCCAAAATAACTGGTTTGCTGGTTAACTGGTTAAGGTAGTTCACCAACAAATTTACTGATGTACTGGTTAAGGTAAGTAACTGCCAAAAACAACTAATTTGCTGGTTAACTGGTTACGGTAGTTCACCAACAAATTTACTGATGTACTGGTTAAGGTTAGTCACTGCCAAAAACAACTTTTTTGCTGGTTAACTGAAGGTAGTTCACCACCAAAATTACTGATGTATTGGTTAAGGTAAGTCACTGCCAAAAATAACTGCTTACTGGTTAAAGGAACTGGAGGCAGTCTGGATCCATTTAAATATTGTTAATGAAATAGATTGGTCGGGAAAACTCTACAACTCAGCTAGTTTTTGGTGCAAAAAAATTAATATTAATTCATATGATTCTTCAAGGCTATAGTTATACTAGTTTGGTTATCTTGTTACATTTTTGTTTAATTATATGCAAAACGGCTAGCAATATGAGCTGCACGTGATTTGATGGCTTAACAACAAAAATAACTGTGTCATGTTTTCCAGCCCAAACATTTTCAGCCGAACTTAATACGTGGCTTATTAAATGCATGTGGAACTGAAGCACAATATGAGGATTTGCTCTTGTATTTGTATCTGCACCTCCTGTATTTGTATCTGCACCTCCTGTATTTGTATCTGCACCTCTTGTATTTGTATCTGCACCTCCTGTATTTGTATCTGCACCTCCTGTATTTGTATCTGCACCTCCTGTATTTGTATCTGCACCTCTTGTATTTGTATCTGCACCTCCTGTATTTATATCTGCACCTCCTGTATTTGTATCTGCACCTCTTGTATTTGTATCTGCACCTCCTGTATTTGTATCTGCACCTCTTGTATTTGTATCTGCACCTCCTGTATTTGTATCTGCACCTCCTGTATTTGTATCTCCTCCTGTATTTGTATCTGCACCTCCTGTATTTGTATCTGCACCTCTTGTATTTGTATATGCACCTCCTGTATTTGTATCTGCACCTCTTGTATTTGTATCTGCACCTCCTGTATTTGTATCTGCACCTCCTGTATTTGTATCTCCTCCTGTATTTGTATCTGCACCTCCTGTATTTGTATCTGCACCTCCTGTGTAATTGTATCTGCACCTCCTGTATTTGTATCTCCTCCTGTATTTGTATCAGCACCTCCTGTATTTGTATCTGCACCTCCTGTATTTGTATCTGCACCTCCTCTGTATTTGTATCTGCACCTCCTGTATTTGTATCTGCACCTCTTGTATATGTATCTGCACCTCCTGTATTTGTATCTGTGCCAATTACCCTTCCAGATCGCCTCCAGGATTTTAGAGTAAGTCACTTTCAAAAATAACTGCTTAATTTGTGATATTTCAGTAAAATAATGTTTTATAGCAAACTTTATTAATTTGATCTTTAATGATGGCCACTACAGCAGGTTTGACTGTTTGCACCCTTTATTTCAGAGTGTGCTTGATTACCTTGACAACTTGTCTGTATGTCAGATCAGGAAACTCTACTTCATGCTCAGTGCCCTGGCGTTCAAGAACCCACAGGAAGGCGGCCTTATACAGGTACCGCTGTGTTGCATTGCTTATGCATTAATACATTCGTATGCATATATCTTGCTTTGTCTGTCTTACCTTTAGCTGTAACTTTTTATGCCCCCGAAGGGTGGCATATAGTAGTCGCACTGTCCATCCGTCCATCAGTCCCTTCGTTCGTTCATCCGTACAATCATATCCGGTTAATAACTCTGACAATAATGGACGGATTTTCAAATAACTTGGCACAATTGCTCACCACAACAAGACGACCTGTCACGCACAAAATCCAGGTCCCTGGCTCCCAAGGTCAAGGTCACACTTAGAGGTCAAAGGTCAAATTGTGTCCAGTCAATAACTTTTGCATTTCTGGACGGATTTTCAAATAACTTGGCACAGCACAAGTGCTCACCACAACCAGACAACGTGTCGCGCACAAAGTCCAGGTCTGTGGCTCCAAGGTCAAGGACACACTTAGAGGTCAAAGGTCACTTTGGGGGCATTTGTCACTTACAGTGACATATCTTGTTTATTCCTTTTTCTTCATCAAGCTTTCAGTATATATATCATGTCAATATTCACTTGACCACACTAACATTTAAAGGTCAAGGTAACAGACAAGGTCATAGTATAGTCACCAAAAATTAACTTCCACCATCCTGGTCAGATCTGGGTTAACTGTTGACAATACTGGGACAAGGCCCCTGCTTGCGACACATATATAAATTGTCTGATGAACTTTTAATATTGACTGAAATGCGATTATAAAAGGTAACCAAAGTTTTATGAATATATATAAATGACACAATTTGCGGTGGCAGTGCTACGTAACCATGGAGACTTCATGTCGCCTAGTTCTAAACCGAAAAAGCAGCCTTGATCTGGATAAAAGTCTTGCAGATAAACATGCACGCAGATGGCTGGCTGTGTGATTGTGGTCTGAATGTCGGACGAAATTTTATCACAAAATGATTGATGTTTTCTGCTCTAAGTTTGTATAAACAACATTATATATCTGTATTACAGGATGATCTACAAATTGTTATACGGAAGCAGCTGTCCAATAGCAATCCAAAGTAAGTGTACATTAATCATGAAGTGACCATAGCTGAAAAAAGCTCCCTGATTTTGAACTGTTCATTTCCGTGTCTGTATTAGAAGTTTTCTCATTTGTACTAGGAGATGTTTCTTATTGGTAGTAGATGTGTTCAGGGAAAGACCAAATCAGTGTTGTGACTAATTTTGGCCTTTATCTGGTTTCAGGTACAAAAGAATGGGTGTGATCGGAGCAGTGATGATTGTCAGCTGTATAGGACAGAATTGGTGAGAACTTAATACCTTAGGGCTCAGGAAATTTCAAAATGCCAATCGGTCCAAACCCCTTTTCAAGTCGTTTGCTTTGAAGTATTTTGCTATAAACAATCAACCATGGCTGAATAAATTATAACAATTAATCTAAAAGTATTTGGATTTTATGCGAAAAAATGTGTACTCGGATACTACGGTGCTAAACGACAAACCATAAACTTTTAACAACATACAGTTGATTCTGTTTAATCGCATATCGGTTAATTGCATATTTCGGTTAATTGCATAAAGTTTTGAAACACAAAACCATCCGTATTCTTTTGCATTCCGGATAATTGCATAACGAATATCTGGCTAATTGCATACTAAAAGTCAAATTTACCTGTATTTTTCCACTGTTAATTGATTGACGCGGTCACAGAGATAAGCCCGAGGCAAATTGATTGACAAAAGGTGCTTATTAGTGACTTGTCGAGAGAAAGTTTGCCATTTTGTAAGCTTCCACGCCATGACGATCGCTCACCAATTAGCATACACGATTTAATAATAAGTTTGTACGCAATGTAAAGCAGTGTGTTGTTAATTATTTATTGCTCTCAGTTTGCTAGTGCCGGCAGAGATGCATATGACATTGAGTAGCTCATAGAGGTTACTTAATAAATGAAAAATAAAATAAGCTTTCGTTTTATTATAATGGCTGTGTAATTCACACCACAAACCATAGCAAAGCGACGTAGGTTGAAAGAAAACAAATACGCATAAATATTGCATAAAATCTATCAAATAACAGTCAACACAAAACGGATATGCACAATATTAATCCTATCAAACATCTTACATAGAATTAACTCGCTTTTATGGAGTTTCTATGTAAGTATTAACAGAACAGTAAAACGAAAGTAGAAACGTACACCGCTACATGTACAAAATGTTCAATTTCGGCTATTCGAATACTCAGGTTAATCGCATATATTTTCTTGACAAATGGGCTATGCAAATAACCGAAATCAACTAGTATATTTCTGTCTCTTTTTCCATACAGTGAGGAGAGTTCTCAAGAGGAGAGTACTCAGCCAGAACTGAGTGACGATCTCCTCAAGCAGGTGACCAGTCTACTGACGCTGGTACGCTCCAGCAGCAGTAAGTCACCGGAGGCCTACGCTCTCTTCATGGACGAACTCTCGTCGGTGATCTCACGAGGCAAGCTGCACACAAAAGTGGAGGTAATTTAAATGGTTTAAAACCAGATTAGTTAGTTTAAACTTATTTATTTTACATTGATTGTAATGAAAGCTCTCTGAACTTATTTGAATCACTCTCGACGTCTTCCTGGGTAGAACCGGTACTAAGCAAACACAGATAAAGTGTCTTGCTCAGGGACACAATGCATTTGGCAATGGCGGGGATCGAACCAACGACATTTCGATCATGGGTCCAATGCTCTACCACTAGACTCACAGCGCTCCACTAGTTGGTTCATTCTCTTAAAGTCAAGGTCAAAGATAATTCTCAATGGAAGGAATCTTAAGTGAATGTGATGGTTTCTTGAGACATAAATGGAGATATTATGCAGAGAAAACTTGACAAACATTAGGCCACCATTAAAAAATTGTTTGTTTGCAGTTTCCGACCCATAGCTTTTAGGGGTGGGTCGGTAGGTAGGGATATATTATTTTTTTTTAAACATTTTTATTATTAACGCATGCCCATCGATGGCATGCAAATATTGTGTGCTTCACTAGTATTATCCATAGATATTTTTTTTAAAAAAGGGTTTAGTTAAATATTAACAGAACATGCAAGAAAAAAGAAACAAAAAAACTTGAAAAAAAAAAATTAATTAAAAAAAAAAAATTAAAAAAATTAAAAAAAAAAAATTAAAAAAATTGTTTGGGTCGGCGGATTTGCCGTGGGTCGGTCGCAAACTGCAAACAAACAATATTTTAATTTAGGCCCTACAAGATGTATAACACCAAGTAATAGTTGTTCCTTGATTGTAATTCGCTTAATCTCGATTGTATATCATCCCTTATTTGTAAATAGTTTTTCCTACATATTTTTAGCATATTTTTTAATCATCGACTATTTCGTATTCATCTGTCTTTGCGCACCGCACCATATGACCTAGTTGTGTGTCAACGTGCCGAAAAACACCATTATATTTAAGAAGACAAGTTAAGAAAAACTTCTATGAACTCGAAATTTGTAATTTTGATATGATCGTATTTTAAAATGTATTTCTATTTTAGAATTGGATCAGTGAGAACTTAACGCCAGATTTCCAAGATTCCTTTGTTATAGATATAGGGGAGGACTCTCCCACAGAGTATGTATTGTCTTCATCATCACAGATATCATCTCTGGCATCATCATCCTCTTTATCAACATATAAAAATCATTATCATCATCACTTCCACCAACTGTATACTCTTTCTGAATTGGAATTGAATTGGATGTCACCAAACAGCTAAGGTCATATGGCGACTTTCCAGCTTCCATAGGTGGAGGAAGACCCTAGCTGCCACTCTGGGCCATTTTTGTGCACGGGCGGGCACCTGAGTAGAACTATCGACGTTCCGCAAGCCAGCTGGATAGCTTTCTCACATAAAGATTCCTAGGCGCATGAGGGATCGAACCTTAAGTGGTGAGGGTGTATAATCTTTACCACCAACATCATCACCCGCAATCTTCAGGTCTTGTTATAATACTTGCACTAATCTTTTGCTCCGTCAGTTGGAAGGGGTTTTTATCTGTTGTTACATTTAATACACATTAAAGAACATACAATATATTTAAACGATAATCCTGATTCCGTTATATCCCTGTCCACCCATGGACCAGCTCGAATCAAGCTCAGTTGGTTAACAATAAATTGAATTCTTTATATCTCCAGATCGGGCAATATTCCTGTAGCACCTCTCTATACTTTGGATGAAGAAACCACCATCGCCATCAATATGCTGCCTCTGGTTGTGAACAAGCTGAACACGCGCACAGCTCTAGCCTCATACACAGAAAGGTAAAATGTTATAATTAGAAATAGAAAATGGAATGTATGCGTAAACGTGTCTTGATCTGTAGAACAGAAATCATAAGGTGTGCCAAATTTAGCCCTCTGTGTTCAGCAATTTTTCCTTAACATATTGGAAATGAGAATTGAATTGAATGTTGTTTAACGGCTCATCAACACAGTATAGGTTATTTAGAGCTGCCCCAGAGAGAGGGGAAGGATACATAGGAATCCGGGAACCGTGCCCTACTTTTATTATCGAGTAGATTCCTATGGTTCTTTAACGTGTTCGGAGGATAGACCGATACAGGGGACTGCCCGGTTTACTTCCCCATCCGACGGACGAGGTTAAGGGAAAGTGTCTTGATGGGTATAAAGTTATGTCGGAACATATTTTTGTTAATTTGTTATAATTGATTGTGAATAATCACTAACTTAGAATTGTTTTAAAATATTTACATTTTATAATATTTTATTAACTTAATACTTACAGAAAATAACCATATAACATAATGTTGTTGTGTCTTCCATTATCAGTGGAATGTCCGACCCCCTGTGTCTGTCCCCGTCTGTTCGTCTACTGCGGGTCTGTGAGGAGAGACAGAGTGGAACTTTGGAGAATATTGATGCCCTCCTAGGTATGTACAGAGAAGTTTTGTTGCGTCTGCTCTTTGTTCCTTTTACATCTGATGAAATTATTTTCCTAAAGATATCAATTGTTGAGAATTGCTTCAATGTCTGATCATCCGTGTTTGGATTTTAGCTCTACTGATCAAAGATCAGCAGAGCTTGTGCCGTGGTGCGCGGTGTCCGTCGTCTGTCTGTCCGCCTGTAAACATTTTTTGTAGCGACTACTCTGAAACTACTGGTGGATTTTCATGAAACTACAGGAATGTTGTCCATGATGTCCAGTTGATCCTAGCAAAAATTCACATTGATGTGAAATCCAAGATGGCCGCCAAAGCTAAAAATAGTTTTTTTTTAAAAAACGTTTAAGAGCTATAAGCGATATTGATATGGGACTTTTTCTAAAATGATCAGCATGACATGATGTTAGTCCTTGTCGAAAATCGTTTTGATTCGACGTTAAACATGGCTGCCAGCTACCATCTTTGTTTACAGAGTTATATAGTAAAAACTTGTAGCGACTTCTCCTCTGAAACTACTGATTTTCATGAAACTTCACATGAATGCCGATCTAGCTATCAAAACCTATCAGTAGAGCTTCAATTTCATTGACCTCTTGTTAAATGTATATTTCTGGATAAGATGTTCTATCCATTATTTCATCTCGATTAAGATTTCACATTTTCCCAAATTTTGGCATTTCCCCAGACTTCCAGATTACGACATGTTTCATTGGTGATGTCTGGTGATAGTTTTCATCAAGCGAGTTAAATTGGCATGTCTCATCAGTCTGATTTAAATTTGCAATTTGATTTGATTTTCTCTTCATATTACCATCATCACTCATCCATTATTTTCATTATGTTGTATACAAATTTGCTTTACATATAAGTTCTGACAGCATTTTTCATTAAGATTTGTGGAAAAGGACTAGGTAAGATAAGGGACAAAATTGGCCCCCAATATTGAAAGTTTTAATGCACAAGTTTAGAATATCTAATTTAGCTACAAATGAACTGAATCAATATTGAAACTCATTACTAGTACGTTTGAAGGCTCTAAATGAGTTTAAGAGCCTCACAAGTAAGGCCTTTTCTTTCAAAAAATGACATTTATGTTCATTTTCATCAGTTTTCGATTCGTTTTTGGTCTTGGAAATACAGAGCGCACCCTCGAGCACAGCTGATCTTTTGTTGAAACAGGTACTTGATAGGGATGCATCATCAGCCAAAAAACTGTGTGTGCTCAGAGGTGCGCTCTATATTTTTGGGATCAAAATCTTGCCCAGAAAGGTTCAAAATATAACAAAATTACCAAAAATACCGTTCTTTGAGACC
This sequence comes from Cyrtodaria siliqua, assembly GCA_037043455.1. NCBI lineage: Eukaryota > Metazoa > Mollusca > Bivalvia > Adapedonta > Hiatellidae > Cyrtodaria > Cyrtodaria siliqua. The sequence continues at coordinate 362,995 of JAWPHD010000828.1, read as the reverse complement.
CTATTAAATCTTCTAGATAAATAAAATAAATAAAAATATATTTTGAAGATAGAATATGATCAGTTTACTTCAATATGCACAACAGATTATATGTAAATATTATTTTTTTGCATTTTAAATATATTGGGGGCCAAAATACCCCCTTATCATAGCTTGTCCTTTGTTGATTGTAAAAAAAAAAAAAAGAATATATTTTCTCACATCTAAGTTCATGCCCTGCCTAAATAAACATCCATATGTAATTGTCCTTTTGCTCAGAAGTTGTAAACACTATTCAATAATTTTTTCGCATTATATATTCAGGCTGTCCTTTGTTTTTGACGAAGGCCGATGTTTATGACAAGATGGAGCCACTGTCCCAACGAGAGAAAGATATTATTGTGTCTGCGCTCTTCTACAGTATCAACTGGTTTATAGAGGTACATAGAAACCAGCTTTTAGAGAGGTTTTTATGTAATTATTATTCCGTCACAGAATGACCTTAGCTGTTGGTGCGACTATAAAATCCAATTTAATTTAATTCTTAAAGGCCCGAAATTAATCCAGTAAGTTTATATCTATTGGGCGCCGTATATTCAATATTGTGCTGCAGAGCCCCAAATCAGTTCAGTTTGGTTGTTATATCATCATTCCACAGATGTAAGAGTCATACTGGAATCTTCGTCATTGATTGTTAGTACATCCATTAGTGTCATGGAAATGATCTAATGTAATCAAGTCTTGTTGGTAAATGTCTATCGATGGCAACAATTGATTGTAACTCAATTATTGACTTGTCACGTCGGAAAAAAATAATGTATTTACTGTTGCAAATCAAACACGGCATTTATTGCTCAACCATTTCCCTATTGGTTGTAATAGCCCAGTTGCATAGCAACACAACATGACAGGAAACGGTGAAATTATTCTGATAAAAACATTTTGACGTGTTTTACGAGAATTGCCAAAATGCAAAAGTATCACTAATTTATGTGTATTGAACTATTTTTATGCTGAACATTCTGTGGCTCGCGTAGATTCCTCCTTCAAAATAACTAATCATTTTCTATATTGCCTGTCTGACAACCACTCATGGGTATTAAATAATTTTGACTTTTCAAAATCAGCCTCAAAATGAGACATCTGAACATGAAGAGGGCTGTTCGCAGCTCTGAAAACACAAATATACCAAACTTGTTTATTTGCAAAGTAAAGCAAAGTGCCTGCAAAGCCAGATGTTCATAGCAGTTGGAAATACACTAGTAAAACTGAGCAAATATATATTTTTAAGATGGTGAATGGGTTTTCAAGTCAGTCAGATCCAGAGATCAAAAGCAAAGTGATAAGTCGGTTACAGAACATAACAGACGCACAGAAAATACTTCTTGCCTGTCTTGTCGGTGAGTTTCCTTCCGTTTATTTTCATGAGAATATTAATATATACTGAACAAAAAAAGTTTAGCACAACTTTTTAGGGACATAAGATTAAACATATGAACATTGATATGATTGTTTGAAGATATTAGAAATGCTAGGTAAGGATGTGATTTTCAAAAAAATTGTGTTATTATTTCAGGCCTCGACACTAAGGCACGTCCGAACAACATTCACTGCCTGTACATAGGTCCGGGCTTGCGAATGTCCCAGGAACATGCCCGACCGGTCGTGTACAATAAGAACGGGACATTTACCCATAAGAAATGTTCTTTTAAAATTCCATTTAGTTCTGCGTGTAAAATACGTTTCACTCTCACAAAAACGATGAAACCGTAGTTTGTTTTTACAATATAGATTCACCTAACGTAATGTGCATGCGCGATTGCTTCCCGAATTATTTATAACACGCGGGTTTTCCGATAGAACTAACTGTAAAGGGAGTTAACTCTGTGTGGATTTTAACATGTCATAAAATATTGTCAAAGGTCTAGACATCGTTTAATATCTAATCGATGCATACGATAATATACGCCTGTAACGAGTGCTAGCTAGATATTTTGCACATTTCAATTGAAAGTCGATCCTATTTTATGTGAAACAATATTGCGACATTTGAGACTCATTTCCATTTTGTTGTCATACGGCAACCGCATTTGCCAATTTGTCAATGTTGATTTTTCCCTTTCGAGATGCAAGATGTTTCATTTCCTGTTTTATATATGACTTATTTCAAAGGTACATGTATCAGTAAAGCATGAAGGGGTAGCCAGCAATGTTAAGTCTATTAACAAGAAGTTAATCACAAGTGTTCATACTTTAAATATGATTTTGTTTTAATTTTGAGAGTTCAGAGTAAAAGAAAAGAAACTATACAATGGCTTTATAATATTGTTTATTCATAATTGCATCATACTATTATCAGTCCAAAACAGTTTATTAAATATAGTATTAAGCCTATTTAGAATAAATCATATTTGAGCATCTCCCCACACAAGAAACAAACGAGTTGCATAATAAATATAAAGATTTTAATATAACTTGGTCAGGGCACATGAAACTTGGGTCAGGGCTAGTAGGTTCTGCATCTACTAGCCCGACCGGGCTAGTTGAAAAAAAAGTTAGTGTTATATTTTGCCTTGTTAAGACGATATCATCTTCATTTTTCATCCGATCTTTACCAAACTTACCAGATTGTTAATATCAATAAAAGCTTGGACAACTTCGAAAACCAGCCAGATCAAACCTGTAACAGCGGAGTTATGGCTCTTGATTTAGTTAAAAATGCTATATTTTGCCTCATTAAGACGATAGGACCTTCATTTTTCATCTGATCTTTACCAAACTTTACCAGATTGTTAATATCCAGTGCTCAAAGAAAATTATTTTAAGAGACAGGCCCAGGGCCAGGGCTTGTTGCTTCTGAAAATGGACAGGCCCCGATTTGAAATGGACAGGCCCTGATTTGAAATGGACAGGCCCTGATTTAAAATGGAAAGGTCCAATATTTTTTTCTTATTGGAAATGTGTCTTTATTCACTTTTATAGCACACATTTGTTACGTATGTATTAATCAAGCTCAGAACCTCCTCTGACTAGATTTTTCTTTTTGCTACCACTTTATGCTCCCTCAGGTCAGCGGACTTATTTACCATTTCGTTTAAAATACGGAGCCAAATTTTTAATCAGGTTTTATGAGACTATCAGAGCCTCCTCTGGCTATATTTTTTCTTTTTGTCACCACTTTCTCCAAGTAAAGAATTAGGAGCCTAGACTAGAATTCATTTAAAAGTAGGATTCCAGGAACTCCTTACACCTTAAAATTAATAATGAATAGAAATATATTTTATATCTGTATTTATACATATACAGTATATATATTTTATTTCCACCAACATGTATTTGTAAAGGACAGTTTTTCTTATTTGATTATGTAAAAAAAAAATAAAAAAAAAATAAAAATATCCGAAATTATGTACCATCCGAACTACTATGACACCGCACTTTTACGGCCCGAACATTTCACAAACATTCAATCGAAATACCATCAATAACGATTTTTTTTTCATGCATTAGTGTGTTTTTAATGACAAAAACGGTATTTCTTATCACAAAGGAAAGAAAACACAACCCTATTAGCAGAATAATGAGTTTTATGTCAACAATTGTCGACCTCAAAGTTGTGACAAACTGCCGACACGAAGCCAGGCTAAATATTCGAACTTCTTCTTATTGTTTCAATGTGTGTATAACACATTTTAATTACTTTATTGCAAGTGTTTTCACAGTTCACAATATACATGGAGTATTTTGTCGTGAGGAACTTGAGCTTGAGATCCAGTAAAACCTTTTTTTTAGGGAGATTTTTTTTTTAGACAGGCCCGACGGGCTCCTCGTCTGCAAAATGAGACAGGCCCGGAATGGATTTCGAGGAGCCCCGGGCGTCGGGCTATCCTATTTCTTGAGCACTGATATCAATAAAAGCTTGGACAAGTTTGAAAATCAGCCAGGTCGGACTAGTAACAGCGGAGTTCTGGCCCTTGATTTAGTTAAAAATGCTATATTTTGCCTCAAGATGATATGGCCTTCATTTTCCGTCCTATCTTTACCAAACTTTATCAGATTGTTAATATCAGTGAAAGCTCCGAAAAGTTTGAAAACCAGCCATATTGGACCATTTACACTGGAGTTGTGGGGCTTGATTTTCTGAAATATACTATATTTTGGCCTCATTAAGACAAAAGGGCCTTATTTTGGCCGAATTTCAGTGAAACTTTTCTGGGATGATCAGTACCAAGCCTTGTTGTTTATATTGTCACTGAGTTCCGGTTGAATGATTTGGCGGAGTTATGGCCCTTTAAAGGTTTTAATTCATAAACTTTGTCCTGACTAGTTCTCCTGAACCCGTGGCCAGATTTAAACAAAACTTTTTAGGGATGATCAGTTCCTGGTCTAGTTGTGCAAATCATCGCCGTGTTTCGGTTGAATGGTTTTTTGGCAGAGTTATGGCCCTTTAAAGGTTATAACTAACTTTTTCTGGACTAGTTCTCCTGACCCCAGATTTCAGCGAAATTTTGCAAGGATGATCAGCACCAAGTTGTGCATGTCATCATCGCGTTCAGGTTTACAGATTTTTGGCGGAGTTACAGCCCTTTAAATATTTTTGATACACAAAAAAATTCCGGGCTCGTTCTCCTAAACCCCTGGCTGGATTTCAACGAAACTTGACAAGGATGTTCAATATCAAGCGTAGTTGTGCATATCATCGACATATTCCGGTTGAATGATTTTTTGCAGAGTTGTGGCCCATTAAAGGTTTTAATAGACACTTTTTGTGCAGGTTAGTATTCTGAACTCCTTTGCGGATTTCAACGAATCTTGGTGGGGATGGTCAATACCAATCCTAGTTGCACCTGTCATTGCCGTGTTGTGGTTGAATGAATTTTTGGCAGAGTTATGACCCCTTAAAGGTTTTAATACACTAACTTTATACAGAATAGTTCTCTTGAACCTCTGGCTGGATTTCAACAAAACTTGGCAGGGATGATTAGTACAAAGCCTAGTTGCGTATGTCATCACCATGTTCTGGTTGAATGATTTTTGAAAATGTCCCCTTATACATAAACTTTATCTTTAGCCAGTAGAACGTCCACAGGCCCTCTTGGGCTTCTTGTTTATTATGCTCATTCAAGGACTTTATCATGACACTGCATATGCAAACGTGGAAACGTGGCTTCATCGTAAATGGAGTGTCTACAATAGAATTTGTAGCAACTCTGCAGTTCTGCAGGTAAGATGGTTCTAGGCCGATTTTCCATATTTTATCTTGATGTAAATGCAGGATGAGCCTGCACACGTTCATTCCTGTTAGGCGCCATATAACCTTTCATGTGTTGTTGCGCCTTAAAACCCAATTCAAATCGAACATACACGGCTTGTATTTCGTCTATGGAAATTGCATGCATTTTATGTCCTAAATTTATTTTGCTTAGTATATATGTAGGTTCAGTTGTGCTTCCTCCAACCCCTCCCACTTTACCAGCATGCCACTTCCAAGGGGGGTATTTTATTCTTGCATAACGGATAAGGTTATCTGCTTTTTGCATGGGTGATGGAAAGCCTGATCTTAAACATGGGGGAAGATAAAAGTCGCGCGCTGATATCAACAATGACAGTTGCATGACGTCATGTAAATAAACATGCAAAACTTTAGTAGCTGGCAATGCCAACACACAGAATGTATGCAATGGTATGCAAGAAAAAGAATCAATCATGGGTATCCGTCCAGATAGGAAAATTCCAACCCTCGGCGTTCAGATAGGGAAATTCCAACCCTCGGTATAATTGTTTTAATTGGAACCTCGTGTTGGAATTCCTGATCTTCACCGGATACCCATGAAAGATTCTTAAAATAGTGACTGACAGTGCCTGAAGTCGAAAACTTAATGTAAAAACTTAACACTTACTTTTATCATTTCTTCTTTTAACTTTAAACATGTCAAATCATTGACAGCGCTGTGGTCTAGTGGTAGAGCGTTGGACCCATGATCCAAAAGTCGTGGGTACGATTCCCGTCATTGCCATATATGCGCTGTGTCCCTGAGCAAGACACTTTATCTGCATTGCTTAGTACTGGTTCTACCCAGGAAGACATCGAGAGTGATTCAAATAAGTTCATAGAGCTTTCGTTACAGTCGATGTAAAATAAATAAGTTTAAACTAAATCATTGACATAAATATACTTGCCATGCCAATATTAAGGTTGGGGTCACAATTTTAAAAGTCAAATGTTATTAGCTTGGAAGCTTGCTGTCTATATTTGCTACTTGTTCTTCTAAGAACAAAAAAAAAGTTGAATGCACCCAGTTGTTTTGTTTAGGGCTGCCATTTAGTGTGTATTCGTTGCCGGCAGCCCGCTATTTGGAGCTGCGCCCAATATTTGCCATACAATTTAATAAATGATATTTATGGCTCCCCCACACAAAGTGTGGCAGGGGAGCCATATTGATTTTGTACTTTCTGTCGGTTTCTCTGTAGGTCTGTCTGTGTCACAAACGATGTCCGATCAATAACTAGAGAATGGTTGGACCTAGGGTCCTCAAACTTGGAAGGATGGTTGGTCATGACAAGTAGATGACCCCTATTGATTTTGGGGTCACTAGGTCAAAGGTCAATGTTGCGGTGACATTGACTATCAAAACGATGTCCGATCAATAACTAGAGAATGGTTGGACCTAGGGTCCTCAAACTTGGAAGGATGGTTGGTCATGACAAGTAGATGACCCCTATTGATTTTGGGGTCACTAGGTCAAAGGTCAATGTTGCGGTGACATTGACTATCAAAACGATGTCCGATCAATAACTACAGAATGGTTGGACCTAGGGTCCTCAAACTTGGAAGGATGGTTGGTCATGACAAGTAGATGACCCCTATTGATTTTGGGGTCACTAGGTCAAAGGTCAATGTTGCGGTGACATTGACTATCAAAACGATGTCCGATCAATAACTACAGAATGGTTGGACCTAGGGTCCTCAAACTTGGAAGGATGGCTGGTCATGACAAGTAGATGACCCCTATTGATTTTGGGGTCACTAGGTCAAAGGTCAATGTTGCGGTGACATTGACTATCAAAACGATGTCCGATCAATAACTACAGAACGGTTGGACCTAGGGTCCTCAAACTTGGAAGGATGGCTGGTCATGACAAGTAGATGACCCCTATTGATTTTGGGGTCACTAGGTCAAAGGTCAAGGTTGCAGTGACATTGACTATCATAACGATGTCCGATCAATAACTAGAGAACGGTTGGACCTAGGGTCCTCAAACTTGGAAGGATGGTTGATCATGACAAGTAGATGACCCCTATTGATTTTAGGGTCACTAGGTCAAAGGTCAAGGCCGTAGGTCTGTCTGTGTCACAAGCGATGTCCGATCAATAACTAGAGAACGGTTGGACCTACGGTCCTCAAACTTGGAAGGATGGTTGGTCATGACAAGTAGATGACCCCTATTGATTTTGGGGTCACTAGGTCAAAGGTCAAGGCCGTAGGTCTGTCTGTGTCACAAACAATGTCCGATCAATAACTAGAGAATGGTTGGACCTACGGTCCTCGAACTTGGAAGGATGGTTGGTCATGACATGTAGATGACCCCTATTGATTTTGGGGTCACTAGGTCAAAGGTCAAGGTCGCAGTGACCTTGACTATCAAAACGATATCGATCAATATCTAGAGAACGGTTGGACCTAGGGTCCTCAAACTTGGAACGACGGTTAGTCATGACAAGTAGAGGGGTCACTAGGTCAAAGGTCAAGGTCGTGGTGACCTTGACTATTAATACGATGTCCGATCAATAACTAGAGAACGGTTGGACCTAGGGTCCTCAAACTTGGAAGGATGGTTGGTCATGACAAGTAGATGACCCCTATTGATTTTGGGGTCAAAGGTCAATGTTGCGGTGAAACGATGTCCAATCAATAACTAGAGAATGGTTGGACCTAGGGTCCTCAAACTTGGAAGGATGGTTGGGGTCACTAGGTCAAAGGTCAAGGTTGCGGTGAAACTATGTCCGATCAATAACTAGAGAATGGTTGGACCCAGGGTCCTCAAACTTGGAAGGATGGTTGGTCATGACCAGTAGATGACCCCTATTTATTTATTTATTTTTTTAATTTAGATTTTTTTTTTTTTTTTTTTTTTAATTTTTTTTTTTTAAATATTTTTTAATTTTAATTTTTTGTTTAATTTTATTTTTATTATTTTTATTTTTTTATTTTTTTTTAATTTTTGCATAAGAAGTTTTAGGGTCGGCCCTTTAAAAAAATAGGGTCGGTCGGGTTACTTGAACCACACATATTTTTTTATGTGGCCTTACTGATACAGATAGTACATACAGTCACAGGGATATTGAATATCAAAACGATCTCAGATCAATAAAGAACAGTTGGACCTAGAGTCGTCAATTATGTCTGTTCGGGCGAGTGGGGGAGCCATACGTTTTTGTCCCATGGACAATAACAATTTCTAGTTTCTTATGTGTTTGTCCATTGGTGCCTTCCCCAATAACCTTATACATTACACTTTATTTAATCAGTTCTCTTGTCTATAATACATCTATGTCTGTAATGTCTGGTGCATTTTCAGTCACACCAAATTTCAAGCCTCCATTAGCCAACTTTGATCTCGACGAGGGAAGTGCGCCATCAGTAAGTATGGCAGGACCAAGTAAAGGGGAGACAAAGAAAAAGACAAAGAAATCAAAGTAAGTGGTATGATACTAAGGCTGAACTCCCCGTCCATGTTTCATTTATTAAAATACGCCCCGTGTGGTTCTCGGGGGCCCCGTTTGGTCACGGGGCAAAGAATAGGGCCACTGCAGATCCCTTTGGAGGGATAGGCAGAGGGGTAGAATCCCCCCAAATTCATGATCATTTTATCATTTTTTGTTCAAGTTCATTAAAGGTCTTCATCATGATCCCTGCATTGTTTCAGGTGCTATCTCGCTCGCATCAAAAGAGCAGTGGCAGAAAAACAATAACGTGGCTCCAGCGTAAATGGATTTTCTACTATAGAATTTGCAGCAACTCTGCAGTTCAGGGTGAGAAGGTTCTAGGCCCATTTTCCACATTTTATCTCGATGTACATGGAAGATGAGCCTGGCATGTTCATGCCTTTTAGGCGCCATATAACCTCTTCATGTGTTGCTGCGCCTTAAAAACCCAATTCAATTCAATTTATTAAAATACAGACCCTGATCTTGGTATACATAGCGTAGAAAATATCTTTTACACCTAATGTTTAGAAATGCTAGAATTTGTGTTTTCGTACTAGTAAAACTCCTGTAGAGTCCATGTCTGATGTGGTGATGGTCACATTTTCTAGGTTGTTTATACTTACTTAATAGAGGATATTTGTTTGTTTGGAATCTGCTTTTTACGTGGGTGATGGAAAGCCTGATCTTACACATGTGTAACTTTATCATCTTTTACATCTAATGTTTAGAAATGCTAGAATATGTGAATTAATCCATCTTACACATAGGATTTATTTTCATCGAGAAGTGAGAAAACATATTTTCACAAGTGCTTTAGCACGAGTGAAAGTAAACGAGTTTCCTCTCTTCGAGATGAAAATAAATCGTATATTCACAACAAACCAACAAATATTCTATTTATTATATACTCACAATCTTGAAACTTATGCAGAAAAAACAGAATGCGTCAAAACAATGACAACAACGTCAACAGTGGGATTGTCATTTTCGGTATTTCACATGTGAATATAAACAGTGAAATATAGGTTTTATTTTAATCATGAAATCCACTATTTCACTGGAAAGTATATATATAAAATGCTTTATTAAATTGTAGGAAAGTTGCCGGCAAGGAGAAGGTGACCTCAGACAGTGATGACAACAGTAGAGACAGTACACAGATGAACAACACCACCATGGTACGATAGAATGTTGTTGTTTTTTTAGATTAATTCAATTATTTCAATAAACTTGTCTATTGTTGGAGCGACTTTTGTTAGAAAACAAAAAGAATAACCCCAGTGCCTTGTGTTTTGTATTTTGTCAGAACCCCACCCAGGCTGCCACACAGAACGCAGATGCTACAGACAAGGACAAAGCCGTGGTCGCCAACCTCGCAGCGTATAAACCGTTCTTCAGGTATTTAACAACTACTTCTATTTAAGCTTGTGGCAACATTAGCCTATTCATGATGACGTTGCTTACGTAAAGGTATAAATCATAGTACAAAAAGAAAAAAAAACATATTCGTTGATAAAAAGCTATTATTTACTTTGTCCTAACCCTCAGAAGAGATATGATCTCATTAAAAACGTTATATATCGGTATACACTTTGAACCTACCTCTCCCGATCATGGAGGTGCAGTGGCTGAGGGGTTAGCACACCATTCAATCAAGAGTTCCAAAGTTTAAAGCAGCAGTAGGTTTGTTTTCAAGCTTAAGACTTTGTGTCAAGTAACTTTAACATATACTGTATAATACATGTATATCAAGCGTAAAATGTTCGCATTAAATCACCTGGTGTATGCAGGCTTTAACAGAAACAACTGATTAGAAATGTACACTTCTTTAAACAGGTATGCTGACTTTTTAACTCTTGTTTACATAAACTATACCTGTGCTATAAATAAACCATTTGGATCTTCACGATACCTGTTATATGCTTAGCGCTAGCGCAACGTATAGGGGATACAGCATAAAAGTGCACTTAAGTTTTGAAAATATTTATTCGGCATAGTGTGTAAAGTTAATTCTATTCCAGTGATTTGATTGCGTAATTCTCAAGATGTAATGCTTCCTAATACTGTTCCATTTTGCATTTTAATAAGCATACTCAGCCTTTAATTTGCAGTGGGTCACATCCCAGTTAAACGCATGAACTCTGAATACCTTTAAGCGAAACAGTAATGTGAAAGTGTCGATTAGGAATGTAAAGATGTTGATCTCGAGAAGAGATGCCATATCCAGCGCAGGTAAAACATTTCCTTGCAAAATTTAAAAAGCATCAGGCAGATACAGCCCTTTCACAGGATTCATTCAGGCAATACTTCATCAAAAGAAAGAAATGCAAAGGTCTTCAGTCCAGGGCCTTGTGCAGTATTCACTGAGGGCTTTACCATTTAAATTTACCTGGAGGGAGGGGTGGGGTGGGGATGTGTCGCCCCCACCACCACCCATCCCCTTCAGCCTTCAAGAAAACTTAAATGGAATAACCCTGAGCTACTGAGGATGCTATATAGAAAGAAGAAATATTTGTAGAACCTACATGTGTAATATGACCAGATCAGGGTTGGGTTCAACTGTTATCTTGATGAAAGGTGTATTTATCAACTGGTCTTTACTATTCCACAAACTTTATCATTCCAGGGAACTTGACATCAGTGTTTTCACTATCCTGAATACTGGGCTCATTACAATGGCCGCTCTCGACTCGGACATGAACACAAAGGTAACAGTTTGCTGACCTCTTTTTGATCCCGAGCACGTTAAAGAACCATAGAAATCTATTCGATAATAAGAGTAGGGCACGGTTCCCGGATTCCTATGTATCCTTCTGCCCTCTCTGGGGCGGCTCTAAATAACCTATACTTATACTATGTTGATGAGCCGTTAAACAACATTCAATTCAATTCTTTTTGATCTGTTGTCAAAACTGGTAAAGAACAACATTTGTTATCTACATTTCATGTAGAAAGTGCAACACAAGATGAGAACATGTTCACAACCCTGCTTCTTGTAGCAGAATTAGGGTCATTGTCATATCTCTATATTTGAGTCACATTTCAGTGCCCAAATGAATACTGTGCAACACTTACTGTGTGTGAAATAGATTCGACAAACCAACAATTTAGCAATGAGAAGTTACATTATAGTCCTACAACCATAGTGGTTAAGGATTTAGTATATTTCGTATATTCAATACACAAGTAAGTTGTCAAGTTAGCAAATTGCCCTGAGTTGTAGGAGGTAATATATTCCTACATTCTTTTGCAGCCAGCGTCTCCGTGGCCTAATGGTTAACGACCTTGCGTTGTTAACCTTTGCCTCTCACCGCTGCGGGTTCGAATCCCACTGGGAGCTCGACTTGTAAGTGGGGAAGTGTCGAGGTGTACAGTACTGGTTCTACCCAGGAAAAGTGGGTGGTCTGCCTCCACCACAAAAAAATCGACCGTCATATATAACCTTGCATGTGTTGAAAATGACGTAAAATGACGTAAAACACCACACAAAACAAATCTTTTGCAGCCCCCGTGTGGTTACCAGGTATAGAATAGGACCACAACAAACCCACTAGAGAGGCCGAGGATTACGACCCTCCCTTCATGTTCATTTTGTCATGTTTTATCATGCTCATTAAAGGTCTTCATCATGACACCGCGTGTGTAAACGTGGCTCCATCATAAATGGAGTGACTACTATAGAATTGCAGTAACTCTACAGATCTGCAGGTTAGAAGGTTCTACGCCCATTCTCCATATTGTATCTTGATGTAAATGGAGGATGAGCCTGGCATTTTCATTCCTGTTAAGACCCCATATAACCTCTGTTGTGTTGGTGAGCCGTAAAACCCAGTTAAATTCAATACATTCCTTTACAGGGTGTGACAGAGCTATCGTTGCAGACACCACAAGTACAGTTCCTCATGGAAGACTTGTGTCGGAAACTGGAGCACTCACTGCTGGCTTCGTCTGCTAAACGAAAAACATTCTTCAAGGTAAGGCAACCTGTGCCTAGATTATGGTCTCCTACAGAACAATTTAAGGAGATTATAACAAAATGTCAAAGATATCCGGTTCAGATAGGCTGTGCTGTGCCTATGATTGATTATTTTTCTTGCATACCATTGACATTGTATGTGTTGTACATTTACAAGTTTGTTGACTTGCAACTGTTTAGCTTTTCGACATCATTGTTGATGCATGGGATTGTTTATCTGGGACACTGGTGTATAAGATTTTCAATTTTCCACCACATATTTTGTCATATGAAAATATTGTGATCTGATAGGCAAGAATGTGTTTTATGAGGTAAATTATTATTGTCAATATAATCAACAGTTTTTAGCTCTACTGGCCGAAGGCCAGCAGAGCTTATGGGATGCCGAGTTGTCCGTCGTCCGTCCGTCGTTAACTTTTGTCTCGTTAAGACGATTGATCCTTCATTTCTCATCCGATCTTTACCAAACTTTAACAGATTGTTAATATCAATGAAAGCTCGGATAAGTTCGAAAACCAGCCAGATCGGACCAGTAACAGCGGAGTAATGGCCCTTGATTTAGTTAAAAATGCTATATTTTGCCTCGTTAAGACGATAGGGCCTATAAAGGTTTTAATACACAAACTTTGTCTGGACTAGTTCATCTGAACCCCTTGCCAGATTTCAACGATACTTTACAGGATGATCAGCACCCAGCCTAGTTGTGCATATCATCGTCTTGTTCCAGTTTACTGATTTTTGGCAGAGTTATGGCCCTTTAAAGGTTTTTGATGCAAAACATTTTCCGGGCGAATTCTCCTGAACCCCTGGCTGGATTTCAGCTGAACTTGACAAGGATGATCAGTATCAAGCCTAGTTGTGCATATCATCGCCATATTCCGGTTGAATTATTTTTGGCAGAGTTATGGCCCTTTAAAGGTTTTAACAGACAGACTTTGTCCAGATTAGTCTCTTCTGAACTCCTTGCCGGATTTCAGCGAATCTTGGTGGGGATGATCAGTACCAAGCCTAGTTGCACCTCTCATTGCCGTGTTCTGGTTGAATGAATTTTGGCAGAGTTATGACTCCTTAAAGGTTTTAATACACTAACTTCATACAGACTAGTTCTCCTGAACGTCTGGCTGGATTTCAACAAAACTTGGCAGGGATGATCAGTACCAAGCCTAGTTGCGTATGTCATCGCCATGTTCCGGTTGAATGATATTATACATAAACTTTATGTTTAGCCAGTAGAGCGTCCACAGGCCCTCTTGGACCTCTTGTTTACATGCAAAATCAGTTATTAGTGATGATTGACAAATGTGGAGGTTATGTTGAAAAACTTAACAGGACGCCAATTTTGGACGCCAGTTTTTTAAAAATTGGCATGTATCCTTTTAAGCAACGAATGAATGAAGGGTATTTCAGGCTGTTGTATTATATAGAGAATATTATGTCAGCGCCTTTTACTTTTAAGTTTTCGTGCCGAGCATAATAAACTTGGTAGTAAAGGCACTGACATAATATACTATTTATCACTTAGATTATCCACATTTTCTGTATGAATTACTATTATTATCTATTTCGCAGAATGTTCCACTTATCAAGGACGCCGCCATATTTTTGTTTTTGTTTGTTTTATGACATCAGATAACATTACGTGCATAACGTCAGATAACGTTACATATAATAAACGCCGAGGGATTCCGCATTGATTTGGTTTATTGGTCAGTGCCTAATATTAAAAACAAAATTTATTTGGCAGAAAAGTGCATATCTGCATGATTAAAATAAACATTGTCTGTTGTTTGTTCAAAACCAACAATACAAATGATTCTCTTCACTTTAACATATATAGCAAACTTTTATATAAAACAATTGCAGGTAAAGGGAGAGAAGAAGGTTGGATTTTCCAATCTGGATCAATTATCTCCCCTGCAAGTTGCGACCAATGTGATAAAGTTGTTACCTGCACTCTGTAATCACCTGGAAGGAGCCAGTGGATTCTTTCAGGTATATTTCATTATTTCTTCATTCCTTATAATCATTGTGAAGTGAAATTATATTATATGGGGCTAGAAGCGTCAGCTGTCTGTGACTTGGTGACCTCATTTTATCGGTTTCTGCAAGAAACTTTTCGTTCAGATTTTATCATAATTATGCGGTGTCATGTATAAGCATCGACGCACGCGTTTGTCCGACTATGTTATTTCACAGCTTACCCTATCTAGAAGAGGATTTCTCCGTTATTTGAGATGATTTTCGATAAAAAACCTTCAATTAGTTAAATCTTCAGCATCATGTACAGTTGTTTATCTTCCGATGGCCTCGTTTTAAAATCGAGCATCGGCTTCATTCGGTAAACTCCGTAGCGCGAGGCGTCATGTGACGGCAGTGAAAAGTTTACGGGAATTAATATTTGTAATTCTTCAAAATATTTTAAAAAGTGTTTCTTTTTGTTATTTCACCATTCTTTATTGCGTTTTTGGTAGAAATAAGTTTGGGAAAATATATATGTTGGGTACGAGAAGTATCAGTTGGTAGATGTTACGGCAAATCTGTCAGTTTTAATATTTTTATATTCTCTGTGGGCGTGGCTTGCATAAATATTAAAAGTTTTGCCGGCGCGAGATTCGAAAATCTTTTTCTTGGGGCATTCTCTGACGCACCAATGTGAAGATAGGTGGGTTTCCCATTTTTTTTTGTCCATGGAGCATTTTGTTTAGTTACTTTTGGGGAGGGAACTTTTCTTAAAGGTTTTTAGGGATGGGGGTCCTCTTTCCAAAGTATGGGTGTTATTTTAAAGGAAGTTATTGGCTGAAGTTGACTGATTTCCCGATTTTCTACTTGGGGATTTCAGCGTGGTTGTTTTTCTGTATGACGACTACAGTTTTCGGGCTTTTCCTTGGGGTTTAAATAAGATTTAAATACTTGTTGCATTTTATTATTTATTTAATATAGACATAAGGTGTATTGTAACAAAAGAAGCTCCTTGGTATGTTTTTGCAGAGAATCATTTTTATTAAGCACCCACCACTTCTTTTCCAGATATTGTATTGCCTTATTGTTTATAAATGAATATGTTTGCCAGGGTGGGGACATGGGTCCGAGGCTCTTATTGTTCATGTTTGATAATACATTGTAATTGTACCTGGCGCCGGATGGTGCCAGCCTCACTGTCTGCCACTGCAAAGTGCCAGATCAGCTGGGGAGCTTTACCATTTATACTGTTATAGTAACTAAATAGATACATTTAGACAAGTGTATGTAAGAAATTATCATGGGGTTCTAGAGAGATTATTCTATATTAAATAGACTGTCAAGTCAGTCTGTTAGGGTTCTATGAGAAGTAAAATCACGAGCCTTTATCCTTCGGTGGGTTGTATTACTAACCTTGTCATTCATTTTCAGCTAAATATGCATGTTATATATTTTGCACCATATTATCTTCCTTTCATAGTGTTTAAGATTAAAAGGATTATCTCCCTTGCATCTTATATTAAATGTTAATTAAGAGGAGTGGTCGCATTTTAACTCTTAGTATTTGCAAATATGTATAAATGTGTAAGGTTAGGCTAGTAATAATACTAAATGTATAATTTTTGATTATCTTTAAAGATCAATATATGGCCATTGGCTATTTTCATAATCAACTTAGTGTTTAACGTCTTGTTTGAACATTCTATTTGAACATTAATTGGACATTAACAATTGATACAACTCTATATCATTTCATAATCTTGTTCATAATTTTATTGATTAGTAATTCCAAATATATGAGCATATATTTATGTAAAGAGTAATAATTCAATTGTAATTTAGGCTGTACTTAATGCGACTACTACTCCCGACAATGTACTGATAATTTGGAACTTGCCACAGTTTATTTTTGGGGTTTATACAAATTGGCACATTCAGTTTTCACTTAATTGTTAAATAGCCTTATAAGGCTGTTAAATTATATGGGATACACCCAAATATGAAGCAAATTTATAATCATAGTCTAAATAAGACTGTTTTCTGTTTTATCAAGTACAATGTTATTGCGGATAAGTCGCACTTTCGTGAGTAATGAGATCTATGTCTACTTCGCATTGGAATACAACTCCCTCCGGAGTCTCCCTAGACATCTCATTTACACGTAAGATCGAACTTCCGATACGTTTTATAAATATATGTACATAGTGTTACCTTGTTATTTATAATGAAATATAAAACAAACATTTAAGGGTGCCCTCTGGTGAATATCAGAACAGATAGAATTTTTTATTTCCCTGTTTTTTATGAAGACTAACATATTACTAGTTAGTTTCTGGAAAAATAATGATGGGTCGGTGATTTAACTTTTTCGCAAAATTAATCTTTAGTAATACACTCTCACAGTGCGGTTTTAAATTCTGAATCAGCTGCAAATTGTGTATGGCAACTTACATGTGTGTAGTGTGGTTTGCAGAATAGGTATCGATTTTTCGTCTTTTTTAATGTAATAGATCATACTTTAGGACGAAAAATTAAGGGTTGGGGTATTTTTATCACCATCTGAAAAATTAGTACATCCCTTGTCATTACCCCACCCAGTTTACTATAAATTGCATTTTTAAATTTGTGATCCATAAATTTTTCATGATAAAGGAACAGATAACTTTTTGAGATATTTTGTCTACAATATATACAAGACCTGAGTATCAGAATGAAAAAATAAAAATTGGGGGTCGGTGTGCATATAAGAAAGATATTCAATAAAAACTGAGAAAAAAATGTGCTTTTTTAGATTTCGACGAGCTCTGACATATAACGGCATAGGTCTGTAACAAATAATAGGAAAATACTTTTTATTCCTGTCTATGTATATGCTAACACATGTCTTTGTAATAAAGTTTAAATTAAGTGAATATCTTAAATGGTTTTTGAGAAATACCATCTTTTGTACCCCTACCCCCCATTTTGGCTTATGTTAAAAATTGTCAATTTTGGGCACAACATGTGAGGTATAGATAATAGATTTTTTATTTTATTTTTTTGGCACTAAAATATCCCTATTGGGCATAAGTTTGTTACTGTATAATTATTTTTTCCAGTTTTATTATAATTTTTGAAATATAACAAATGTAAATTTCCGGAAGTGCAAAAATCCAAAACCTCAGCAGAGGGCACCCTTAAGGAGGAATCTGGTCGTTAAATTCAGTTAAGTTAAATATATTAAAATTTGATTTCTTCATCGATATTAAATAATGATATTAAACTTTGAATCTTGTCAATTCTCTTATCAAACTTTTATTATAGATTGTTCCCCACCATTTTGTCATCTTCCATTTAATAGTAGATATAAAAGATTTACGTCGAAATAACTGAAGCCACTTTTGAAGGAGGCTCGTGCATAATTGCACTGAATGCGGCTCGTGCATAATTGCATTTAATGAGGTGTTAGCGCATTTGAATTGAAGAACTTGATAATATTATGGTTATAGTGAATTGAAGTACTTGACAACTTTGCAATTTGATCGTTACTGTGATACGGTGGTCATTAGTCCTTGAGTCTTTTGCTTCCAATGGTGGTGTGAGATTATTTGACCGGGTATCATATTCGATCAGGATACAGATAGTCAGTAATTCCAGGTACCTATAGCTTTGAAATGTGATTCACACTAGTAATTTAGGTCACTTACACACATTAAGGTTTAAGGACCGTATATTTGATAATTCGCATGTCCGCTTGAGATGAGAGGAGTCTCATTTCCGGGAGTTAATAATATTATTTCTAAAGGGTTAAATTTATGGCATGGTCGCCAGGGGTCTCAAGGTATTCTATGTCGTCCTCTCTTCTCTAGCGTACTGGTTTATCAAGTTTAAGAGTGACGCGTATTTTGGAAGCAGATTGGGGCACTCGTGAAGTATCGATCCGCCTATGGGCTGTGAATTGTGGTTCTAATTAGTCTGTTGGCTGGACTAATTTTTTCTATCCGTTGTACGAGATATTTGGGATCTAAAGGTTATGGGATCGAGTCTTGTTGAGTGCTTCAAGCTGTTATCGCATAAATCGCGGGTTTATAAACAACTGAAGAACATTGCCATTCATTCATCCTGTAATATTTGCACATACACTTAACGTCATACACATATACATATATGAGGGTGTAAATAATATTTATTTGTCATATATGTGACTGGTGTCAGACTGATATTTTTCATCGGGAATAATACAATTTATCCGAGTCTTACTCTCCCTCTGATGGGGGAAGAGATGTTTGTTGTATTCGACACCGGTGTCCGCGTGAGTGTGCAACGCGCGCGCTCTCGGCGTCGCCGTTTCTCAACAATAGTTACTACATTTGGGACCGAGCCAGGCATTGCTCATATGACCGTTAACAATGGTTCCCATTGCTGTGTACGTATGATGGATACGTAAACTGTGGGGTCCCATGTATAGGACTCCCAGATTTTTATAATGAACGTCAGTGGAAATACTCTGTCGTATTTATTATATGCCGCAAAACAGTTGGATGGGGGAGGAGTAAAATTAATAGTAATTTACAGTAAGATAGGTATCAACAAGATAACGGTTCACGACGGCCTTAGGTAACGCCACTATTCTGGGAGTGGGAGCATCCATCCTGATATGTTTGTTCTCACTGTGATGTATTTATTTACAGACATTGATAGCGGAGAATGACGGTGTGTTAGATGGCCCGGGTAGTAAGAGTGTGGAGGCCTTGATGATGGCCGCCTGTTTTCAGCTTCTGTTACAGGCCTTGCTGTCTGTCTTTTCATGGTGAGTTTAAAAGCAGGGTCCAGATCACAAGCAGGGTCCTCTTGAGTAGAGAGGATTTGCTTCCAAAACTGTCAAATCTTCCTTTGGTAGTTCTGACTGGCTAGAAAAAAGTTCAGACATTACCAGACCCCATTCAGTTGAAATAAACATTGTAGCAGAGTTTGTTAAGTCAAATGTAACCGTCATGTAGCATATTGAGTGGGGAAAAAATGAAAATATTGAGAGTGTGGCACTGTGGCCCACTGAATAGAACGGGTTCAAGTCCTACTGGCAACACAGGGTTACTTCGATTTGTCCTTAGACAAAGCACTTCCCATAGCCTCGTCTGTCAGATGGTGATGTAAACCAGACAGTCCCGTGTATCGGACTGTTCTCCGTACCATAGGAGTTAAATGTTAGAAATATTATTGATAGTAAAAGTAGTGTATAATATGTGTTGACGGAACGTAAAACCGCATTTTATTTCTCTGCAGGAATGGTTTCCAGGTGGTAGATAACCGTGACTTACTGAAGGAGGGTCTGGGGGTGCTGGTCAAGAGGATTAAGTCAACCGGTCACTCCCAGATGGGCATCAAAGATCTCCTCAAGTGAGTGTTTACCAGCTATTTCATCAAACTGGATTTTGCATTTCCTGTTTTAAAGAAGTATACATGTATGTCATTTTCTTACTAGTTTTGTGTCGCTTTCGTAGCATGGCAGACACTTAGGGATCACTTTGTCTGTCATTGTCCGTCCGTCACACTTTAATCTGCAGCCTAACCTTAGCCATAACTTGAAAAGTATTTGACCTGTGTTTGTGAGACTGCACACACATCTTCATCTTAACCCAAGGAATGCTGTGACACATGTCCAATTACTCTGACTTCCATTTTAGCAGAGTTTTGCCCCTTTTCATAAAACTTGCCAACTAACCTTGCTCATAACTTTGCAAAATATTATTAAACCTATAATCACTTATACAGATTTTCCTTATCAATTATCCAGTGCAGACTTATGCCCCTTTTCATAAACATTAACACTTTAAAAAAAAAAAGGAAGGCTCCATAATTCATGAAGGATTGCACCCCCTGTCTTCAAACTTTATAGTTAGATTGTACTAACAGAAATAAACACAAGACAGGCGACAAAAATTTTCCATGGAACACCCTTCTAGTTTATAATTTATAGATTGTTTGAATTTTATTTGCATAAAACTACTTTTGAGTTATGCTAAATATTATAAATTATGTAAAAAAAAATAATAATAGTTTGCATTACACTAGAATTTTCCAAAAAAAACATGTCCTTTTTCCATGTGATACCGGGACAGTCAAGAATTGGGACAACTGCCTAACTCCTGGATGATTGTAAAAGGCAAATAATAGTGTTATAACAATTTATAGTAACTTTGTTCTGTGCAGTTTATGAATCCATTCCTCATGTTTTTGAATGATGCACAGCTCTTGATCATCGCCAAGCGTATTGATGTTAATCTGTATGTTAATATCCGGTAATTGGCATTGTCTTCACTGCCAAGTGTCTGGATGATAATATCTGGTGATTGGCATGGTCTTCACTGCCAAGCGTCTGGATGATAATATCTGGTGATTGGCATTGTCTTCACTGCCAAGCGTCTGGATGATAATATCTGGTGATTGGCATTATCTTCACTGCCAAGCGTCTGGATGCTAATATCCGGTGATTGGCTTTGTCTTCACTGTGAGCCAAGCGTCTGGATGATAATATCCGGTGATTGGCATTGTCTTCACATCCAAGCGTCTGGATGATAATATCCAGTGATTGGAATTGTCTTCACTGCAAAGCGTCTGGATGATAATATCTGGTGATTGGCATTGTCTTCACTGCCAAGCGTCTGGATGATAATATCTGGTATTTGGCATTGTCTTCACTGCCAAGCATCTGGATGATAATATCCGGTGATTGGAATTGTCTTCACTGCCAAGCGTCTGGATGTTAATATCTGGTGATCGGCATTGTCTTCACAGCCAAGCGTCTGGATGATATATCTGTTGATCGGCAACCTCTTCATCTGCCAAGCATCTGGATGATAATATCCGGTGACTGGCAACCTCTTCGTCTGCAAGCGTCTGGATGATAATATCCGGTGATTGGCAACCTCTTCCTCTGCCAAGCATCTGGATGATAATATCCGGTGATTGGCAACCTCAAGTCATAGGGGAGACATATTTGTTTTTAGCTCTACTGGCCAAGGGCCAGCAGAGCTTATGGGATGGTGTGTTGTCCGTCTTCCGTCGTCCGTCCGTCGTCCGTCCGTCGTCCGTCCGTTAACTTTGCTTGTGTTCACTCTAGAGGCCACATTTCTGATGCAATCATCATGAAACTTTGTCAGAATGTTTGTCTCAATGAAATCTCGGTCAAGTTCAAAAATGGGTCATGTGGGATCAAAAACTAGGTCACTAGGTCAAATACTTGAAAAAACTTGTGTACACTCTAGAGGTCATATTTGTTACCCAATCTTGATGAAATTTTGTCAAATTGTTTATCTTAATTATATCTTGATCAAGTTCGGAAATGGGTCACATGAAGTTAAAAACTAGGTCACTAGGTCAAAAATTGGAAAAACCTTGTGTACACTCTAGAGGCCATATTTTTGACCCGAGCTTGATGCAACTTTGTCAGAATGTTTGTCTTAATTATATCTTGGTCAAGTTTGAAAATGGGTCACATGGGGTTAAAAACTAGGTCACTAGGTCAAATATTGGAAAAACCTTGTGTACACTCTTTGTCAAAATGTTTGTCTTAATTATATCTTAGTCAAGTTCAAAAATGGGTCACATGGTGTTAAAAACTAGGTCACTAGGTCAAACTTTGGAAAAACCGTGTGTACACTCTAGAGGCCATATTTTTGACCCGATCTTGATGCAATTTTGTCAGAATATTTGTCTCAATTATAGCTTGCTAAAGTTCGAAAATGGGTCACACAGGGTCAAAAACTAGGTCACTAGTACACTCTAGAGGCCATATTTCTGACCCGATTTTGATGAAACTTTGTCGAAATGTTGTCTTAATTATATTTTGGTCAAGTGCGAAAATGGGTCCCATGGGGTCAAAAACTAGGTCACTAGGTCAAATACTTGAAAAACAGGCCCTCTTGGGCCTCTTGTTTTGCCTTTACGACCGTCTGTCTGTCCGTCACATATCTGCTGCGATAATTCTTCTAAATTTTATTTAATGTTTTCACGTCAAGCCATTATTGCCTACCATTTCCTTATGACTTTGCCTGCCATTTCACTATGACTTTGCCTGCCATTTCACTATGACTTTGCCTACCATTTCACTATGACTGCCTACCATTTCACTATAACTGCCTACCATTTCACTATGACTCTGCCTACCATTTCACTATGACTTTGCTTGCCATTTCACTATGACTTTGCCTGCCATTTCACTATGACTTTGCCTACCATTTCACTATGACTCTGCCTACCATTTCACTATGACTCTGCCTACCATTTCACTATGACTCTGCCTACCATTTCACTATGACTTTGCCTACCATTTCACTATGACTGCCTACCATTTCACTATGACTCTGCCTACCATTTCACTATGACTTTGCCTACCATTTCACTATGACTTTGCCTGCCATTTCACTATGACTTTGCCTACCATTTCACTATGACTTTGCCTACCATTTCACTATGACTCTGCCTACCATTTCACTATGACTTTGCCTGCCATTTCACTATGACTTTGCCTACCATTTCACTATGACTCTGCCTACCATTTCACTGACTTTGCCTACCATTTCACTATGACTCTGCCTACCATTTCACTATGACTGCCTACCATTTCACTATGACTGCCTACCATTTCACTATGACTCTGCCTACCATTTCACTATGACTTTGCCTGCCATTTCACTATGACTTTGCCTACCATTTCATTTATGACTTTGCCTACCATTTCACTATGACTTTGCCTACCATTTCACTATGACTGCCTACCATTTCACTTTGACTGCCTACCATTTCACTATGACTTTGCCTACCATTTCACTATGACTCTGCCTACCATTTCAATATGACTTTGTCTGCCATTTCACTGACTTTGCCTACCATTTCACTATGACTCTGCCTACCATTTCACTGACTTTGCCTACCATTTCACTATGACGTTGCCTACCATTCCACTATGACTTTGCCTACCATTTCACTATGACTGTCTACCATTTCACTATGACTCTGCCTACCATTTCACTGACTTTGCCTACCATTTCACTGACTTTGCCTACCATTTCACTGACTTTGCCTACCATTTCACTATGACTTTGCCTACCATTTCACTGACTTTGCCTACCATTTCACTATGACTTTGCCTACCATTCCACTATGACTTTGCCTACCATTTCACTATGACTGTCTACCATTTCACTATGACTGCCTAACATTTCACTTTGACTGCCTACCATTTCACTATGACTTTGCCTACCATTTCACTATGACTCTGCCTACCATTTCAATATGACTTTGTCTGCCATTTCACTGACTTTGCCTACCATTTCACTATGACTGCCTACCATTTCACTGACTTTGCCTACCATTTCACTATGACTTTGCCTACCATTCCACTATGACTTTGCCTACCATTTCAATATGACTTTGTCTGCCATTTCACTGACTTTGCCTACCATTTCACTATGACTCTGCCTACCATTTCACTGACTTTGCCTACCATTTCACTATGACTTTGCCTACCATTTCACTATGACTTTGCCTACCATTTCAATATGACTGTCTACCATTTCACTATGACTGCCTACCATTTCACTGACTTTGCCTACCATTGCACTGACTTTGCCTACCATTTCACTGACTTTGCCTACCATTTCACTATGACTTTGCCTGCCATTTCACTATGACTTTGCCTACCATTTCACTATGACTTTGCCTACCATTTCACTATGACTTTGCCTACCATTTCACTATGACTGCCTACCATTTCACTATGACTTTGCCTACCATTTCACTATGACTCTGCCTACCATTTCACTATGACTTTGCCTGCCATTTCACTATGACTGCCTACCATTTCACTATGACTGCCTGCCATTTCACTATGACTTTGCCTACCATTTCACTATGACTTTGCCTACCATTTCACTATGACTTTGCCTGCCATTTCACTATGACTTTGCCTGCCATTTCACTATGACTCTGCCTACCATTTCACTATGACTTTGCCTGCCTTTCACTATGACTGCCTACCATTTCACTATGACTTTGCCTGCCATTTCACTATGACTTTGCCTACCATTTCACTATGACTTTGCCTACCATTTCACTATGACTCTGCCTACCATTTCACTGACTTTGCCTACCATTTCACTATGACTTTGCCTGCCATTTCACTATGACTTTGCCTACCATTTCACTATGACTTTGCCTACCATTTCACTATGACTTTGCCTACCATTTCACTATGACTTTGCCTACCATTTCACTATGACTGCCTACCATTTCACTGACTTTGCCTCCCATTTCACTATGACTTTGCCTGCCATTGTACTATGACTCTGCCTACCATTCACTATGACTGCCTACCATTTCACTATGACTTTGCCTACCATTTCACTGACTTTGCCTACCATTTCACTATGACTCTGCCTACCATTTCACTGACGTTGCCTACCATTTCACTATGACTCTGCCTACCATTTCACTATTATGACTCTGCCTACCATTTCACTATGACTTTGCCTGCCATTTCACTATGACTGCCTACCATTTCACTATGACTGCCTGCCATTTCACTATGACTTTGCCTACCATTTCACTATGACTCTGCCTACCATTTCACTATGACTCTGCCTACCATTTCACTATGACTTTGCCTGCCATTTCACTATGACTTTGCCTGCCTTTTCACTATGACTTTGCCTGCCATTTCACTATGACTTTGCCTACCATTTCACTATGACTTTGCCTACCATTTCACTATGACTCTGCCTACCATTTCAGTAGGACTTTGCCTACCATTTCACTATGACTTTGCCTACCATTTCACTGACTTTGCCTACCATTTCACTTTGACTCTGCCTACCATTTCACTATGACTGCCTACCATTTCACTATGACTTTGCCTACCATTTCACTATGACTTTGCCTACCATTTCACTATGACTGCCTACCATTTCACTATGACTGCCTACCATTTCACTATGACTTTGCCTACCATTTCACTATGACTTTGCATACCATTTCACTATGACTTTGCCTACCATTTCACTATGACTCTGCCTACCATTTCACTGACTTTGCCTACCATTTCACTGACTTTGCCTACCATTTCACTATGACTTTGCCTACCATTTCACTTTGACTTTGCCTACCATTTCACTATGACTTTGCCTACCATTTCACTATGACTTTGCCTGCCATTTCACTATGACTCTGCCTACCATTTCACTATGACTTTGCCTACCATTTCACTATGACTTTGCCTGCCATTTCACTATGACTTTGCCTACCATTTCACTATGACTTTGCCTACCATTTCACTATGACTTTGCCTGCCATTTCACTGACTTTGCCTTCCATTTCACTATGACTGCCTACCATTTCACTATGACTCTGCCTACCATTTCACTATGACTCTGCCTACCATTTCAGTAGGACTTTTGGGGCGGCGGTGGCCCAGTGGATAGCATAAACATTAATAAGAGTGAATCCGAAGATCACAGGTTCTAGCCTCCCCTGCACTAATTGGTTTATTCGGTGTTTCTTTAGGCAAGATACTTCCCCACTTCACTTATACTCGTCCTTCAGAGTGGGGCATAAACAGGGCGACATAATCTGGGCGGTCCCATGTATCAGTCTGTTAAAGAACCATAGAACTTTATTCAGTAGTAAGAATAGGGCACGGTTTCCCGATGCATATGTATCCTTCTTTTGTCCGGAGAGGCTCAAAACAGTCTATATTGTAAACAATACAATATATACTGGAAAATCTCAGCTTTTGTTTTCAAACAGTCTTAATGATAGATTGAATTGAAGTCAGATACATATACTGTATGAAAGAAATACCCAACTAATATTCCAGTATATCATGACAGACCTTGAGTATACATATATTTGTCTTGGGCACTGAATAGTTATTATAATTTGAATTTTATAAGGTAATAATATTGCAATGATCATGTGATGTGATTTAACCAATGAAAGGTATTATATAATGATCATGTGATGTGATTTAACCAATTAAAGCTGTTTTGTAAAAATCATGTGATACGATTTAACCAATAAAAGCTGTTATATAATGATCATATCCTGTGAGTTAACCAGTAAAAGCTGTTATATAACGATCATGTGATGTGATTTAACCAATGAAATCTGTTATATAATTATCATGTATTGTGATTTAACCAATGAAAGGTGTTATATAACGATCATGTGATGTGGTTTAACCAATGAAAAGTGTCATATAATTGTCATGTGATGTCATTTAACCAATGAAAGGTATTATATAACAATCATGTAATGTGATTTAACCAGTGAAAGGTGTTATATAATGATCATGTGATGTGATTTAACCAATAAAAAGTGTTATATAATGGTCATGTATTGTGATTAAACCAATGAAATGTATGTTAATATTATTGGTTTTATTTAAAGGAGTAGTTTAAAAAATAACCATGCTAAAGCTTTCAATCTGGGACGGTATGTGAGCGGTTTTACGGTCTGAAAAATGTCGTAATTTTATGATTGTAAAACCAACCACATACCGCCCTAGATTGAAAATCTTAGCATGGTTGTCTCGATTCTAATGCTTTTACATTCAAATGTTGTTTATATCAACGTTATTTGACGTCACATATTTTTCAGGCAGTATATCGGGGGTGGGGTTTACGGTCTTAAATTTGAGATTTTAGCCTATGTAGTAACGTGTTAATATTATAGTTGCATTAGAATGCTTGATTAATCTCATTTGGTGTGTACGTACATGTAAATAAAATAAAAACAGTTGGATTCTGGGCGATAGCTAGTACTGGAGTCTTACACTTTTCCTCCACTATCAAAGTTGGAGGAGAGAGAATATAGTGTTAGGCTTGTCAGTGCGTATGTACGTCCCACTTCCGTATCTGGGCTATATAAATATGCGACGAACGATTGGATTAAAAAGATATTTGGCAGAAAGGTTCTCCACTGTGAGACAATGTGTTGCTTAGACCTCTCACAAACCTAGAGTCAAGGTCGCAGTGAAGGACAAAGGTCTATGTAATTAAAACATTTATTGCAGAACGTGTATGCAGTATGTGTCCAACTTTGCCAATACTGTGCCAGATATAAACACTGCTGTGACATTACTCAAGCTGCTTATAGCTCTGGCAGAGAAAGCTGAGGATACACAACTTAGTAGGAAACTGGGTGAGTAACACAGGTGGGGGCACGTCACTGTGCCTGATATAAACATTGCTGTGACATGCAAGCTGTACATAGCATCGGCAGAGAAAGCTGAGGATATACAACTTAGTAGGAAACTGGGTAACACGGGTGGGGGCGCATCACTGTGCCAGATATAAACACTGCTGTGACATTACTCAAGCTGCTTATAGCTGTGGCAGAGAAAGCTGAGGATACACAACTTAGGAGGTAACTGGGTGAGTAACACAGGTAGGGGCGAATCACTGTGCCAGATATAAACACTGCTGTATCATGCAATCTGTACATAGCTGTGGCAGAGAAAGCCCAGAATATACAGCTTAGTAGGAAACTGGATGAGTAACATGGGTGGGGGCGCATCACTGTGCCAGATATAAACACTGCTGTGTCATTATGCAAGCTCTATATAGCTCTGGCAGAGAAAGCCCAGAATATACAGCTTAGTAGGAAACTGGATGAGTAACATGGGTGGGGGCGCATCACTGTGCCAGATATAAACACTGCTGTGTCAATATGCAAGCTATTCATAGTTGTGGCAGAGAAAGGCCAGGGTACACAGCTTAGTAGGAAACATTGATACCCTGTTTGTAAAATCTAGATTTGTTTTGGATTACTCTTATCCGTTTGTATTCCCATGTTGAGCATATTGTCTAACCCTTGTCAGTCTTTCTGCCTGTTTCGACTAAATTAATGTATTTGGTTATCAAAAGTTAATATACATTCACTAACTGGTTAACGACTGAATTTCATCAACATGGAGTCAAATGCAATTACTAGTATCAAGATGAAGTTATGTCTAATTAAGTCAAACCCATTTAAACATTATTGTAATGTACACATATTACCTTATCCAATCAAAAATCTTGTAATAATCAGCAATTTATCATAATATTTGTATTGATGTTTTTTTGTTCGTGCCAGCACCATTGGCTGATGAGTTTTTGAAGCGCGAGTGGCTGGCACCTGATGGCCAACGAGAGAAGGGAGCAAAGTTCAATGAACAGTTACAGATAGTTATTAAGTAAGTGAATGTTTATCCCCCGCTGAAGGTGAGGGTTTAGGGTAATGGTAGGCTTCTGTGTGTGTGTACATCAGTCATATTCCTGATTGCTTAACTTCACCTATGTGTTTGCCTCTGATTGTCATGAAACTTGTTAGAGAGTATCATTATCATATCTTACAGTGCATATTGTCAGAGGACTGTGATCAAAAGTGTTTTTTAAAAGGAGTTAAGGACTTTGAAGTATTGATTGGTTCTCGTTCCTAACCCATCTGCTCCACAGTGTTTTGAGACTTGCACTCAATTTTATACAAGCGGTTGGATTAACAATAATTTATTGAATTAATAATTTGTAACATATGTATTTGTGTGTATTACGGTACATCTAATTGTTCAATAAATTTGGTTGATGTCAGTTTTGGATTCAATAGTTCAGGTGCCACTTATATAGGACTAGATTATATTTGAGCAAAAACAAACCAATAATGTGTGAACGGAAAAAAACGCGCAAGTGAATAATTTGTGTACGTATTTCTTGGCAATTTACGTAATTACTATGCAATATTGATCTGATTTTAGGACATATATCATATACTCTGAGGACCCGTTGACAGCTATTGAAACCATAGCAACCAAGGCTATGCCCGAACTCCTGGAAACAGATAAAAATGGTTGCTCGGCAACCTACCCAACACTGAACAGGTTTGTAAAACTTCTAAATCATATCTTCTCAATGATTGATTTTGCTATGGATTGAGAAGTTGATGCTCCACCCCAACACATCACACGTTTCTCCCCACCCCCGCCCATTTTATAAAATGTGTCTTAATACCAAGTTGTCTGCACAAGGTTGATTCAAATATGGTATTAGAAGATATGGGAGAGTACATGGTCCAGTTTGTTTTTTGTTCCATTTTTAGCTCGACTATTCGAAGAATAAGAGAGCTTATGTAATCACCCCGGCGTCGGTGTCCCACATCAAGGTTTGCGTGTAAGCTGTGTTTACAAGTCTATATCTCTTACATTTCTTATCCTACCACAACCAAATGTGTTCTTGGGCTTCCTTGTAGCATAGTCTTAAGGGCTGCATAAGCAATTTTGGTTCCTGTAACCCATGGGCTCCCATGGAACCCAAATTATGATAATAAATTTGCCCCATTTCACATCAAATTTTGCGTGTAAGCTGTGTTTACAAGTCTATATCTCTTGCAATTCTTACCCTAGCACAACCAAATTTGGCCATTAGCTTCCTTATAGCATTATCTTAAGGGCTGCTTAAGTAATTTTGGTTCCTGTAACCCCTGGGCTCCCATGGAACCCAAATTCTGATAGCTCTTAAAATATGTCTGTTTCACATAAAATTTTGCGTGTAAGCTGTGTTTACAGGTCTATATCTCTTACATTTTTAGCTCTACTGATCAGAGATCAGCAGAGCTTATGCCGTGGTGCGGCGTCCGTCTGTCCGTAAACTTTTATTTGTAGCGACTTCACAGCTGAAACTACTGGATGGATATTCATGAAACTTTACAGAAATGTTGCCCATAAAGTCTAGTTGATCCTAGCAAAAATTCATGTTGATGTGAAATCCAAGATGGCCGCCAAAGCTAAAAATAGAGTTTTAAAATACAAGTTTGTAGCGACTTCTTCTTGAAAACTATAAGTGATATTGATATGGGACTTTTTCTAAAATGATCAGCATGACATGATGTTGATCCTAGTCAAAAATCGTTTTGATTCAACGTTAAACATGGCTGCCAGCGGCCATCTTTGTTTACATAGAGTTATATAGTAAAAACTTGTAGCGACTACTTCTCTGAAACTACTTGGCGGATTGTCATGAAACTTTACAGGAATGTTGCTCTTGATGTCTTATTGATCCTAGAAAAATTTCAGGTCGGCCGGAAATTCAAGATGGCCGTCACAGCTAAAAATAGATTTTTAAAAAATAAGTTTGTAGCGACTACTTCTTGAAAACTATAAGTGATATTGATATGGGACTTTTTCTAAAATGATCAGCATTACATGATGTTGATCCTAGTCAAAAATCGTTTTGATTCAACGTTAAACATGGCTGCCAGCGGCCATCTTTGTTTACATAGAGTTATATAGTAAAAACTTGTAGCGACTACTCCTCTGAAACTACTTGGCGGATTGTCATGAAACTTTACAGGCATGTTGCTCTTGATGTCTTATTGATCCTATCAAAATTTCAGGTCGGCCGGAAATTCAAGATGGCCGTCACAGCTAAAAATAGATTTTTAAAAAATAAGTTTGTAGCGACTACTTCTTGAAAACTAAAAGTGATATTGATATGGGACTTTTTCTAAAATGATCAGCATGACATGATGTAGATCCTTGTGGAAAATTATTTTGATTCGACGTTAAACATGGCTGCCAGTGGCCATCTTTGGTTACATAGAGTTATATAGTAAAAACTTGTAGCGACTACTCCTCTGAAACTACTTGACGGATGTTCATTAAACTTCACAGGAATGTTGCTCTTGATGTCTAGTTGATCCTAGAAAAATTTCAAGATGGCCGCCACAGCTAAAAATAGATTTAAAATAAATAAGTTTGTAGCGACTACTTCTTCAAAACAATAAGAGATATTGATATGGGACTTTTTCTAAAATGATCAGTATGACATGATGTTGGTCCTTGTCGAAAATCGTTTTGATTTGACCTTAAACATGGCTGCTTTGTTGACATAGAGTTATATAATGAAAACTTGTAGCGACTACTTCTTTGAAACTACCCAGTGTTTTTTTTCTCTATTTTGGGAACATAGCCCATGGCGTTGGAATTGGGAATTTTAGCGCGATTTTTCATAAAATTGGGAATTGTATCGCGATTTTTAATAAAATTCGGAAAAATATAAAGTAAAGCTTTCCTTTCATAATTATATCTTTAATACTGTTTTTTGTACACCAAGATAAACAGAAGCATTTATAAGCTTTTGAACCCCAATCCAATGAACCCCAATCATTGGATTGGGACACTAAAAAAAAAAAAAAAAAAAAAAAATTTTTTTTTTTTTTTTTAAAATTGGGAATTTTTTCCTCTTAATTGGGAAAAAAAGGTATGTTTTGGCATTGGGAATATGACCGAATTTCGGCTATAAAAACAGCCAAAAAAAACCACTGCTACCTGACGGATTTTCATGAAACTTCACAGGAATGTTGCTCTTAATGTCTTATTGATCTTAGCAAAATTTCAGGTCGGCCGGAAATTCAAGATGGCCGCCACGGTTAAAAATAGATTTTCAAAAAACAAGTCTGTAGCGACTACTTCCTGAAATCAAAATCAATCAGTAGAGCTTCAAGGTCATTGACCTCTTGTTTGTCCTGGCTGAACTAAATTTTGGAATTGGTTTCCTTATAGCATGTTGTAAAGGGTTGGATAAGTAATTTTGTCTTCTGCAAATTCTGGGGTCCCATTGAACCCAAATTGTGATGGCCCATAAAATGTGCAATAAAGGCAGATCTAGGTTTGCATGTAAGCATGTATATATCTATAATTTTGGTTTGGGATTTATTATAGCATTATGCATCTTATTACTTCACCCATATTGGGGCATGGGCTCCCTCCTCCCCCCCCCCCCCACCCCACTCCCCTCCACTTTTTTTTTTTACATATTTCTGTGTTGCTTTTGTCAATTCTTACACATATATGTTGCCCCCTCCCCGCCCCCGCCTCTCACCCCACCCCACTTGATTTTTTTACATATTTCTTTGTTGTTTTAGTCAATTCTTACATCCCCACTCAAACTCGATTTTTTAATTTATATTTTTTTTTCTTCATATTTTTGTGTTGTTTTGGTGAATTATTACATAGCTTCTTACACATATATGTTGCCCTCACCACCCCCACTACCCCCACCATCCTACCCCGTCTTTCTCCCACCCCCACCCCGCACCCCACTTAAAACTCCGAAAAATCGAATAGTCGAGCTGCGCTGTTCTCCGACAGCTCTTGTTAAATTATAGCATTTCATGTCATCAAAGATGTGCTGTTACTTCCAACCCCCACTCTCCCACCCATCAATGCAGTAATGGACGGTGGCACTATAAACTTTTGAAAATTAAATAAAATGTGTGTGTGTGTTATTCCAGACCATCATATGCAGTGTATTACCGTGTACTATTTAGTGAGTTGATGGAAGCCGTCAAGGGTATACCACCATCAAAACAAACAGAAACTTTAGATGTGAGTATTTTAAAAAACGGTATGCTGTAAGATTAATTGAATTTCTCCTTAAAGCTTCCATACTGTATGGTGTATGGACAATTTTAAAAAGTTACAGGTTTGTGTTGACAAATAAAAAAACCGTTCCACAAATATCCTTGACTTTTACGTATCATTACCTTTGTCAATTTAACATTTAGTTTTGCATTTAAGACTTGCCTAGAACTATAGTAGTAGATACCTCGTTTGATGTTCAGCATGAAAGACTGGTGTCGGTGTCACGGCTAGAAAAATGTGCAGCCAGACCGGGGCTTGAACATGGGACCTTCGGTCTACTGTTCCGATGCTCTACAGACTGAGCTGACCGGGCGGACAATGCAACATCAGTCTGCCTGTTAGATATCTATGAACCGTGACATCAGTCTACCTGTTAGATATCTATGAACCGTGACATCAGTCTACCTGTTAGATATCTATGAACCGTGACATCAGTCTACCTGTTAGATATCTATGAACCGTGACATCAGTCTACCTGTTAGATATCTATGAACCGTGACATCAGTCTACCTGTTAGATATCTATGAACCGTGACATCATTCTACCTGTTAGATATCTATGAGCCGTGACATCAGTCTCCCTGTTAGATATCTATGAACAATGACATCAGTCTACCTGTTAGATATCTATGAACCGTGACCTCAGTATAATGTGCCTGGGTGGGGTATGTCATGTCATGTGTCTACAACATATTTCAGTGTGGCAGCACTATGCTTATCATTGAGCTCCCTGTTACAAGTAGACAAATATGACTGAAAGATTGTTAAAAGCGACTTTAAACCCCATAGCTACATACATAACTCTCCACCACATTCCTAAGGTTCCCGGGCAAGAATAGGGCAGAGGGTTAACCCACCCCACTTTGGCTGAAACAAGCACCCCAAACAATAATTCTCTGAAACTAAATTGACTAGATCAACCAATTTCAATCATAGTTGTATATTGTGTAGTATACGATTAAACATAGCTTGTGCTTGACCTACTTCCCATTCATTTAACTTGTACATGGATGTAGGAATTAAGTTGATCTTGAAAAATACTGAACAGGTTCCTGTGTCCAGAAAAAGTATGCGTAATTACGCAGGTGGAAGTCTTATCTAGAGAACTGAGTCAAATTTGGGCTCATTCGGTCAACTATTATAGGAGTTTTGTACCCTTATCATCGTAATTCCAGTAAGGACAACAATGTTTCGAAAACAATACCTCTAGTTATTAACTTACAGCAGTCATCCGCTGTGCAATGCACATTATTTAAATGTCTAGTCATTGATATGAATTACGTAGTTCAAACCAAAATATTTGTTTGAATCTTTTCTTTGTTCAGAGCGGCCTGGGTAGCTCACAGGATGAAGCCTAGATGAACCGTGTGTGTTCACTCCCTGGTGGTGGCGTGTCTGAGGGGAAGCCTAGACGAACCGTGTGTGTTCACTCCCCGGTGGTGGCGTGTCTGAGGGGAAGCCTAGACGAACCGTTTGTGTTCACTCCCCGGTGGTGGCGTGTCTGAGGGGAAGCCTAGACGAACCGTGTGTGTTCACTCCCTGGTGGTGGCGTGTCTGAGGGGAAGCCTAGACGAACCGTGGGTGTTCACTCCCCGGTGGTGGCGTGTCTGAGGGGAGCCTAGACGAACCGTGTGTGTTCACTCCCCGGTGGTGGCGTGTCTGAGGGGAAGCCTAGACGAACCTTGTGTGTTCACTCCCCGGTGGTGGCGTGTCTGAGGGGAAGCCTAGACGAACCGTGTGTGTTCACTCCCCGGTGGTGGCGTGTCTGAGGGGAAGCCTAGACGAACCGTGTGTGTTCACTCCCCGGTGGTGGCGTGTCTGAGGGGAAGCCTAGACGAACCGTGTGTGTTCACTCCCCGGTGGTGGCGTGTCTGAGGGGAAGCCTAGACGAACCAGGTGTGTTCACTCCCCGGTGGTGGCGTGTCTTAGGGGAACTTTCAGCTCCCTCTGAGGTTGCTGTCCTAGTATGACTTTACCCCATTTCATTCGTATTTGTTACGACTTGACTCCTGTAGTTCAGACCTTACCCCGTTCCATTCGTATTTGTTACGACTTGACTCCTGTATTTCAGGTGTGGATGGATCGTTTTCTGCGCTGGAATATCGGTGTACGCATACTGCATGTTCTGGTCAACCTTTGCAAGGTTCGTCAAAGTCAATATGTATTCAGTAGTGTTCTTTTTATTCGTGTAATTAATATTTAATGCAGTTTTTGTGTCGCCTGAATAGCATGACAGACACTAAGGGATCACTTTGTGCGTCGTCCGTCCGTCATCATCGTCCGTCCGTCACACTTTAACCTGCAACCATACATTGGCCATAACTTGAAAAGTATTTGGACTATGTTCATGAAACTTCACACACATGCAACCTAACCAAGCTCTTAACTGCAATTGGCACATGGCAGGCGACACAAGTGTTCAATGGAACACCCTTCTAGTCTGTTTTAAGATTAAAAATGGTACTAGTGGCTCACTTCCTTGACATTCAGCATATAAAGGGTAGTTTAGGACTAGTCAACCTGTTGTGTGACTGGGTGGGGTATCATGCCATGTATCTATAGAATGGTATTCCAATGTGGCTGCACTATAACAATATAACTGCTACAAGTAGACACTATTGTGAGTTGGCTGAAAGATTGTTAAAAGAGACGTTAATCCACATACATACATATACTAGCATACATATACTAACATACATATACTAGCATACATGTACTAACATACATATACTAGCATACATATTCTAACATACATGTACTAGCATACTACTAGCATACATGTACTAGCATACATGTTCTAGCATACATATACTAGCATACATATACTAGCATACATGTACTAGCATACATATACTAGCATACATGTACTAGCATACATGTACTAACATACATATACTAGCATACATATACTAGCATACATATTCTAGCATACATGTTCTAGCCTACATATACTAGCATACATATACTAGCATACATGTACTAGCATACATATTCTAGCATACATATACTAGCATACATATTCTAGCATACATATACTAGCATACATATACTAACACACATACTAGCATACACATACTAGCATACACATACTAGCATACATATACTAACATACATATACTAGCATACACATACTAGCATACATATACTAGCATAGCATACATGTACTCTAGCATACATGTACTAGCATACATATTCTAGGATACATATACTAGCATACATATTCTAACATACATATACTAGCATACATATACTAGCATACATATACTAGCATACATATACTAGCATACATATTCTAACATACATATGCTAACATACATATTCTAACATACATATACTAGCATACATATTCTAACATACATATTATAACATACATATACTAGCATACATATTCTAACATACATATACTAGCATACATATTCTAACATACATATACACTTCTCAAAACTGCTAACTACACCTCTCACGTTTTATACACTTTTCAAAACAGCCAACTACACCGATTTAAAATATGAATAATTTTGTTAATATCATTATTTCATAGTTGTTTGTAATTAAATAAACAAATAACACAAATCTGCACTATATGAGACAAATTTTTATTTTATTGAAAAACATTCAACCCATCGATATATATAACCCAAAACGTGAGCGGTGTATTTAGCAGTTTTGAGAAGTGTACTAGCATACATATTCTAACATACATATACTAGCATACATATACTAGCATACATATACTATACACATAGATATACTAGCATACATATTCTAACGTACATATTCTAACGTACATATTCTAACATACATATACTAGCATTCATATTCTAACATACATATTCTAACATACATATACTAGCATACATATTCTAACATACATATACTAGCATACATATTCTAACATACATATACTAGCATACATATTCTAACATACATATACTAGCATACATATCCTAGCATACATGTACCAGCATACATGTACTAG
Source organism: Cyrtodaria siliqua (assembly GCA_037043455.1). NCBI lineage: Eukaryota > Metazoa > Mollusca > Bivalvia > Adapedonta > Hiatellidae > Cyrtodaria > Cyrtodaria siliqua. The sequence continues at coordinate 325,960 of JAWPHD010000828.1, read as the reverse complement.
CATACATATACTAGCATACATGTACTAGCATACACATACTAGCATACATATACTAACATACATATACTAGAATACACATACTAGCATACATATACTAGCATACATATACTAGCATAGCATACATGTACACTAGCATACATGTACTAGCATACATATTCTAACATACATATTCTAACATACATATACTAGCATACATACACTAGCATACATATACTAGCATACATATTCTAACATACATATTCTAATATACATATTCTAACATACATATTCTAACATACATATACTAGCATACATATTCTAACATACATATACTAGGATACATATTCTAACATACATATACTAGCATACATATACTAGCATACATGTATGTACTAGTATTCATATTCTAACATACATATACTAACATACATATACTAGCGTACATATACTAGCATACATATACTAGCATACATGTACTAACATACATATACTAGCATACATGTACTAGCATACATATACTAACATACATGTATGTACTAGTATTCATATTCTAACATACATGTACTAGCATACATATACTAGCATACATGTACTAACATACATGTACAAGCATACATGTACTAGCATACATGTACAAGCATACATGTATGTACTATTATTCTTATTCTAACATACATGTACTAGCATACATATACTAGCATACATGTACTAGCATACATATACTAGCATACATGTACTAACATACATATACTAGCATACATATACTAACATACATATACTACCATACATATTCTAACATACATGTACTAGCATACATATACTAACATACATATACTAGCATACATATTCTAACATACATATACTAGCATACATATACTAGCATACATGTACTAGCATACATATACTAGCATACATGTACTAACATACATATACTAGCATACATATACTAACATACATATACTAGCATACATGTATGTACTAGTATTCATATTCTAACATACATATACTAGCATACATATACTAGCATACATGTACTAACATACATATACTAGCATACATATTCTAACATACATATACTAACATACATATACTAACATACATGTATGTACTAGTATTCATATTGTAACATACATGTACTAGCATACATATACTAACATACATGTACTAGCATACATATACTAGCATACATGTACTAACATACATATACTAGCATACATATACTAGCATACATGTACTAACATACATATACTAGCATACATATACTAGCATACATATACTAACATACATGTACTAACATACATATACTAGCATACATGTATGTACTAGTATTCATATTCTAACATACATATACTAGCATACATATACTAGCATACATGTACTAACATACATATACTAGCATACATATTCTAACATACATATACTAACATACATATACTAACATACATGTATGTACTAGTATTCATATTGTAACATACATGTACTAGCATACATATACTAACATACATATACTAACATACATGTACTAACATACATATACTAGCATACATATTCTAACATACATATACTAGCATACATGTACTAGCATACTTATACTAACATACATATACTAACATACATGTACTAACATACATATACTAGCATACATATTCTAACATACATATACTAGCATACATGTACTAGCATACTTATACTAACATACATATACTAACATACATATACTAGCATACATGTACTAGCATACATGTACTAACATACATATACTAGCATACATGTACTAACATACATATACTAACATACATGTACTAGCATACATGTACTAACATACATATACTAACATACATGTACTAGCATACATGTACTAACATACATATACTAACATACATATTCTAACATACATATACTAGCATACATGTACTAGCATACTTATACTAACATACATATACTAACATACATATACTAGCATACATGTACTAGCATACATGTACTAACATACATATACTAGCAAACATGTACTAACATACATATACTAGCATACATATTCTAACATACATATACTAGCATACATATACTAACATACAAATACTAGCATACATATACTAACATACATATACTACCATACATATTCTAACATACATGTACTAGCATACATATACTAACATACATATACTAGCATACATATACTAACATACATATACTAGCATACATATACTAGCATACATGTACTAGCATACATGTACTAGCATACATATACTAACATACATATACTAGCATGCATATACTAGCATATATGTACTAACATACATATACTAGCATACATATACTAGCATACATATACTAGCATACATGTACTAGCATACATGTACTAGCATACATATACTAACATACATATACTAGCATACATATTCTAACATACATGTACTAGCATACTAGCATACATGTATGTACTAGCATACATGTACTAACATACATATACTAGCATACATATACTAGCATACATATACTAGCATACATGTACTAACATACATATACTAGCATACATATTCTAACATACATGTACTAGCATACTAGCATACATATACTAGCATACATGTACTAACATACATATACTAGCATACATATACTAACATACATATACTAGCATACATGTATGTACTAGTATTCATATTCTAACATACATATACTAGCATACATATACTAGCATACATATACTAGCATACATGTACTAGCATACATATACTAGCATACATATACTAGCATACATGTACTAACATACATATACTAGTATTCATATTCTAACATACATGTACTAGCATACATATACTAGCATACATATACTAGCATACATGTACTAGCATACATGTACTAGCATACATATACTAACATACATATACTAGCATGCATATACTAGCATATATGTACTAACATACATATACTAGCATACATATACTAGCATACATATACTAGCATACATGTACTAGCATACATGTACTAGCATACATATACTAACATACATATACTAGCATACATGTACTAGCATACATGTACTAGCATACATATACTAGCATACATATACTAGCATACATGTACTAGCATACATGTACTAGCATACATATACTAACATACATATACTAGCATGCATATACTAGCATATATGTACTAACATACATATACTAGCATACATATACTAGCATACATATACTAGCATACATGTACTAGCATACATGTACTAGCATACATATACTAACATACATATACTAGCATACATATACTAGCATACATGTACTAGCATACATATACTAGCATACATATACTAGCATACATGTACTAGCATACATGTACTAGCATACATATACTAGCATACATGTACTAACATACATATACTAGTATTCATATTCTAACATACATGTACTAGCATACATATACTAGCATACATATACTAGCATACATGTACTAGCATACATATACTAACATACATATGCTAGCATACATGTACTAGCATACATGTACTAGCATACATATACTAGCATACATGTACTAGCATACATATACTAACATACATATACTAACATACATATGCTAGCATACATGTACTAGCATACATATACTAGCATACATATACTAGCATACATGTACTAACATACATATACTAGCATACATGTACTAGCATACATATACTAGCATACATGTATGTACTAGTATTCATATTCTAACATACATGTACTAGCATACATATACTAGCATACATATACTAGCATACATATACTAGCATACATGTACTAGCATACATGTACTAGCATACATATACTAACATACATATACTAGCATACATGTACTAACATACATATACTAGCATACATGTATGTACTAGTATTCATATTCTAACATACATGTACTAGCATACATGTACTAGCATACATATACTAACATACATATACTAGCATACATGTACTAACATACATATACTAGCATACATGTATGTACTAGTATTCATATTCTAACATCCATGTACTAGCATACATATACTAGCATACATATACTAGCATACATATACTAGCATACATGTACTAGCATACATATACTAACATACATATACTAGCATACATGTACTAACATACATATACTAGCATACATGTATGTTCTAGTATTCATATTCTAACATACATGTACTAGCATACATATACTAGCATACATGTACTAGCATACATATACTAGCATACATGTATGTACTAGTATTCATATTCTAACATACATGTACTAGCATACATATACTAGCATACATATACTAGCATACATAAACTAACATACATATTCTAGCATACATATACTAGCATACATGTATGTACTAGTATTCATATTCTAACATACATGTACTAACATACATATACTAGCATACATGTACTAACATACATATACTAGCATACATATACTAGCATACATGTATGTACTAGTATTCATATTCTAACATACATGTACTAGCATACATATACTAGCATACATATACTAGCATACATAAACTAACATACATATTCTAGCATACATATACTAGCATACATGTATGTACTAGTATTCATATTCTAACATACATGTACTAGCATACATATACTAGCATACATATACTAGCATACATAAACTAACATACATATTCTAGCATACATATACTAGCATACATGTATGTACTAGTATTCATATTCTAACATACATGTACTAACATACATATACTAACATACATATACTAGCATACATGTACTAACATACATATACTAGCATACATGTATGTACTAGTATTCATATTCTAACATACATGTACTAGCAAACATATACTAGCATACATATACTAGCATACATATACTAGCATACATGTACTAGCATACATATACTAACATACATATTCTAGCATACATATACTAGCATACATATACTAGCATACATGTATGTACTAGTATTCATATTCTAACATACATGTACTAGCAAACATATACTAGCATACATATACTAGCATACATATACTACCATACATATACTAGCATACATAAACTAACATACATATTCTAGCATACATATACTAGCATACATGTATGTACTAGTATTCATATTCTAACATACATGTACTAACATACATATACTAACATACATATACTAGCATACATGTACTAGCATACATATAGTAGCGTACATGTATGTACTAGTATTCATATTCTAACATACATGTACTAGCATACATATACTAACATACATATACTAACATACATATACTAACATACATATACTAGCATACATATACTAGCATACCTATACTAGCATACATATACAAGCATACATATACTAGCATACATGTACTAAAATCCACGTACTAACATACATGTACTAGCATACATGTACTAACATACATGTACTAGCATACATGTACTAGCATACATATACTAACATACATATACTAGCATACATATACTAGCATACATATACTAACATACATATACTAGCATACATATACTACCATACATATACTAGCATACATAAACTAACATACATATTCTAGCATACATATACTACCATACATATACTAGCATACATGTATGTACTAGTATTCATATTCTAACATACATGTACTAACATACATATACTAACATACATATACTAGCATACATGTACTAGCATACATATAGTAGCGTACATGTATGTACTAGTATTCATATTCTAACATACATGTACTAGCATACATATACTAACATACATATACTAGCATACATATACTAACATACATATACTAACATACATATACTAGCATACATATACTAGCATACCTATACTAGCATACATATACAAGCATACATATACTAGCATACATGTACTAAAATCCATGTACTAACATACATGTACTAACATACATGTACTAGCATACATGTACTAACATACATGTACTAGCATATATGTACTAACATACATGTACTAGCATATATGTACTAGCATACATATTCTAGCATACATATACTACCATACATATACTAGCATACATGTACATATACTACCATACATGTACTAGCATACATGTACATATACTACCATACATATACTAGCATACATGTACATATACTACCATACATGTACTAGCATACATATACTAACATACATATACTAGCATACATATACTAGCATACATATACTAACATACATATACTAGCATACATATATTAACATACATATACTAGCATACATATACTAGCATACATATACTAGCATACATATACTAACATACATATACTAGCATACATCTACTAGAATATATATACTATACACATACGTATACTAGCATACATACTATACACATACATATACTTTTAACGTACATATACTAGCATTCATATACTAGCATACATATACTATACACATACATATACTAGCATAGATATACTATACACATACATATACTATACACATACATATACTAGCATACATATACTATACACATACATATACTAGCATACATATACTAGCATACATATACTATACACATACATATACTATACACATACATATACTAGCATATATATACTATACAATAGTAGCATAACTATAATATTAATTAACCAAAACAACAGAACAAATTGTGTCGACAGATAAATGCTTGGTAAGTGGCAATGGCAAACACACAGTTGTTATTTCATAACTATTTTTATATTATAACTACTATTCTATTTGTGGTTACCGGGGTAGAATACAACCACTGCAAACACACCGTCACATGCAGAGGGGTAGTACCCCCCACATTCATATTCATTTTGTCATTTCTTGTTCATGCTCATTAAAGGTCTTCATCATTGCCCCTGCATTGTTTCAGGTGCCATCTCGCTCACATCACTAAGAGCAGTGAAATGGAGTGTCTATAGTAGAATTTGCAGCAACTCTGCAGTTCAGGGTGAAAAGGTACTAGGCCCATTCTCCATATTTTATCTCGATGTACATGGAGGATGAGCCTGGCATGTTCATGCCTGTTAGGCGCCATATAATCTTTCATGTGTTGGTGCACCTTAAAACCCAATTCAGTTCAATTCAATTTATAACTATTTTGAAAAAAGTTCAACTTCAGTTTCTAAAAGTCCATTTAATTCGACATTAAGGTTAATGTGTGGTCTATTATTTTATAGACATTTGACGGGAGAAGTAATCTGGGAACATGTATAAAGGTAAGAATAAATCTTTTAATCTGTTTAAAAATTAAAAATCCAGTTGATGAGGTCAAAGTTTAGGTTCAATCAATTTATATCTACCAACCTTAGTATGAAGAGTTATGGTATATATTCAGTTAAGTGACAGGCTCACATGTGTCATTTCAGATCAGGGTTATGAACTGTGCTTGCATGTTTGATTTAAAATGTTTGTGCAAGTTGTGGACCATTTTCACACAACCAAGAATTTGAAAAGGCTTTAGAATTAACAAATCTACTAAACTTTTAAGAAGGAAAAAAGGAAATTAAGTGGGAAATGTTCTATTTGGAAAAAATCTGGAATCCTAGTTTCTGGTGATCTTGTTAATTGTACTGATACTAACGAATTCATTGACCAGTTCATTTACTAAACAATAGGAGCCTATGGTAGATAAGCTGTTCATTTTTACAGTATGGTCGATTCTTTGTTGATTTATTCCTGCGTCTGGGTATGCCCTTGTTAGACCAGATGTTCCGAAGCCACAGATCTGACATTCAGGGCCTGCTGAAGAATCTACAACTCAGCACCAGGGCCATGCACCACATGTGTAGTCACTCAAAGGTAAATGTGTAGTCACTTAAAGGTAAATATGTACATCATGTGTGTAGTCACTCCAATGTAAATGTGTGCATCATGTGTGTAGTCACTCAAAGGTAAATGTGTACAGCATGTGTGAAGTCGCTCAAAGGTAAATGTGTGCATCATGTGTGAAATCACTCAAAGGTAAATGTGTACATCATGTGTGAAATCACTCAAAGGTAAATGTGTGCATCATGTGTGAAGTCACTCAAAGGTAAATGTGTGCATCATGTGTGAAGTCACTCCAAGGTAAATGTGTACATCATGTGTGAAGTCACTCAAAGGTAAATGTGTGCATCATGTGTGAAGTCACTCAAAGGTAAATGTGTGCATCATGTGTGAAGTCACTCAAAGGTAAATGTGTGCATCATGTGTGAAGTCACTCGAAGGTAAATGTGTGCATCATGTGTGTAGTCACTCAAAGGTAAATGTGTCCATCATGTGTGAAGTCACTCAAAGGTAAATGTGTACATCATGTGTAGTCACTCAAAGGTAAATGTGTACATCATGTGTGAAGTCACTCAAAGGTAAATGTGTACATCATGTGTGAAGTCACTCAAAGGTAAATGTGTACATCATGTGTAGTCTCTCAAAGGTAAATGTGTACATCATGTGTGAAGTCACTCAAAGGTAAATGTGTACATCATGAGTGAAGTCACTCAAAGGTAAATGTGTACATCATGTGTGTAGTCACTCGAAGGTAAATGTGTACATCATGTGTAGTCACTCAAAGGTAAATGTGTACATCATGTGTGAAGTCACTCAAAGGTAAATGTGTACATCATGTGTAGTCACTCAAAGATAAATGTGTACATCATGTGTGTAGTCACTCAAAGGTAAATGTGTACATCATGTGTAATCACTCGAAGGTAAATGTGTACATCATGTGAAGTCACTCAAAGGTAAATGTGTACATCATGTGTAGTCACTCAAAGGTAAATGTGTACATCATGTGTGAAGTCACTCAAAGGTAAATGTGTACATCATGTGTGAAGTCACTCAAAGGTAAATGTGTACATCATGTGTGTAGTCACTCAAAGGTAAATGTGTACATCATGTGAAGTCACTCAAAGGTAAATGTGTACATCATGTGTGAAATCACTCAAAGGTAAATGTGTACATCATGTGTGAAATCACTCATGGGTAAATGTGTACATCATGTGTGAAATCACTCAAAGGTAAATGTGTACATCATGTGTAGTCAGTCAAAGGCAAATGTGTGCATCATGTGTGAAGTCACTCAAAGGTAAATGTGTACATCATGTGTGAAGTCACTCAAAGGTAAATGTGTACATCATGTGTGTAGTCACTCAAAGGTAAATGTGTACATCCTGTGTGTAGTCACTAAGGTAAATGTGTACATCATCACTGTGGTATACCGTACCCTGGATATTGCTATGTACAGTGAGTATTGGTGAGTATTATCATTGGATTTCGCGACGCCGGAGATCGAACGAGGGTAAGTTCAGTTTCAATTTTTAGTGTTTTTGAGTTTATTTGATATAAATTTGATAAAAAATTAAATCATTTGATCATTTTCCTAGTCCCTGAAAACCCGAAAATGTTTCGATATTGCTTAAAAAGGTAATAAGAAGGCAAAACTCGGCTATTTACTCACGCAATAAATAAACCAGGGTCTGTCAAATTTGATTTTTTTGTTTATATTCTTCCGTAAACGAAAAAAAGGTAAATGTGTAGTCACTCAAAGGTAAATATTTAGTCGCTCAAAGCTGAACTAGTAGCTCCCTTGCTCGACACTCGACATATAAAGGGAGTTCTAGGACTCATCGCCCCGGTGTCAGTATATTTTGACTGGGTGGGGTATTCCAATGTGGCAGCACTATAATGTTGAGAATTGAGGTTATTGCTACAAGGAGACACCGTTGTGATATGACTGAATGATTGTTTAGAGTGATGTTAAACCATATACACACATTGACTCTAAGGCATATATTCATCACTACACGTGTAGTCACTAAAGGGTAAATATGCTTCCATTTTGCCTTGCCAGCTTAAAAAACAATTGAACTGTGTTCCAGTATGTGATAAATAGCTATTTACCATGATCTTTATGCATCATTTAGAAATCATGTATTTTCTACCATTTTTCAATTTTCCCATATACAGATAATGAAAGATATATCCCTGACAAACCAAGTGCCGATGTTGAAGAGATCCCTTGAGGGGTTTGTGTTTCGCGTGAAGGCAATGCTCACAGTGAACAAGTGCCTTGAGGCATTCTGGATGGGAAATTTGAAGAACAGGGATCTGCATGTGAGTGAATGAAATTAAACTTGTTTATGTTTGTAAAGTCTTGAACACTGATCAAAAATGTGCTAGAATGCGTGTTAAGTGATGTTGTCATTTCTCAAGATAGCAAAATAAAAACTAACTTTAAACATTTGTTGATGCATTGGTAGGGAAACAGCAAACCAACAGTTGTTCATGCTAGGCACAAGTTGCTATTTCATGTGTATCTGTCCTGGGGTTTTCCTGCACCAATGGAAGCTGGAAAATATGACCTTAGCTGTTGGTCATACATGTGATACTTTCAGGACCTCAAGCTGGGAGTTTAGTGATTTTTAGCTCTACTGATCAGAGATCAGCAGAGCTTATGCCGTGGTGCGGCGACCGTCTGTCCGTAAACTTTTATTTGTAGCGACAACTCCTCTGAAACTACTGGATGGATATTCATGAAACTTTACAGAAATGTTGCCCATAAAGTGTAGTTGATCCTAGCAAAAATTCATGTTGATGTGAAATCCAAGATGCCCGCCAAAGCTAAAAATAGAGTTTTAAAATACAAGTTTGTAGCGACTACTTCTTGAAAACTATAAGTGATATTGATATGGAACTTTTTCTAAAATGATCAGCATGACATGATGTTGATCCTTGTCAAAAATCGTTTTGATTCACATTAAACATGGTTGCCAGCGGCCATCTTTGTTTACATAGAGTTATATAGTAAAAACTTGTAGCGACTACTCCTCTGAAACTACTTGACGGATTGTCATAAAACCTTACAGGAATGTTGCTCTTGATGTCTCATTGATCCTAGCAAAATTTCAGATCTGCCAGAAATTCAAGATGGCCGTCACAGCTAAAAATAGATTTTTAAAAAATAAGTTTGTAGCGACTACTTCTTGAAAACTATAAGTGATATTGATATGGGACTTTTTCTAAAATGATCAGCATGACATGATGTTGATCCTTGTGGAATTTTTTTTTGATTCAACGTTAAACATGGCTGCAAGTGGCCATCTTTTGTTACATAGAGTTATATTGTAAAAACTTGTAGCGACTACTCCTCTGAAACTACTTGACGGATGTTCATGAAACTTCACAGGAATGTTGCTCTTGATGTCTAGATGATCCTAGAAAAATTTCAGGTCGGCCGGAAATTCAAGAGCTAAAAATAGATTTAAAATGAATAAGTTTGTAGCGACTACTTCTTCAAAACTACAAGAGATATTGTTATGGGACTTTTTCTAAAATGATCAGTATGACATGATGTTGGTCCTTGTCGAAAATCGTTTTGATTTGACTTTAAACATGGCTACCAGCGGCCATCTTTGTTTACATATAGTTATATAATGAAAACTTGTAGCGACTACTCCTCTGAAACTACTCGACGGATTTTCATGAAACTTCACAGGAATGTTGCTCGTAATGGCTAATTGATCCTAGCAAAATTTCAGGTTGATTTCAAGATGGCCACCACGGTTAAAAATAGATTTTCAAAAAACAAGTCTGTAGCGACTACTTCCTGAAATCAAAATCAATCAGTAGAGCTTCAAGGTCTTTGCCCTTTTGTTTAAAGGAGATTCATGCAAAAGCGCGAGCAGTATTTTTTACCCAAATTCCATTAACGAATACTTAAAAATATGCTTTTAAACAAGTTTCTTCATTGATGTCAGGGGAGATAACAAGAATGAATAAAACAGTTTTTAAACAATATTTTATTTAATAACCAATGATAAACATGCACGGCCATCTAACACTATAAATATAAGTGTCATCTCTTGAACGCAGACAGTCCTAACTTTAACACAGTTAACTTCCACTAACTGTCCTGAAGGTAGTTGCGCACACCCTTACACTTCCTCACAAGTTCACTGCTTGGTCTATATATACCCATAGGCAGGGCTTCTAAAATCGCCGGTTTATCGGTTCCCAGACCGAAATCTGTGTCTCCAGACCGTTTTTCTTTTCAAAATCTCTGTTTAAATCGGTCCCAGATATAATATCTATTGGTCGTTAAAAAATATACAATTGCCCTTCACACCTCAAATATGCCTTGCGGCAATATTCTTTGATCCATAACACGATTGTTTGTCACTCGCTGTGCAAAAGTAGGTCAATTTGGACTAAACCATTACCGATAGTAGGGAGTTTTCCGGAAGAGTCTATAGCCATGTAGCACTCCTTTGATGTGTGATCAGTGAAAGTATATCGGGCGTTCTGTCGGTTCACTGAAGCGAGTGTTACCGTCAGTGATTTCTTTGATATACCGTTAGTCGTAAGGTGTTAGCCTGTTTGCTTGTGTCGGTTTGTTTTTTTAAGTGGCCAAAGCTGGGACTGAAATTTGTTTGCGTCATTAAAATACCGAGATGTGTTAATTGTTTGTTTGATTTTTTTTTATACAATAACTTTAAGTATAATATTAAGGAATGTGATCAAACCTGACACCGTTTTTTTTTTTTAAGTCGGACAGAAATTGTTTGCGTTAGTCGTAACATTTGGTATTAATTAAGCTAATTGATGAAAAACGATATTACTCAAATTTATGTAAAATCGTATATAATCCGCTAGTCCGCGCGTGTTAGTACGCGTTTTATACCTACCCGGTTTATTAGACACTTCCGGTTCAATTCCTCAAATGATCAACAATTTTAATATTGAGTGAAAATGATTCATTCAGTAAAGCGAAGACATGATGTCAGTCATTAAAATGGAGAAATTGTGATAAAGTAAGTTATAAATAATACAAATATAATACAAACATACATTTTAAATAGTTCCCTATATCAATGACTGAACGGAAAAAAATCATGGTGCAGCTGACACGGTGGGTGGGGTACGGCGATTTTAGTGATTTTTTCAAAATAAGTGCGATTCTTACGGCAGTTAAAAACCTGGACCGATTTGCATTTTAAAATTTTAGAAGCCCTGCCCATAGGGTATGGGTGAGGAGGCTGTGAACAGAGGTTGCAAAACAGAGGTTGGAACAAAAGCAACCAACATCAATTGACCCTTCTTTTTTTTTTTAAAGTAAAATCTGAAATCAAACACAAACATCGAACTAAAGCAACGTCAATCACGGAACCTTTTGAATAATAAATCTTTATATTGTTTTAATTAAATCGTACATACTCACCAAATTCACGCGGACAAAGTCTACTTTCGTTTTCATTTTCCGATAATTACTGCGTCAACTTTTAACACGTTCATTTTACACTTCTAAATAAATGACACCGGCAATTTAGTTCTTCGTATCAAACCTGTTTAATTACAGACATCATTAAGGACATCATAAGTGTGCTGCTAATCCTTTGATAAGATCAATTAAGCCAATAAACTGTTTGCAAATAACAGTTTCACCCACTTTTCCCCCAGGCCATTAATCCAGGTGAAATCCAGGTATGTCACGTGATGTCTCGCGATTTGCGAGACAATAACATCAAGTTGGCTTTTACGCAAACGTATACCAAACAAAGGAAATAGACAGATGATTTTCGAAAAGTCAATTTTAGCAATTTTACGGGAGTTTTTCACACAATTCCGTGGGGTCGGAAGGAGGGTTAGAATTCCGTGAGATTTCATCTCACGCCGTGAGGTATCACGTATGGTTGCTGCGACTACAAAATTCAAATCAGTTCAATTCAAAATGTATATCTATTCTTGTACACTTCACAGGGAGAAGAAATCCTATCGCAGGCAACTGCTGACAACACGACGGCTGGCGACAGTGATGGGGAAACACTACCTGACGATGACGACCTCAGTGATGTGGTATGTATTTGCTGATACCATCTTGATTATCGGAGCACATCATATTTATTTTCAGAGCACAACTCCAAAACTAGTAAAGGTAGCTCCTTGAAGCTTGTTACACATCAGCACAGTGGCTGTATGGTGCCGTTAGATATATAGAATGTTCTAGTTTCAAAAAAGTTTCCCAAAAATAACTTACAACAGCTTAAAGGTATCTTCTTAAAACGTTCTACACTTATTTGGGTTCCGAAATGTGTTTAAGCTTTCACTTTATAGTAGTTCCCATTTTGTTGCTCATCCAGGAGTGATGAATTATAGAATTGAATTTATGTTTTTAGAGATTATGCATGTGTAAATGTTGCTGAATTAAGTCCATCAGACTGTTAAATATGTATGGAAATCAGAAGTTCACGATTATAAGTTTATTTTTAATTAAAACCAGCATTTTAAGATTGAGAAAACTTTTTAAATAGTATAATGAATTTATTTTATCTAATGATAACTTTAATAATTGCAGGACACAATGTCGTGTTTTGAAGACTGCACAGCATTTGTATACCCCCGCTTTCACAAAGCTCTTGATTTAGTTAGATATGCTATATTTAGCTTTGTTAACACATTCTAGCTTCCTCATCTTTCATCCAACTTTACCAAACTTGGTCAGATGGTTGATATTAATGAAAGCCAGATCAGACTCTTGCTCTTTCTTTTCATCTGATTTTGACCAATCTTTGGCAGGATGTTAACTATCGTTCAGAGCTTGGACGAGTTAGACATATCGGTCTAAAAATAGCAGAGTTATGGCTCCTGAAATATTTACTTCTGTAGAGCTGCAGTGCCATTATTTTCGATAAATTCAGCTTTATGGACACCATACAGTCTTAAACCAGTAGAGTGATACAGATCCTGTTGGACCTGTTATTTGTTTATTTTCACTTATGTTGCTATTTTGTCTTCCTTAGGAGTTGGACAACGAGAGCAATAACAGCGATGAGACGGGCATCAATGATGTCACGGATCCAGAGGGCTCGTACAGTCAGAAATACTAACCTCTGTGAGGGTCGAACCGTACATTCGGGTATTATGACCTGGGTGATATACTGACGTCTGTGATCTGTATAGTTGGAATAACGGACCTATATAAAACGTAAACTGCAGTCATATATACTGACCTTTGATGTGTGGACCAGGCATTCAAATATATTGCAATGACTGTTATGAAATGTGAATTGAACACTGGGACTTAAGAACATGGTTGGAATATCTAGAACTATAGCACAATGTATGCGGAGCTCCCTGTATGTGAACAATTTACTGACAACAGCCATCCAACTGTACTGAAGGGACATATTATGGGTCTCTATGTTTGTTGGTTGAATTGGTTGAATTGGATTTTATAGTCGCACCAACAGCTAAGGTCATATGGCGACTTTCCAGCTTCCATTGGTGGAGGAAGACCCCAGATGCCCCTCCGGGCAATTTTCGTGCACGGGCGGGCACCTGGGTAGAACCACCGACGTTCCGTAAGCCAGCTGGATAGCTTCCTCACATAAAGATTCCTAGGCCCCTGAGGGATCGAACCTACAGCGGTGAGGGGCAAGTGATTGCAAGTCAGAGACGTTAACCACTCGGCCACGGAAGCCCCCTCTATGTTTGTAAACAATTTGCAGTTGGCAACCATTATTAAAGTGCAATATGCAGCCATTAGAGAACTGTAACAAAAAGACAGTATGGACACAACCACAAAAGGTTAAGAATTTGTTTGCCATCTGCCAGTGCAAAGAAGGAACCATTATAGAGCTGTACTGCATGGGCACATAATGGTCATACCACAAATGTGTTCAGAAGTCATCATGCTGATTTTTCCCCCATTTTGAGACATTTTGGGACTGGACATGTAGACTAATTCAGTTTTATCAGGTGTCCTGCTTCATTGTTTCCTTCAGCAGTTTCAGCACTCAATGCAGTAGTTCTATCACATCTATACGTCTAGTAGCACCGTCTTCTGTGACGCTGAGAGTAATTTATATTACTCTGTATCTTAGCTGGGGTCAAATTTAAAAAAGGTTTATACTTTTGTCACATTTGCACTTAATCGTGTTCAACTCCAAGCATAAGATGCATTTTCTGTCAGTTTTATCTTCGTTGACGGTGTTGGTCTTGATAAACCAACCCTTAAAGTTTCCCACTGAGTAATATTTGTGTCCCGTGGATGCTTTACTTTATTACATTTCTATGAGTGAAAGATTGGGATTTCCCAGTGAAAGAATATTCATAATCGCTAAATATTAATAACCAAACACAAAAAATAACTAACTGTGACGTCATGACGTCAATAAAGTGTTGGTGATGTCGATATCATCCGCCAATAACGTTCAATAAAGCAAATAATTTCGGTTAAAATCACGTAATAAACGATGTGAAATGTAATAGATTATTTAACTGCTGGTTCGATTATAGGGAAATCCTTCACTCAATGGTAGAAGTGTCTTGTTTTTCACTCACTCGCATCCGCTCGTTTTTCAAAAGAACCATATGTCTACCATCTTGTGAAGGATTTCCCTATAATCGATCCCAGCAGTTAATCTCTATGTTATACTTGATTCAAATTTACACCTTTGTTGTGCACCTGGGTTCACCCATCCACTGTTCTCCTCAGTTTATCATCACATATTTTGGAACTACATGTATATTCCAGCCATGTTGTCTTCACAGCGCTTTTTGAGTTGAGTAAAATAAAGTATATAAGATTTATTCTTCAAATGGTTTCCCCTTTCTCTGAGGCAACTCAAAGTAACCTATAATGAGTTCACAAGCCGTTCAGTAACAATTCATTCTTCAAATGTGTCAGTTTTATGTGTTTAAATGTGCTGAATTGTTGTGTAGCCTACTATATACATTAGTACAGTTCTGTTTGTTAATATGCATGTTAAATAATTTGTTAAGAAATATGGATTATAAATAAAAACTTAAAAATAGTGACTCGGCATATTTGTGTTTCTTTTGCCAATGAAAGATTACGGAATATTGTAGTATTGGTCATCCATATATACCAGTATAAAACAATTCACAATATAATCCTAAAGTAAGCAGTCCACTATACTCCGGTTTTCAGGGTTGCAAATTAAAACTTTAACAACAAAACATCCACTTCTGTGAAAACTTTCAAAAGAAGGAGAAAATGTATAAACAATGTATTCCTGCCCAGCCTGTTTTCTTTTATTTAATAAAGCAGTAATCTTCTGTTTCCAGCAAACGTAAGGCGAGGGGTTTTGTATAATATTGCCATGCCCTTCACTTACTTCCAGTTCATCAGTATGGCTAAGGAGGTTTGCCAGTATTAGCCCTTAACTATGTCAGCAGGGCTCCGGAAATATGGTTGCACGACGCCCCGGGCAAGTGGATTTTGGGTGCAGGCAGGAGACCTTCGTATATCTGGTTGTCCGTCACTAGCCCGATGGTCATTTCATTATTAGATAAAAATCAAGGGAAAATTTGCCCTGACTGAAGTTTGCCGATAATTGCGTGTAAATCAGTTGTTGAGATCGTGTTGACGCTTTGTATATCGGTCGGTGTGTCGTAGGTAATATTCTGTTCAATAATTAAAAATCGTGGCGCACACTTGACCAAGTACTTTATCCATATTATCCAATCAAAAAAACGATGTATTTTTATCAGCCTTGAAACAACTCCCGTTCACTACCACGTGGTAAAGTGAAACAATGGCGATTCAATCAAACCAATTTGTAAATAAGTAGTGCAATTAAACGATTATGTCAATTTGACGACGTTTGATGAGCAAAGAGACTATCGACACATGTCTTAATGAATAGGTGTGCATCTCTGTTATTATTTCAAAATGCCATGTTTGTTTTGAATTAATCCAAGATCAATGACGGAATGGCATGTTTTTGTTTTCAACTTGAAGCATGTTTGCCATTGTATCCCAAGATGTGCTTCAACCTTGGATAATTTCGATAATTATTCGAAGAATTGGCTTCTCAAAAAGATATTAACAGAACAACTACTACTTACCAGTCAGATTTAGGCATAAACCGTGCTAATAATTTCCAACACATAAAATTTATCTACTTGAATTATATAACGAAAGTGAAAGTAGGAAAAAGTTCTGTTTGACCTAATGCATCGTTCTTTTCATTCTTTTTATCTGGTGTAGTCTATAACAAAAGTAAAAGTAGAAAAAAGTTTTGTTCAACCTAATGCATCTTTTTTTTTTGTTATCTGCCTGCCCTTTTGTAATTACAAGGAGCATCTTGTTCATCTTAATTCCATAGGCATTAGAGTCAACCAATTTGGTACCAGGTTCATCAGTGATGTTATATCCTCGGGGTATCCCCGCCGACACCCCACTCCCACCGGTGGAGCAAAACACTTATATGTCCATAATGGTAACAACCTATAGCTCTGATCATTCATAATTTAAGTCATTAATTTTACAATGAAATCATCTAAAAAGTTATGACAAAAAAAAATGAGAGAAAGTATTCAACTTAGAGTGCGGTCTCGACGTAGCTTAATTTTGGGGCAAGTGACTTTTGAAATTTGGGCAAGTGACTTTTTGGGCAGGGCAAGTGGATTTTGAAAATATTTCCAGACCCCTGCAATGTGTCCTTGATACATAATGATAGAGTTGTGATTGATAACTTCTGAATATACATATACATAGTTTAAGAAGATCATTCACTTGTTAGTCAAGACACTTCCCCTTGTGGAGACATCAACTGGGCATGGCCTAGTGGATAGCACAGTGAACTTAAAATCGGAAGAACCTGGGTTCATGCGTCACTGAGTTTCGTTTATATGTTCTTGTGCAAGACGCTTTCCTTCTGTCGGATGTGGACATTAACTGGACGGTCCCGTTTATCCCGTCCCCAGAACATGTTAAAGAACCATTGGAATCTATTCAACAGAAAGAGTAGGACACGGTTCCCGGATTCCTATGTATCCTCTCTCTCTAGGGTCACGGCGGCTTGAAATAACGTCAACAATTACTTTTTGAACGGTTAACAACAATTCAATAATATACTGAGGGAAAAAAATAGCAAGTTTGTGTTGCACCATGGAAATAATACGTTTTTAGTTGTAAAATCAAGAAACTACTGCCATAGACACAATATTTTATTAAACACACATCAATAACAGTCGAACATCATAATGACGTAACGAATAAATGAACGTAGGGGTCTCCAGCCCGAAAAGTCCCAAAATGTCAGTATATCTTGTATACAGTATTCTTTCATCTAAAAAACCTGCTAAACATTTTCCCTCAGTATACTTGATTTATGAATGTGGAAGAGATGTGTAGTTTAGAGCAATTATTCCTTTTGTCGCCTGCGTAGCATGGCAGACACTTAGGATCACTTTGTCCGTCGCCGTCCGTCACACATTAAACTGCAACCTAATCTTGGCCATAACTTGAAAAGTGTTTGACCTGTGTTCATAAAACTTTATACACATCTTCATTTTACCTTAACAAATGTCGTTAAACATGTCCATCAACTCCCGACTAACCAAGCTCATAACAGGCGACACAAGTGTTCCACGGCACAAGTGTTTCGTGGAACACTCTTCTAGTGTTTCTTCTGCATTGGTGAATGTAGAATATACATGTAGTTTAGATCAAGTATTCCTTGTCGTACTTCTGCGCCGATGAATGTAGAATATTCATGTAGTTTAGATCAAGTATTCCTTGTAGTACTTCTTGATTGATGAATGTATAATGTACATGTACTTTAGATCAATTATTCCTTGTGTTACTTCTTGATTGATGAATGTAGAATATACATGTAGTTTAGATCAAGTATTCCTTGTGTTACTTCTTGATTGATGAATGTAGAATATACATGTAGTTTAGATCAAGTATTCCTCGTTTTACTTCAGGATTGATGAATGTAGAATATACATGTAGTTTAGAGCAATTATGCCTTGTGTTACTTATGCACTGATGAATGTAGAATATACAGGTAGTTCAGATCAAGTATTCCGTGTGTTACTTCTTGATTGATGAATGTAGAATATACAGGTAGTTTAGATCAAGTATTCCTTGTGGTACCTCTGCACTGATGAATGTAGAATATACAGGTAGTTCAGATCAAGTATTCCGTGTGTTACTTCTTGATTGATGAATGTAGAATATACAGGTAGTTCAGATCAAGTATTCCTTGTGTTACTTCTGCACTGATGAATGTAGAATATACAGCTAGTTCAGATCAAGTATTCCGTGTGTTACTTCTTGATTGATGAATGTAGAATATACAGGTAGTTTAGATCAAGTATTCCTTGTGGTACCTCTGCGCTGATGAATATAGAATATACATGTAATTTACTACCTTTATATCAATTATTCATTGTGTTACTTCTGCACTGATGAATGTAGAATATACATGTAGTTTAGATCAATTATTCCTTGTGTTATTGATTGATGAATGTATAATATGCATGTAGTTTAGATCAAGTATTCCTTGTGTTACTTGTTGATTGTTGATTGTAGAATACACATGTAGTTTTGATCAATTATTCCTGGTGTTACTTCTGCATTGATGAATGTAGAATATACATGTAATTTAGATCAAGTATTCCTTGTGTTACTTCTTGATTGATGAATGTAAAATATACATGTAGTTTAGATCAAATATTCCTGGTGTTACTTCTGCATTGATGAAAGTAGAACATACATTTAGTTTTGATCAATTATTCCTGGTGTTACTTCTGCATTGAGAATGTAGAATATACATGTAGTACATTTAGTTTAGATCAATTATTTCTTGTGTTACTTCTGCACTGATGAATGTAGAATATGCATGTAGTACATTTAGTTTAGATCAATTATTTCTTGTGTTACTTCTGCATTGAGAATGTAGAATATACATGTAGTACATTTAGTTTAGATCAATTATTTCTTGTGTTACTTCTGCACTGATGAATGTAGAATATACATGTAGTTTAGATCAATTATTCCTTGTGTTACTTCTTGATTGATGAATGTAAAATATACATGTAGTTTAGATCAATTATTCCTGGTGTTACTTCTGCATTGACGAAAGTAGAACATACATGTAGTTTTGATCAATTATTCCTGGTGTTACTTCTGCATTGAGAATGTAGAATATACATGTAGTACATTTAGTTTAGATCAATTATTCCTTGTGTTAATTCTGCACTGATGAATGTAGAATATACATGTAGTTTAGATCAAGTATTCCTTGTGTTACCTCTTGATTGATGAATGTAGAATATACATGTAGTTTAGATCAAGTAGTCCTTGTGTTACTTCTTGATTGATGAATATAGAATATACATGTAGTTTAGATCAATTATTCCTGGTGTTACTTTTGCATTGATGAATGTAGAATATACATTTAGTTTAGATCAAGTATTCCTTGTGTTACTTCTGCATTATTGAATGTAGAATATACATGTAGTTTAGATCAATTATTCCCTGTGTTACTTCTGCACTGATGAATGTTGACTATACATGTATTTTAAATCAAGTATTCCTTGTGTTGCTTCTGTACTGGTGACTGTAGAATATACAGGTAGTTTAGATCAAGTATTCCTTGTGTTACTTCTTGATTGATGAATGTAGAATATACATGCAGTTTAGACCAAGTATTCCTTGTGTTACTTCTTGAATTTTGAATGAAGAATATACATGTAGTTTAGATTAAGTATTCCTGGTGTTACTTCTGCATTGATGAATGTAGAATATACAGGTAGTTTAGATTAAGTATTCCTTGTGTTACTTCTTGATCGATGAATGTAGAATATACAGGTAGTTTAGATTAAGTATTCCTGGTGTTACTTCTTGATTGATGAATGTAGACTAGCAATTATTTCATGTACTACTTATGGTATTAATTATTCGTATTGAATATCTGTACTTTAGGGGTCGGCCTCTTGCGCTAATTCTGAGAGTATCAGGCACCCGTGGGAAAAAAACCCTTATAATTTCATATTTTTTCAAAGGATAACTTCGGAGCACCTCTGGATCCCCATCTGGATATATTTGGTTAAACTATTACACAAGGTACTAGCTCATCGACTTCGTGTCTGCTATGCAATCTCCTTTAAAAAAAAATCCTGTATTACCTACGATGCCCTTCACTAATGTTGTAGTGGAGATGCGGATCTGCTTTCAGTGAGATTGTAATTTCTGTTCATCTGTTCATTAAATAATAGCAGATGATCCAACGCAATATTTGGTCTGCTATTCTCTATGGAGTTATGGAACTTGTAACTAATATGGAATAGTAGTAGATGGATGCAGAGTTGTAGAACTTGCAACTCATATTGGCCTTTACTTCCCACTTTGTATTGGCAGTTTGTATGCCCAACCACTGCATAAAGACCACGCCAAAATTGGTGGGACTATCACAACCTGACTTCTATAGTGATGTGATTTATAAACTTCGTAAGATTCTTGGTCATGATCACTTTCATAGTATCTTTGTTAAACTTATTAAAAAGTTTATCAAAAGAGGTTATGACCCTATCATTTTGCAACGTACTGCATGCTTGTTGGTGACCCTTTTACAGTTCGCCACTATGCTTTCCTCTTTAATTGTACGATGACCGGACAGGCTGTGGACCCTATGATGACGCTTACCTAAAGCCCGTTGGGACGGTGGCGTTTGATGTTTGACCATGATCTTTCTTGTCGTGCCCTTAATGGTTTATTCTCTTACTGCTCTGGATTCTTCCAAATTATTGAGTACCTTCATTGTGGCTTTCTAGGCTATTGTTTTTTTTGTATTATATTTACACGAGCATATTTGTGTTTTACTTATATTGCCTGTTGATGCTGCCTTGTTGGTAAGAGATTAGATCATGTTAGAGATTTCTTTAATTACACCGTCCTGTTTTAATGGGATGACAGTAGGGTAAGTGTGTGGTTTGGTGCACCCTAGAACCGGTTTAAACCCCCAGTGGCTTACTTTGCCACTGACCGTTCCAAGGCGGTAACCCTATTGTCAACCCTTTTGTGTTTGTGATGTCGTTTGCATTTATTATTTCTTTTGCCTTCTTGTTTGTCTGTTTGCGTGTTTGTTTCAGTGTTTTGTGGTTGACTGTCCTCCTTGAATGCTACTTTCCCTGTCCGATCTTATATTTCTTTTTACTGATTTGGCCTTGTCTGTCCGTTCGTTCGTTCGTCGTTTTTGTTCATATTCTCAAAATGCTTTCAGGAATTACTTATATTTGTTGATTACCAAGGTTGTACAAAACCATTATGTCATGTTTCTGATCACCTGCGACCACAAGGTCAATGTCACGCACTTGGAAGTTTTGCGTTTAACGTGTGTATTAGTCCGATACCCGATGTTTCTTGTTACTCGAGTGTATTCACTTTTTATATCACTATATGCATGCTTCTCCATGTGTATTCCTCCACTTCGCTGAGAACCGTCGTTTGACGTAATTGTTCATCATCCTTGAATTTTACATGTACGAAATATATGGTTTTTAAAATCAGTATTCGAAACAGCTAGTTATTATACTTGCATCTAAAGTATTTTCTTAAAGAACCTAACGCACCAAATAACAAATAACTACAAAACTGTTATCCAAATGTAATTCAATGCTGCAGTTCTGGGGTTTAGTCTGACTGGTTAAAGATTTTTATATTGTGTCTAGAGTTTGGATTCTCAAAATATATAAGTTATTATATACCTCGTCGTCAGTAGGTTTAGAAACCGTGTACATATGTTATAAAATGTGGCAGGTTTTGGCGCGATAGCTTCTTTAAGTATCGGGCGAAGGCGATAACAATGTACAGCTATGTCTAACGATGGTTCTCCTAGGTAAAGCATGCGTCTAATGATAAAAACATGGTGAATACGTATCTTTGTTTATAAAAGAAATTGCAAAAACATACTTTGATGTCAGGCAAATAACAATGTATTTGTCATGCATAACGTATTCTCAAATCATATTTTAAGTCTACTATATTGATTTCCTTGTGTTCACGTTTGAATACAAGACTCCTTTTAAGCCAAGAAGATTGGATTCAATAATCCCGACAGAACCAGTAAGTAGTTACACCACTGGTTCGTAGCATGGAGAGATTTTTTATTAAAAAAATATCTGAAAATGGGATGAAAATCTTATATTTTTCGTTGGGACTGGTAGTATTGTCAAAATAAAACTATTTCCAAACCAAGGAGGCAACGAACATGAAAGAAAGAATGCGAGGTTGGTAATTATTATTTTAACTAATTATATATTTTATTATTTAAGGTTTGAAGAGGGGCGATCCTCCCCGAGCCTCTCACACCTATGACGGGGAGAATAAATGGGCCACCATAGGCTGCTTCAGAAAATAAAATAATAATAAGAAATTTCTTAAAACATCTTTTTATTGCAAATTATAAAAATAAGCTAATGGTCCTGTATCAATTTCTTATGGTGATAACCAACTATAATACTGTATTGTTTTAGTAGTGATATAATAACTATGTAAGTAAGTAAGTAATACTGGATTATCCAGTAGGGGCATGCCTAGGACAACTAGTGAGGTACCCGTGCAGCGTTTCATTGGTGATTTAGGCAGATCAAGAATTGAGTTTAAAGGGACACGGCAATCTTTAAGTGTCTAAAATAAAAATTAGCCTCTTGATTTATTAATCCATTATCATTTCGACTTTTAAAACTGCTTGCATAAAATTAAATAAAAGTTTGTGTTTTTTTATATGGCGCCAACATGAATGAAAATTCCGGGCCCACCCTCCATTTACATTGAAATAAAAGATGCAGGATGGGCCTAGAGATCCTTACAGCCTGCTTCCCTGCAGCACTGCAGAGTTGCTGCAAATCTCAAGGGTTGGGTGGCTGATCCCGTGTATCCGCCACCTAGATCCGCTACTGATTAACTTTTAAAAGCATATATATCTGACACTCGAATGTCTATAATGGCGTCTTTTTGAAAATGTTCTTCGTTAAGGGAGCCAGAATTCAGATAATTCAATAATTCCTTTTCCGTTCAATACATCAGGATTTAGTTTTCAGAATGTCCTCATCTAGCAGATGTTGCCATTATGAAGTCAGCTTTCGGGTCAATTATATTTGTTTTTATTAGACGATGCAATCTTGAATTACCACCTTGGTGTTTGGTTAGGGTTAGCAATATCACTATGACCCTAAATCTGCTTAAAGCAATAAAGGTACCGTAATAAGATTTGAATGTTTAATCTTTCTTCGAGATTCTACTTTAGCTTTGATTATATTAGTGGTGAACTATAATCAATTAACAATAAGTAATAGGCAAATACAATTTGCTTTGAAAATTTCAATTAATTATAAACACTAATTTGTAAATAGTTATGCAGACATCTTGGTATAAAAATAAGTGATTGCATAATTGTAGTCCAATGGCCTTGAAATATGAATTGCTGATGTCCCACCATTTTAAAATATTTCACTTTAATTAACACTGTTCCCATAGTAACTGTATAACTAGATTTCTTTAGACTAACATTTAAGGTACAACTACAAACATAAAATGCATTTAACTTTATATCGAATGGACATTTGTTGTTATAGAAAGTGAGACATTTATACAAATATACTAGCATACAACTAGTATAGTTGATATCGCTAGTGCAAGTAATGACGGTAGGATGTGTGTACTGGATGATGTGGGCTCCTTATAATGGGCTTCCACAATCGGCGTACAGCGTTTAGTTTCCAGCAAGCGCATCACCGATACGGCGAAGACGATAACGTCATTGCCACAATCTCCCCCGACGTGTTTGACCATACAGTTGAATACGGCCGCAGTTGCACTACAACAAAATAAAATATACTTTCTTTACAGAGGATAATGCACATTTAGTGACTCACTAATCTTCCACATGGCCATCTATTATGTACATAAACATAATTTACAATACTTATTGGTGAACCTAATGAACAAGGGGATCTGTGGGGACGCTCTACTGGCTAACATGGCTCTTGATTTCACCAAATTTTCTTCAGTACTTTCAAAGTTATGGCTGAGATACGATTTTGACTTACTGACCTTTAACCTCCAAATGTGACCTTGACATTTGAGACAGATCGGATTCGTGCGCGACACACCTCATGCTGAACATTGACCGATACACAATTTTGACTAATATGACCTTTGACCTCCAATGGTGATTTTGAGGTACAGGCCTGATTCTTATGCGCGAAACACCTCATCATGCTGAACGCTTCTGGGTAGTGTTATAAAATCCCACAAGTAGTTTACGAGTTAATGCTGGAGGACGATTTTGATTCATTTGACCTTTGACCCCAAGTGTGACGTTGACCATTGAGGAACGGACCTGATTCTTGCACTCGTCAAGCCTTCTCATCATGATTATAATTGTGTAAAGTTGCATGAAATTCTCTTCAGTACTTTTAACGTTATGGCTGAGACCACAGACATATTAATAAACAGATAGGAAACTTCCTATCAACAGATAGGAAACCAGATAGGAAACTTCCTATCTTAACCATGCAATTATCACGTGGCACCTTAACTTTTCCTTCTATCTTCTCTCTCAATTATTCACAGATTTTGATGAGAATACATCCAAAAGATTCATAGTGAATAGCAAAATGGGATTATAATAATTTATGTTTATTTTCAAAATAAGAAATTGTATAAACAATGTTTGAAGTTTAAAATGTCATCATTTTTCGCTTTTCTCTTAAAAATCTATGTTTTGACATAGTCAAAGTTTCCATCAAACTCCTTTTTTGCTCTCAAAGTAAGAGAAAACAAAATACTATCATTGGAAAGAAATTTGTGATGGTATTTGGCTTGAATGAAACTTGTATCTATAAAACTCTTCATGATATGTGTGTTTAAAAATGTGAAATATTTTTGCGAATTTTTCCAACTGTGCCACTTGAAATTTACACAATTTTCATAGTGTCCAATCTATTTGTTATTAGGTCTGTGCTGAGACGCAGTAGTGACTCTTTTGAATGTGACTTTTGAGGTAATGACCCAATTTGTGCACGCAATGCACTTTCTCATCATGCTGAACATTTCTGTGTAGTTTTAATGTATATGACATTGGCCTTTGAGGTACGGACCTGATTCTTGTGCGCTACTCACATTCTCCTGCTGACCATTTCTGTTATGAACTAGGCCATGAACTGAGCCCTAGCCAGACATAGAGCCATGCAAAGTTACCAAAATCCATTCAGTAGTTTAGAAGTTATGGCTACGACACAGTTATGGTGATATCGTGCTAACAAACCAAAATATAGCATTTTTAAATAATTTAAAGGAAATACTTATTACAACCTGCCAAAGATTGGTCAAGATCAGATGAAGAACGATCGTAGTGAGTAGAAGCAATGAATAGCATGTATCAATAAACCAAGAACCATAACTCCGGTGTTACTAACCTGATCTAGCTGCCCATGCATCATCAATATCAACGATATGACAAAGTTTGGTAAATATCGAATACACAATGAATATGCTAGTGTTCACAAGACAGCATGGATCTCTGGTGTTACTAATCTGATCTAGATGGTTTTTGAACTATTTTGAGCTTCATAAATATCAATAATCTGGCCAAGTTTGGAAAAGATCAAATCCTAAATGAGTGTTCACAATGTATAATATAGCATGTTTCAGTAAAACAGGGGCCATAACTCTGTTGTTACAAATCCGATATGCTTGGTTTTCGAACTGTCCGAGCTTTCATTGATATATAATACACAGACATAATAACAAACAGGGGAAACTTCCTATCTGAATCACCGAAGAAGCTAAAATATCACATGGCAAATCAACTTGTTCTTCTCTCTCAAAAATTCATTGCTTTTGATGAAAATACATTCAAAAGATTCTTAAGGAATAGCACCATGGGATTATACTATTTTTTTTTATTTTTTTTTCAAGTTAGAAATTGTATAAAAAGCTGTTGACAGTTAAACATAATTATATTTGGGTTTCCCTTTCAAACCAAGCAAAATTTAATGATGTAATGAAGCTTTCCTTCAAACTCCTCTTTTGCTTAAAATGTTAAAGCAATGAAAACCCCATCATTAGAAATACATTTGTGATGGGTTTTGACATAAATGAAACGTATATCATGCATAAAACTCTTGTTTGTTTAAAGTCGGGCAGTCTTGTTTGTGAAATTTCCGCATTGTGCCACCCGAAATTAAGATGCATTTCATAGTTTCCTATCTATTTGTCATTAAGTTTGTGTATAAAGACACTGACAAAGTTTGAATAAGATCAAATTAAATATGAATTGACTATCGTGTTTACAAAGCAACCGTTAACGATTGGACGGACAACTCGCCATACCATAAACTCTGCTGGCCTGTGGCCAATAATGATATTTTCTGTTCTATAGGGCCTAAACATAATTAATGAGCCTAAAATGGCCCTTTATTCAAAAGGAAATTCACTTAATGCACAGTTATGTGTGCTGTTCTATGTCATTCAAAGTCGATGGCTAATTCAAATATTAGCCCTGACACCATATTTTGATTAATGGCATTTTTATATTGAATTGGAATATTTTTAAATTCTAGAAATATAACATATACATACCACGTTATCTACTCCCTCACCACACCCACCCTTTAAACATGTTTTAAAAATGTACCATGTACCTGCATTTTTTGTCTTCCACCAATACATATCTGTCGTCCTTTGTAGATGCAATGTATGCATCAATCATACACTTTAAAGTTGAATTGCTTTCCATGGAGTCATTCATGCACGCCAATGATTTCTTGAAATCTGAATAATATATATATTGTATCGCGAATATCGCCTTTGGTGTTGGGTGTACTTTTAAGTTTCACAAGAGTAACGTTTCACAGGGGTGGAGTGTCTAAAAAAAGCTTCATATCCCTACAATAACTTCCAAACACGGAAAACAACGCACAGTCCTATCGACGATGCTGAAAATGACATATACTTTTGCACTATCATGGTGCAAATATTTCCTTCATTTGGAATAGAGGGGCCTCCGTGACCTGGAATAGAGGGGCCTCCGTGACCAAGTGTTTAGAAGCCACCAGCCCCTCACCGCTGTGTGTTCGATCCCTCGTGGGCCTAGGAATTTGTATGTGAGGAAGCTATCCAGCTGTCTTGCCGACCGTCAGCCAGTTCTACCCAGGTGCTCTCCCGTGCATGAAAATTGCCCGGAGGGGGCACCTGGGTCTTCCTCCACCAGAGGAAGCTTGGAAGTCGCCATTTGACCCTAGATCCAATTCAGTGTAGTTTATTTGGAATAGAGGGTGCTTATGAAAATTAATTTTATTTAGTTGTTCGTGTGTTCTTATATAATGTAAACAACATGCTGAACCTTGAATATGTGTATTTACTTTCATTAAACCAAGGTTTTTATAATATAAAACTCCCGGACAAACACACGTTTCTGATTGGATGCACCTACGATTTTGAAATAAAAAGTACAATACCTTTTTAATAAATTCATATTAAAAAGCTACCTTGTTTATATGAAACATTATCTTCTCATATATTTCAAATGATTTGTCCCACCCCCTTCACCACCCTCCGCCGCAAATTTTGTGCAGTGTGCTATACCGCCAACAACAGCCACATTTTAAAACATACCTACCGACGACGAGGTATATATATATATAAGACAATTGCCTAAATTAAGAACATATGTAACATTTAAAGATCAGTTTGAATGTGAAAAAATATACACCGTTAAATTTGAGCAGACATGAACGATCGATGCTTGCTCAATTTAGGTGCGGTATTCTACCATTAAGGGTAGAGACTGTGCGTTGCGTTGGACAGCCTCCTGAACAAAGACTTTGCAGATTTTGCAATGACACTCAAATTAAGAATGAGATCCATTTTTTAGTTAAATGTTCTTTCTATAATGATATAAGAGCAGATGTATTTTATGAACAATTAATTGATTTGCAATTCATTATGAACGAAGCTGGCAAACTAATATATCTAATTAAGAACTTTCCTAGAAAAGTTGCTAAATATTTAGTGAAAGCATTCCTTTGAAGACGAAATACCTTGTATGGAAATTAAACACTTTACTTATATATATAATGCAGTTCATACCAAGTTATTATAATTATGCTATAAAATATCATGTCATAAACTCAGTTGACTCATATCGAGAGGATGAATAATTGACATTTCATCTTACTGCCATTTATAATAATTATACTTCTGTTTCATATTCTCGCATTATATATTTATCTTAAATTGATATGAGTATGATATCCGGAGTGTAGATTTTGTAAATAATATACTTTTGTATATATCTTTAGTATATTACGTTAATTATATGAAAAGTTTGCAAAGGTGACTTTGGACCGGGTGTAATATCCATGTTATATATTTGAAAATTATGTTGATACTTGTAAACATGTCACTATAATAAACAATTTACTTACTTATATATAATTTACCTATTTTGAGAATAAAAATTCTATAGACACAATATAAACGGCTTTAACCAGCCTGAGGCCAAACCTCAAAACTAGAGCGGCGAATTCAGTTACTGACTCATAACTAATTTTACGCATACTCAATCACGAGTATTTTAAGAACCTTTAAATTTAACTTCTTTAAATCGGCACATATACATGATGATACGACCTAAACGCCTGGTTAGAGTTTTTACTCTTATAAATTTAGAGTTTTTACTCGTATAAACGGTTTTGTAGTGTTATTTTGCTGTTATTTAGAGGGTTAGTTTCAGTAAAAGTGCTAAACAAGTAAGCCTACCTGTAGTCACTTTATCGCACATTGCACGTGCCTTCATTGCTTGGGCTTTGTTGAAGTCTGTTTCAGGGCACTGCTTCACTACTTTAGACGCACAATCGACAATCTCTTTGCCAGTATCACTAAACAATAGGAGACTTTATTGCATGATTGGTGTGTAGCAAGTCTGATTATTGGATGACGTTGTGGATGCCAATAAACGGTAACGGTATTGACCTTAACGACTGATAAACAATGAAAAAAGTTACCTGTATACACAAACAACTGCTCATATAAACATACCCGCTTATATGCCATTTTGACCGCGATCCAGAACCTATTGCACGTGCATACAGTAACGTCCCTAAAATATCTTCCTTTTCAGGCACAGCCTTTACTACACATTGTTTTGGGTGAAAAAAATATGCTAAAGTCGTAAAACAAAATAGCCACCAATCCGCCATTTGAATGGGATGGAGCAAACTGCTATTTAGAGTGCAGAAGTTCCTGAAGTTCTAAACATGTTGTCTAACTTTCGAGGAGGCGGGGGTGGGGAAGGGGGCCTAGTCCTAAACATGTTGTCTAACTTTCGAGGGGGCGGGGTGGGGAAGGGGGCCTAGTCCTAAACATGTTGTCTAACGTTCGAGGGGCGGGGTGGGGAAGGGGGCCTAGTCCTAAATGTTGTCTAACTTTCGAGGGGGAGGGGGTGGGGAAGGGGGCATAGTCCTAAACATAGTGTCTAAAGTTCGAGGGGGCGGGGTTGGGGATGGGGGCCTAGTCTAAATATGTTGTCTAACTTTCGAGGGGGCGGGGTGGGGAAGGGGCCTAGTCCTAAACATGTTGTCTAACTTTCGAGGGGGCGGGGGTGGGGAAGGGGGCCTAGTCCTAAACATGTTGTCTAACGTTCGATGGGCGGGGTGGGGAAAGGGGCCTAGTCCTAAACATGTTGTCTAACTTTCGAGGGGGCGGGATGGGGAAGGGGGCCTAGTCCTAAACATGTTGTCTAACGTTCGAGGGGGCGGGGGTGGGGAAGGGGGCCTAGTCCTAAACAAGTTGTCTAACTTTCGAGGGGCGGGGTGGGGAAGGGGGCCTAGTCCTAAACATGTTGTCTTACTTTCGAGGGGGCGGGGGTGGGGAAGGGGGCCTAGTCCTAAACATGTTGTCTAACTTTCGAGGGGCGGGGGTGGGGAAGGGGGCCTAGTCCTAAACATGTTGTCTAACTTTCGAGGGGTGGGGAAGGGGGCCTAGTCCTAAACATGTTGTCTAACTTTCGAGGGGGCGGGGGTGGGGAAGGGGGCCTAGTCCTAAACATGTTGTCTAACTTTCGAGGGGGAAGGGGCCTAGTCCTAAACATGTTGTCTAACTTTCGAGGGGGCGGGGGTGGGGAAGGGGGTCTCTCTCTTCCAATTCAGACACAATTCATGTCCACATATTGTATTATAAAACAAGAGCTGTCGGAGAACAGCGCAGCTCGACTATTCGATTTTAATAAATAAATTATATAGGTAGTATATACCATCAGAAAACAAGGCTAAAACAATGTGGGGTGGGGTTGGGGGTGCAACATAGCTATGTGTAATAATTGATCAAAACTAGAGAAATATGTAAAAAAAATCTAAAAAAAATCAAGTTTTGAATGATGTTGGGTGTGGAGGAGAGGTGGGTGGTGGGGGTAGTGGGGGTGGTGAGGGCAATATATATGTGTAAGAAGCTATGTAATAATTCACCAAAACAACACAACAATATGTAAAAAAATAATAACTAAAAATTGAGTTTTGAGTGGGGATGGGGGGAGAGGCGGGGATGGGAAGGGCAACATATATGTGTAAGAAGCTATGTAAAAATTGACCAAAACAACACAGAAATATGGTAAAACAAAATAAAAATAAAAATATTTCGAATGGGGGGAGTGGTGGGGTGGGTGGGGGGGGGGGGGGGCAGGAAATGGGGTAGAGGGGGCAACATATATGTGTAAGAAGCTATGTGTAAGAATTTACCAAAACAACACAGATATATGTAAAAAAAAACAAAAAAACATTAAATAAAAATATTCCATTTCGAGCGTGGGGGTGGGGTGGGGGAGGAGAGAGGGGGCAACATAGCTATGTGTAATAATTGACCAAAACAACACAGAAATATGATTATAAAAAAAAAGAGTAAAAAAAAGTTTCGAGTGTGTGTGTATGTGTGTGTGAGGGGTGGGGGTGGGAGGGAGCAACATATGTGCAAGAAGCTATGTGTAAGAAGCTATGTGTAAGAATTTACCAAAACAAACATTAAAAAATTGGATTTTCGAGTGTGGGGGGGGGGGGGGGGGGGGTGGGGGTGGAGAGGCAGGGAATGGGGTGGAGGGGGAAACATATATGTAAAAAAACAATAAACATTAAATAAAAATATTCCATTTTGAGCGTAGGGGTGGGGTGGGGAAGAGGAGGCGGGGCAACATAGCTATGTGTACGAATTGACCAAAACAACACAGAAATATGTAAAAAAAAGAAAAGATTTCGAGTGTGTGTGTGGGGTGGGGGGGGGGGGGGTTGGGGAGGGAGCAACATATATGTGTAAGAAGCTATGTGTAAGAATTGACCAAAACAACACAGAAATATGTAAACAAAATAAAAATTAAATAAAAATATTCTAGTTTCTAGTGTGTGGTGGGGGAGAGCGGGCGGGGTGTGGGGTGCGGTGTGTGTGTGGGGGGGGGGGAGAGGGAGCAACATATATGTGTAAGAAGCTATGTGTATGAAGCTATGTATAAGAATTGACCAAAACAACACAGAAATATGTAAAAAAAAAAAAAAGTTTCAAGTGGGGTTGGGGGTGAGAGGCGGGGGCGGGGTGGGGGTGGGGGGGGAGGGGCAACATATATGTGTAAGAATTGACTAAAACAACATAGAAATATTTAAAAAATATATATATAGAGTTTCAAGTGGGGGAGAGGCGGGGGTGGGGTGGGGGGCGGGAGGGGGCAACATATATGTGTAAGAATCGACCAAAACAACACAGAAATATGTATATAAAAAAAAGTGTGGAGGGGTGGGGGGGAGTGGGGGCTGGGGGAGGAGAGAGCCCATGCCCCAATATGAGTGAAGTATTAATAAGATGCATAATGCTATAAGAAATCCTAAACCAAATTTATAGATATATACATGCTTACTTGCAAACCTAGATCTGCCTTTGTTGCACATTTTATGGGTCAACGCTATTTGGGTTCCATGGGAGCCCAGATGGGAGCCCAGAATTTGCAGAAGACAAAATTAATTACTCAACCCTTTACAACATACTATAAGGAAACCAATTCCAAAATTTAGTTTAGCTAGGACAAGACATGCAAGAGATATACACCTGTAAACACAGCTTACACGCACAATTTGATGTGAAACAGACACATTTTAAAAGCTATCAGAATTTGGGTTCCATGGGAGCCCAGGGGTTACAGGAACCAAAATTACTTAAGCAGCCCTTAAGATAATGCTATAAGGAAGCTAATGGCCAAATATGATTGTGCTAGGGTAAGAATTGTAAGAGATATAGACTTGTAAACACAGCTTACACGCAACATTTGATGTGAAATGGGACACATTTTATGGGCTATCATAACTTGGGTTCCAGGAACCAAAATTGCTTATGCAGCCCTTAAGATAATGCTATAAGGAAGCCCATAGCCAAATTTGTTTGTGCTAGGATAAGAAATGTACGCCCACGCCGACCCCGGGGTGATTACATAAGCTCTCTTATTCTTCGACTATGACCAAAAAGCCACCCCCCCCCCCACTCCCCCCCACCCCCCACCCCCCATAAGCCCTCTTAAAAATCACAAAATTAGTTTAAATAAAAGTTCGTATTCAAAATGCAGATGCGCAGTTGCTCCATGCGAAGATAAATAACTAATTATAATGACATACCTACAGAAGTAGTTTATATACTCGTTAGACAGATCCGGGGTACCCATGGCATACTCTGTCACTGGACCTCCTCGTCGTTTCCGGGCTGTCGAAGAACTATGACTACTGACTGGGGCCATCCCCTTTATACATGTCATAACATGGGCCGCTGGATCCTGGTACGGACATGTCAATTCACCGCTCACGCGAACCCCTAACACCACTGAGACAAATTAAAGGAGCATACGGTGAGTGAACTATCTTATATTTACAAGCCTTTAACAGATTAGGTCATATGGGGAAATGGTGATGTCCGAGCAAAAGAAAATACAATACTGGAGATGAAGATGATTCCTGGAAAAGAATATCATGTTACTGGTACCCGTTTCAATTCAAAATCATGGTATTCATCTATCCCACACTGGGAAGGAGTTCTGCCTCCTGAGCCTCCTGTTATGACAACAGTTGACAATTTCTTAGTGCTCGGTATACATACTTAAAGTGTGTGTGTGTGTGTGTGTGTGTGTGTGTGTGTGCGCGCGCGCGCGTGTGTGCGTGTGTGTGAACCGACAGGCGTTCTACCCGACGGTCATAGGTACAATTGAGTCTGGACTTTTACCTGTGTGATGTGGTTATATGTCTACTTGAAGCAGCGATCTCAATGGTTTCTTTGTAGTACTGCCACACTGGAATACCGCGCCGTAGTAGACATGATATCCCCCGGCTGCAGCGTATCCGTTTAAATATAAAGTGTCCCGCGATAAATCAGTTGAGAAATATTTGAAAATGTGCAGTTGTTCACGCACCAACAACATCGTGGTTGTGACTAATGGTTCCATTTGTGGTCACAGAGTGACATGTAAATGACATGACAATCTAAGATACTGTTCAACTGTTTGATGCATGTGTTGATGGTTTATTGCAAATAGGCTCGAAAGAAATCGATTTGTTTGTATGGTGTTTTACGTCATTTTCAGCACATGTAGTATTATATATAACGGCATATCTTTTTTTGTTTGCTTTTGTTTAATTTTATTTTGTGGTGGAGGCAGACCACCTGCTTTTCCAGAACCAGTATGGTGTTCTACCCAGGAAGTGGTGGTCTGCCTCCACTACGAATAAATCGACCGTCATATATACTAGTAATGTTAAATGTGCTAAAAAGTACATAAAACACCATCCAACAACCAAATGTTCAATTATTGGTTTAAGTTGTTAAATATATATAGTGATAATAGTACTAAAAGGCTTATGGTGACTGTGTTAATGGCAAAATAACTGGTTATCGACTGTTAAACAATTAACGTATGTATAAGGTTACATACCCTGATAGTTGATTGTAAGTCAGTGATGTTATTCTCAAACTTTACAGAATTGGTATGCTAATAAACAAATATTGGTGATTTGAATAACAATGTGAGTTTTTTTTTTCAATATGAAACATATATGTATTGCCATGCGATTTAAAGGGACACGTGGCAATTTTGAAAATATTTATCAAGGATAATTTAACACCTTCATTATCATTTTGACTTTATACCTGCTCGTGCATATAATTTAACAAAAGGTAATAACATTTTGATTTTTTTTCCCTTCCTTATTTTACCATAGATTGGAATATATTATTGGTGCAATATAATCAATAATTAGTAATATGCAAATAGAATTTGCTTTGAACCAGGGCTTTAATGATCAGCCCAATTTGAACTTAGGATTTAAATAATTATAAATAATGAAAGTAAATATGCTACTTATGTAGAAAAACTAACGGGACGTCTAGAGGTTTGTAAAAATCAACGTGCCGTGTGTCCCTTTACGAAATTTAGTCTTAAAAATACAAGCAGGTCGGTATGGTAGCAATATGATTGAAAGACATGAAGGTTGTAGGCAATATTGTAATACTCATTGACTCAGTATAAAGAAAATGAGTCTCATTTCATTCTAAACTGTTCGTGTTATTCTGATGAGGAAATGCATAACACGCAATAGACCCTTCATCCAAGTATATAAGGAATATGTTTAATGCATGCATGAATGAATGAATGGTGTTTTACGGAACGTCGACACATAAATAGGTCATATTGTGCGCATAAACTGATGAAAGATGAAGACATGAAGGATTAATTAAAAATTAATGTAAATATATAAAGATAAAACTATTTACAAATAAGGGATGATATGGTAGTAATATAAACTATAAATGTAAATCAACAAATGCCCGAAAACGGGTATATAAAGAAGTAAGTATATACAAGAACATATTATAATGATTTATGTAGTCTGACTTCCTTCAGGAAATCTAAAACAAGACTAAAATCTATAGTATTGACTAACTCGGTCATAGTATTAACATTGTAGTACCTTTGACGCATAGGATCAAAGTCTACACATTCCAACAAGATGTGTTTGACCGTTAACGGTGCAAATATGTTTAACTTGGCTAAATATCTCAAATGTGTGATGTCACATAGAATATACACATGTTTGCACACTTTACAGTTCATACTCTTTAAAGCTGATATATGTCTGTAAATTAACCATATATTTTGTATGTTAAAACAGGTTTGTTATATTAAAATCCCTGGTTAAATGTAATTTGTAGCATGGCCACTGAAATTCCCTTTGTATTTGCAGAGGAGAAAATAGTTTAATTGAAAATAACACCTGCCAGAACAAATGGTGTACTCTAACTACCAGATATTATAAGTTAGAGTATGGCAGATCGCTGGAATGGACATGCTACAAAACAAATAGAGTATGGTCTCATCTCGGTGGTTGATTTAAACACATCGATGGGCTAATCCCGTCTCGACGAGATCTCGACATCGATGGGCTAATCAACCAACTCGACGAGATCTTACTCTGTCTATTACATAAATATGTACCTTGTAATTGATGTGTATGTTATGAAGATGTGCTTAATTTACAAAAAAAACGTATGAAAGCGGAAATCTAGAAATCGTCGAACACGAAAAATATTGCATTCTCGGTTTGATTGAGACTGTTCATGAACGGTAGTGAAAAGTGCTAGCTACCGTTCACGCCCTCTAGCCCCGGGTTGAGCAGAACTCAATATTTAAAATGCCAATAGTACAGAAATGTGAGCCATCTCGAAGATGGTATGCATATGACGGTGAACATGGAACCTTCAATGATGTGTTTTCACACCATTCCATGGCCAGCGGCGTATAGTCAAAGTTTCTAACAAAAATATTTGCCCTAAACGAGAAAACAATGGGCGAAATAAACAAAATGGAATTTAGCTGGGAGCAGAGGTTATGAAGCTTGCGAATCACAGGTAAAGGTCAAAAGACTAAATTAAAAAGCAGGCAACATATCCTAAGGGTGATTAAACAATACTCAGAACCTATAAAGGCTGGAGTAGTGGAACCACCTATTCGAAATTCAAGTAAGAAACCAATACGTATTTGAGAATGTACCACCGATATCTGTAAAGATCTCCAAAAATCGGAATGAGTATCCGTTCTGATTACAAGCACAGGGAGACGTTTTACCGCCGCCACACTGCACAGGCAACGTTACTGTGATATATAAAAAAGCATGAAAGGAGAAATCTGTAAATTGTCGAACACGAAAAATACAAATAATATTGCGGTCTCGGTTTGACTGAGACTGTTCATTAACGGTAGTGAAAAGTGCTAGCTACCGTCCCGGGTTGAGCAAAACTCAATATTTAAAATGTCAATAGTACGGAAATTTGAGCCATCCAGAAGATGGTATGCATATGACGGTGAACATCATGGAACTCTTCCATGGCCAGCGGCGTATGGTCCCATTTTCTAACAAAAAGCTTTGCCTTAAACGAGAAAACAATGGGCGAAATAAACAAAATAGAATTTAGCTGGGAGCAGAGGTGACATATTTAAAAACGTATGTTCGGTACTGTTCTATAACGTTCCATTTGGATAATTTACACGCTCTATATATACATGGTTAATACTTTTACCATATCATCACTTATTTGTAAATAGTTTATGTTTACATTATTTTACATTATTTTTTAATAATTTACTTTTTCGTTTGTGTCATTAGTTGTGCGCGTTACGTAAATATGACCTATATGTGTCGACGTTCCGTAAAACACCATTCATTCAGTTCACTTGAATACATTGAACCAAAACTGGTTTTGTAAAGAAATGCGTAATTTACTATTTCGTTTGTGTCATTAGTTGTGCGCGTTACGTAAATATAACCTATATGTGTCGGTAAAACACCATTCATTCATTTCACTTGAATACATTGACCCAAAACTGGTTTTGTAAAGAAATGCGTGCATTAAGGTTATTTATTACATACCTTACTATAATTAGTGTTTGTCCTACTTTTTCATCCAATCAGACAGTGAGGAATTTTAAAAAACTTATTTATGTAAATTTCTAACGATCACCAATTTTAACCATTTAATCATTAAGTAATCGCTTACTAAATGACACGCGCTGCGAACGTGTTAAGCGGCGTGGTTTCGTAGAAGAGCGGGGAAAAAGTAGGGCAAACACTAAGTCAGTTAGAGGCTAAGAAGTGAAATTTTAACAATTAAGAAACCCCGGTCAGTCGCTGCGCTCCTTCCCTTAGGGTTTCTTGTTAAAACTGCACTTCATAGCCTCTAACTAATACATAGCAACACATTTTAGTAGAAAAAACAATGATTATGAGTCCTGTAGTGTTTCTAAATCCATAATCGGCACACTGTGCCATTATGGATTATGGAAAATCGGAACAGTAGCAACAGACTGTCCGCACGCGAAGACGTCAACGTCATCAAGCAATACAAAGACGTCATATTGGCCAACCTCTACCCAGAGTACACTCGTTCCTCATTTGACTTAGTCTACATTTGACTCTGTCAACGTCAAAGGAAGTAGGGCGAACGGTTAGGTCACGTGATTAATCAAAAAAGTTATTACGATGTTTATAATAAGTCCTTTACGTGATCTCCAAAGATAAAATATAGACCTATATTAAATAATTTCAATTTTTATTTCTGTTGTATAAGTTGTATAAGTCGTTAATGTTTTATTTATTATTAATGTATGCAATGATAAACAGTTTGTATTGATCAAAATCACAACTTTGCCGCGTTTGTTAATCAATTTATTGAATTTACGGACCAGTTGGTAATTCAAAATATCCAGTTGGTTATTCGTCGCGAATAACCAACTACCTACCAGTTGCCAGTTGGGGATTCGGAATTGTTGTATAAGTCGCTATTATTATTTTTTTATTAATGTATGCCGTGATAAACAGTTTGTATTGATAAAAATCACATCTTTTCGGCGTTTGTTCATCAATTTATAGAATTTATATGCCAGTCGGTGATTCAAAGTTTCCAGTTGGGGTTTCGGATTTTTGTATAAGTCGCTACTATATATATTTTTTTATATCTATGCAATGAAGAAAACATGTTATATTGATCATACGCACATGTTTGACGCGTTTGTTCATCAATTTATTGAATTTACGTGCCAGTTGCCGCGAATAACCAACTACCTACCAGTTGCCAGTTGGGGATTCGGATTTGTTGTATAAGTTATTATTTTTTATAAATAAATGCAGTGAATAATCTTTTAATATTGATTAAAATCACATCTTTGTCATTTTTGTTCATCAATTTATCGTTTTTTTTTCTCGCCAGTCGACGGTTCAAAATGTCCAGTTGAGTTGGTTATTCGCAACGAATAACCAACTGGCTACCAGTTGCCAGTTGGGGATTCAGATTTTACATTAAAATTTTCCCTTTTGTTGTTGATTATTTGTATTAACATATAATCTTGAGTAAGACATACAAATTCCCTTGTTATTATAATAATACAAACGAATACCCAACTGGCAACTGGTTGGTAGTTGGTTATTCGAATAACCAACTGCCAACTACCAACTACCTACCAACTTATCAACCATATACAAAGACGTCATATTGGCGCGCTATGGCTGAGGAGCGGACGTTGAAATCTCAACGGCAATTTCAATTTTCACGCCCATTAAATAAACGTTCGAAGCTTTGAAATATATCATTAAAGCGAAAGACGAGAAAGAAAACTAACTTAACGTAAATAATTAATTTAATGTAATGTATTTATTTGCCAAATGAATGTTTGCATCGTATGCTACATGCATGTTTAATGTACACCGTTTTGTAAACATACCGACGTATTTTATCATAAAATGCATTGTTTGTTTTTATTATTTTTCTCCATTTATAGTCAGGTATGTAATAAAAAGGTTAATATACGACCTTGGTGTGCACGAGGGCCATGTACTAGGTGTGCCATTATCGACAAAAGGCACACCACGGCCGTATATTAACCTCTAAATAGTAACGCTCCTGAGTCATACAATTAACCTTGCCTTAATTGCATATTATCAAGCTTAGACAAGCGTGTCAAGATTAACATACACTTGAAATACATTAAATAGTAAAGCTATAGCTTAAGGGAACAACTTACCCGAATTACCTAATAAAAAAGGCGGCCATGTAGTTGTTTTAAACTAAAAAAGGATAAAAATATCGGACAGGGAAAGTAGCATTCAAGGACGACAGTCAACCACAAAACACAAAAACAAACACGCAATCAGACAAACGAAAAGACAAAAGTAATAAAAAATGCAAACGACATCACAAACACAAAAGGGTTAACAATAGGGCTACCGCCTTGGAACGGTCAGTGGCAAAGTAGGCCACTGGGGGGTTTAAACCGGTTCTAGGGTGCACCAAACCTCACACTTACCCTACTGTCATCCCATTAAAACAGGACAGTGTAAATAAAGAAATCTCCGCCATGATCTAATCTCTAACCAACAAGGCAGCATCAATAGGCAATATAAGTAAAACACAAATATGCTCGTGTAAATATAATACAAAAAAACAATAGCCTAGAAAACAACAATGAAGGTACTCAATGACTTTGCAGAAGCCAGAGCAGTAAGAGAATAAACCATTAAGGGCAAGGCAAGAAAGATCATGGACAAACATCAAACACCACATTAGTATACAATCAATAAATACAAAAGTCAAATCTTTATTCTCCTGTGTTTGGTAAGTACAAAAATGTACGCAAGTTTGCACATTTCATAAAATGATAAAATGCATATGAAAACATCATTACCTGTTACAAATATGGTGCATGAAGTGATAGAATCCATTTTGCATCCGATGAATACACGTCTTTTTACTCACTAAATTCACTAAATCCACTGATTCGATAATATAGGCGACGTAGCGCACCAACAGTTATATATCTTACTGCGCAGTTTTGAGTCATACAGACATGCAAACTGTCACAGGATGACCTTAGAGGTTGGGCTAACTCAGGTAAGAATCAATGACGGTGAATGCATTTACATAAGTTTAATGCAACTTTTAAATTATGTTTAATATATATACAATTATCTAAAAAAACAAGCGAATACACAAATGAACTATGAAAAGAATGTTCTCATGAACGTTTAAGACGTTCTTAGCATTGTTATAAATACTGAATGTATAAGACACTAAAGTGTTGTTAAAGTTATAACAGTGTTGATTAATGATCTAGCGCGATAACTGTGATGCGCGAGAGCTCATAAAGATGATGATGCGCGAATCCAATGGGTGATTGTCATCAAATGCCTTCTGTAAGGGTTGATGACGCGATGTAATGATGGTTAATCTCCACTGAGATTGTGGGTGATGTTCCTCCAGTGAGGACTGAGGACGGGCCCACCTTGTGTCCCGGGGGTTGTCGCTAATAAAACCTGGCCATGCTGCGCAGGTACGGGGACCGTCTCCACCGCTCGTTACGTTATCCGTGGACGCTTAGCTCCACTCCGAAATATCCCAACCTGGATGGCTTATTTCCAACCCTGGATGGCTTAGGCTGTAATTATACATACGTTTTAGATGTCGGTTGACAAACATAACAATCTTGCATAATTATCATTACCCAAACAAATCATTATTCAATAAATCTACGTAAGCTGTACTAATGATGAGTAGCAATGTATAC
Organism: Cyrtodaria siliqua; assembly: GCA_037043455.1. Lineage (NCBI taxonomy): Eukaryota > Metazoa > Mollusca > Bivalvia > Adapedonta > Hiatellidae > Cyrtodaria > Cyrtodaria siliqua. Next base: position 283,595 of record JAWPHD010000828.1, on the reverse strand, counting down.
ATATTCTACAACGCCATGTATACGCCATGTACGTCGCTGTTAATCAATGCCCCTAATACATGTAATATAAACATTATCAAATCACTCGTATATTACACTCACTGAGTTATGCATGCACGCATGTCAACTAATGACCACATTATACAACGCTATGCATACGCGTCGAACATTTATCCTAGTCACTCATCTCATTGTTAACTAATGTTAACAATCGTGTATTACAATCACGGAGTTATACGCCAACGTTAACTAATGCACCTATTATCCACTGTTATCAAATTAATATTGTTTTACAATTAATGATCTATTACAATAATTACATCTAATAAAGTAACTTCAAAATCATATGCTAGTCTAAAGGGAATGTTTGAGAAACATCAATGCTAACCGGATGTCGTAACCGCCAACCAAGATGGCGCCGCCCACTGAATACAAATGTACGATAAAAGTTTTAATCAAATAAATACTAACCACATGTTGCCTGTGAATTTTGCCGTCTAACCTCTGCTACAAACAAAGTAACTATCGATCAATCCCCGCAAGAACTAGAAGACAATGGGGTTTATAGCAAACATTACGCCCAAACCATTATTTCCCCCGTTCAGTCAGTGACAAACGTGGCTAAATCTGCAGTATTGAATCTACACGAGAGGCCTTTATACAATTTTGCCGTTTAAGGAAGATAGACCTATACGTTTACATGCATTAGCTCCAAACTAAACTTATTACACGGCCTCTCTCGCGGCCACTTAAAATGTGCACGCTTTTACGTGTTACATGAATATATCATGAATTTGTTTCAACTCGAACAATAGATTAGGGTGTAACTGATAACTTACAAGAGCTATGTACCACCAATACGCTCTACCCGTGACATTTTGTGACACCAACTGCATTGAAAAAGCATGGGATGCACACATTGAGTGATTATGTCAGGAATATATCTTAAGGCCCGATTACAGTTTGTTATTTATTTTATTTGAATAGCGTGCATATATCATGCTTATATTGAATATTATATAGGGTATAGCTTATATAATACGTTGTACTTTAATTTTTACTAAGATTTTGTTTAGAGTGATTGAAATTAAAAAACAAACAAAATCAAAGTACCGAAGGTACTGAGAGCATGGTGAACTATGATGAAAATGCGTTTTAGAATAAGACGTGTTTGATACAATGAAACCGGAACTGGATTCAAAATCCATACTGTTTGTTTACAACAGTTTTGATAAATCCTGAACAAGATTTGAGAAACCGCAAATCCTGCTCTCGGCATTGATTCCTGCAGATTCAAGACGGATAATTCGGAACACTTCGGCCAATGATGCTACGAATGACAACAGATCAGGCCTAAAGTGTTTGTTTCGGGTAACATCTTCAAAAAAATTAGGTAGGGTAGGGATTTTTTTTATATTAATTTGTTTTTTTCCTCTAACTTGGATGGCTAAAACAGAACCTTGACTGGACCTTGGAACAAGGTGTGTATTGAATGTTCCATGCATTAACTGTTATTTCATTAAATAAATAAAACAAAAGCAATAGTAAATAAACTTAATAAACCTGACAATCCTGTATTACTAAACAAAAGCTGTTCTTATGTACACTGGTCACAGATAATGTTTTACCATTTGCAGGCTTTGAAGGACATATTTAAATTCAATGATTTCAAAACATATTCAGGCTTTTAATATTAAAATTTACCCAAGGGTTAAAATATTCATAAAGACAAGGCATTCACAATTTATTTTATTTACCAAGTAATTTATATTAACTTGTTAACTAGGGTTAAACAACAAACCCCATTAAAAATACACTCACCAAATATTGAAGACTATTAAATATTTCTGTGTCTTTACTCAATTTATTATTTTGTTCATGATGATGCTGACATCATTTCATTCATTTATATTTACATTTCTAATGTAAGTACTTGTATAACACATACAAAACTAGAAACATCCATTTGACCATGAATCACATTTTAATTAATAATATTATTTATTTCCTCCATATAGGAGATTCACATAGTATACAAACAACAATGACAGATAACCAATTACAAAATAATTACACAAACAAAACCAGAACGTATATACATGTTGGCAGTTATATATGCAAAATCAAGCAAAATCAAATCTGTGCCAGGAACTGGCGCTGAAGCATTCATATTATATAATTAATTTATGTTTATACTCTTACATATTTTAACCACACCCAATGTATGCATCTAAATATCGTACCATAAAACCGGTCTATTTCATCTGAGAGAAGTGTTTCAATCATGTTACTGTTTTCACCAAGGAACACATTAACAACGTCGCTTTTGTTAAGCGCCGAAAGGGTTTCTTTTACATGTAATCCAAATTGGTTTTGTATTGTTAACCACAAATTAGTTCTTTCATTTGCTACGTATGGGCAATTGCATATGCAATGGTCAACAACATTGTCTGTTATTACATCACATCTTTTGCAGTTTTCATTTACTCTCGTTATATTTGCTATAATCACACAAACAGTCTTACAATATTTGAGAGATGTTGGGTGATTTCTAGCATATAACCATACATTGGATTCTCTATAGCTACTATGAATTGAGCAAAACCTTATAAATTCAGGTTCAGCAAGCCTATTGTTCAATTCAGTGGTTATAGTTTCATATATTTTACCATTCACTAGCTTTTTCCAGCACAGTTTGCTAGGAAAGTGACCATTCGAATAGTACCCGTCCAGGACATGCGTAAGGCCATATCTATTAAGGATAGTGTATATGTCTGGCGTGTAATGTGAGTATACCATAAACGGTTAGGAAGGCACCAAAAAAGGCTAGGAAGGCGTGGCTAAACGTTTACGTTGTCCCAATTGCCGTGATAAATATAGGTGTTATTCTGCATTTTTATCAATTTAGAGAAGAAAATGGTTGAGAACGGGACATATGGGGTATTGATTGAGTACAATAATAATATAACTATAAGGAATACATTTTATTTTTTTAACATTCATGGGACTATGAATAGCATCAGGTCTCGAGCAAAGTTAACACTCCCTTCTGGATTCACTTACTTTGCACGTGACCTGATGTTATTCAGTGCCATGAATGTTAAAAAGTAAAATATATTCCTTTAAATACCTTGGACTGAGCAATAATGTAGTGGTTTAGTGGTAAATGTATATATTTTGATGAAGGCCTTTGGCCAAAAGCTAATACAATGAGTAAACACATAGAAATGTTTATTGTACAGATCCCTATGGGTCACAAAAGTAGAAGCAAACCTTTTTTTAGGCCTCAGATTATTGAAATTGAAAACATTTTTAAGTAAAAAAAATAATCCCTACCCACCTACCCTATTTTATTTAGAGCTGCTAGGGGAAACACACCTCTTTTTTGGTCTAATATAGATTGTGTATCTTATGATATCACTAATTGTTTCTTATTCATTCAGATTCATTTATAATATCAATAAATCAATGCTATATAGAACTACATTATTGCTAAAATCTATTTTTAGTTTTAGCCTTTGATTATAACGTACGGATTTACCAAACCAGATTCATGAAACCGGTTTCGGTTTTTTTGTTGTTGTTGTTTTTGCATGGTGTTTTACGTCATTTATCAACGGATCAATTAGGTTATGTATGGCGGCCTGTTTAATTGGTAGAGGAAGACCTCAGATTCCCCGCTATTCTGTCAAAGCTACGCAATTTCATCTAATGGGATTCAATTTCGGTACAGTCTGGCACAATCAGGCGTTCTGTTCTGTCACACGTGTTCATAAAACATCAAAGACCACATATCTGTTTAGAATGTAATGACCTCCTCTCAAAGAGACGCGCGGGAATGGTTACCGTCCGTGTTATCGAGGTATAGACAGGCGATGTGTACAAAGTAGGGTACCAGATGAAATTTCGCGCGCAATTGGAGAAGGAATTACAAAGGATAGTAGCTTATGCGATAACCATTACTGACCAAACCTATAAACTATTATATGAAGACTATAAAGGCCATGTATATTTCTTAAATATATAAATCCAAGAAAGATGGAAGATATGCGTTTGATGGTGTTGCAACAAGAGAAATAAATTATAAAATTAACTGGTTACAAATCTAAATCACTATCCTAGGAGAACAATACAGCGTATGAATAGATCACGTGCTGATCACGTGATGCTGATGATTGATCTATTTATAGAACGCACAGCTAAACGATGGAACAATAGATGAAATAGGTACATAAACAATATATAACTGTAACAATGTATAGAGGAAATTATTTGAAATTTCTAAATGACATTACCTTATTTGTATCCATTACCTTATTTGTATCCGCTCTAGAAAAGAAGAAACACCTGTTAAAATTTGGGTCTTCTTTTTCAGGCAATGCGTCGATTCATCAGTGAGGCTGTAGTTAGGATTCGTGAAAAAACACGGTAACTATAGCTTGGTGAACAAGTTCACCATGCTAAAAGCAACAACTTTTGTTTAGCTATATGAACTACATAAACAGCACTTGTTTAATAATTCTTTTTTTGTTTGGTTTTAGAACAAAAATAAAAACAAAACACAACTAATAAAACGCCTGCTTCTATTTCATACAAAAGCTACTTTATTTACACACCCGTTTTTGGAGATGACAATATGGTAAGAGCGAGGTTTGGCGCACCCTATACCTGGTTTAATTCCACAGCGGCCTTTATGTCACTGACCGTACCAATGCATTACCCAGGCATATTGTCTGTAATGTCTCGTACTTAACATCTAAATGATTATACATCCACGTAATTGTTGTTTGTGTAAAATGCGTGATTCTGGTTGACATTGTTGTATTAATATTAAGGAGCCGGCGCGACACAGTGGCATCGACATGTTCATCTTGACATCATAGGTAAGTAAGTAAGTAAGTAAATTGTTTATTATAGTGACATGTGTACAAGTATCAACATAATTTTCAAATATATAACATGGATATTACATCCGGTCCAATGGACCTATAAGTCACCTTTGCGGCAAACGTTTCATATAATTAACGTGATATACTAAAGATATACAAAAGTATATTATTTACAAAATCTACGCTCTGGATATCATACTCATATCAATTTAATATAAATATAAAATGCGAGAATATGAAACAGAAGTATAATTATTATAAATGGCAGTAAGCTCCTGTACAATTTCTAAAATCGGTTGAACATTGTGGAAGAATATAGACACAAAACTATTTTAACGTAAAATTTGACGAAAAAAGGGCCCTAACTCCAGTAATTTTGACGGGGAATCGATATGCTCATCTTGATATTATAGGTAAGCATATTCTAAAGTTGCCAAACAATCAATTAGAAACTGAGAGGAGATAGGTACACAAACTATTTTAACGTAAGATTTGACGAAAAAAGGACCGTACCCGTCTGTAGAATTTCCGATGTCCGAATCGGAATTCCGTAGATTTCCGTGGAAATATATCGGAAATTACATAAAATGTTCGGAAATAAGTCCGAATTCGGAAAACCATTCATTTCTTCGGAATATTTGTCGGACTTCGGAATTTTTTCAGCGGACAATATTCGGACATTACATAATTTTTCGGCAAATGAGAACTTAGTCGATTTATCATTCGGAAACTGCTTCAGAGTAAGGACTTAGTCATTTTTTGATTCGGAAAAGAACTTAGAATTTTTTAACATTATTCATTTTCAGCATCATTTTTTCCATTGAAACATTTGCGGTGAAATTGATGTATTTTACGCGTATATACCAAATACATTTAATTTAACGCGAAATTTACTACTAGTCTAGGATTCGTGACAGGTAATTTTTTAACTTAGAACTTGTTATGCAACATGTGCTGTTCTCTAACAAGTTACTTTGAATGGTGTTTTACATCATTTTTAGCACATGTTAGGCCATATAATTATGACAGTCAATTTTTTGTGGTAGTTAGATCTTTTCTTTTTGATACACAGAAATTCTACAGTACAAAAGTGTTTTTTATACTATAATATAAAAACCCTGACTAAACTATATGCAAATAAGCTCTACAATTATGTTTAATTAAAAAAAATGTATATATTGTAAGTGCTTATTTGCAGTAAGAATTAAAAAATCTTACTCCCAGATTATTTAGTACTTACCAGAGTCTGTAATATATAAGGACCCTGTACTAACTTTTATTCTCATGATACACTTTTGATCATGAATACTTGAGATAAGCTAATTTATACAGATATCCAGCACTCAGAGTAATAAATGTATGATACCCATATGCTATAATGTTACTCTGATCACATCTGATGTGTGTACATTAATTAATACCTTAGGAGCTGACTGTGTTACAGTTAGTCATGTGACTTTTATTAGCCAATGGAACTGGTGCTACTATATTCAAACACAAGTGAGTGTGTTTATACAGAAATATCTGGCATATTTATTTGGAACAATAATAAATAATTATGAAATATTGTTTTTAAAAGTGACTTAGGAGTGATACATTAACTTATAAAACAAGGATATACATGTACATTATTCATGCAGGATACCATAAAATCATGGATATACAGCAGTATGCAGATCTATGATAAAGTAAGTCTTATTATTAAAAAGTTATAGAATCAAGATGCCGCTAGAATTTGTGCATGATGTTTAAGCTTTCAAAGCATTATATGAGCTTAATTAATAGCAGGACCTGTTAGAGGGCCACATGGAAGATTAGTTCACAAACTAAATGTGTTACCCTCAATAAATAAAGTCTATTATTATTATTATTATTATAACCAAGGTTTTGTCCATATGGACAAATCCATATGGACAAATCCTTGTTTTAACATACAGTCCCTGTTAAGTCTGCATACATTTTGTATATGTACATGTATAAGAATATAATTATTTTAAACCGAACAGGTATTCTAATATACATACTACAGTCTAAATTACATTGATTCAGTACTGTACTGTATTTCCAGTTCGCTACATGTAACATTATACAAAAACAAGTTATTTTGATTCAACAAAAAAACAAGTTATTTTGATAACTATTTAAATGTAAATCGTGCAACAAAATTTGTTTTCATTTTGTGTAAATGGCGATAATGCATATAAGGGAAGTAACTCAGCAGGCCATTCGGACACAAACACGTTCGCCTGCTTCCTGGTCAAATCGTACTTAAGTCAAATAATGAGTACGATTTGACTATTATCAAAAACGGACTAGTTTATATATATTATGGACTACGTAGAAACAAATTATATTAAAACAATTCTTCATTGTTGAATAACTAGCCAATGTTAGTGCAAAAACTAAGTTGGTTATGTCTGGAATATTTTATTGTTTATTGTTATATTGTATCCATATGGCTAATGGAATTTTGAAAATTGTCAGTTGAATGTTTATTAAAATTGGAAACTTGAAGTCGTTGCTTGCTTGTATTTTGTTAGTAATTTGTTTGTTAATAATTAGATGATGGATGCTATTGGCACATTAAAGAAATATTTATCACAACCACTCTTTCAAAGGACATATTTATCACAACCTCATATTATCAGATTAATGGATTACTGGCCGAATGGATAATGAATTGAATGTTGTTTAACGGCTCATCAACACAGTATAGGTTAATTAGAGCCGCCCCAGAGAGAGGGGAAGGATACATAGGATTCCGGGAACCTGCCCTACTCTTATTATCGAATAGATTCCTATGGTTCTTTAACGTGCTCGGGGGATAGCCGATACACGGGACCGACCGGTTTACGTCCCCATCCGACGGACGAGACTAAGGTAAAGTGTCTTGCACCGACGGAATTCAGTGGCACCACGGAGATATGGGTGCATCCACATCTATACAATATAGAAGTGGAGAAATGCTTTTGTTTAATAATACATTTGTTTTGCAAACATTTACACAGGCGCTACTATATTAAAAAAAATATAAAGAAAAAGACCGAACTATCAAAAATGAATAATACTAGAACAATGACAATTGCTTATAATTTATTCAAGGTAATTGTTTATAATGTGACAATGTAATTATGTTCGATATTATAATGTTTGATTTCATTTGTGTTAGGCTGGCACAGACGCCTCAATTACAAGGCTGGAGGCAAGTCACCATTTTACGTTCTTGTGGAGTTACTCCAACGAGAAGCTGCTGTGGCAAGAACCCAGGTGACATTGGTCAGCGAGCTGAAGCTGCGACGATACCAGAGACGGTGCTACTCTAGCTGTGCCGGCAAGATCCAGGATGTCTGGTCACAGTACCAGAAAGGAGACCTGACATCCAGTGGCCTCCTGAAGGCTGTGTCAACCGTGTACAGACCAACGTTTGACTGAAAGCATGATGAGGTCGACGCAGTTCTACGTGCACATTAACGACGAGTTGAATTCTACAACTAGAAATATATGGAAATATATGGATATTTACTACATGTATTATGATTGTTACGTTTGTTATGACATTTGAAAAATATTTATTACTAGATCATGAAGGAAGTCGTGACAAATAAATATATTGAAAACTGTTTTGTCTTAGAGTTGCCTTTGTTTGTCTTTGTGTTGCCAATGCACTCCAGCTTACTAAATGTATAGCTTGCAAACAAAATTGGAATGCATATAGGTATCTTTATTCTTCCAATTTAATGAAGATTAAACAAAACAAACAAAAGCTATACAGAGAGTAAGAAAAATACAACATGAAATTACATAAAAGGATGCATAATAATAAATGAGAACAAAATAAGACGTTCATATTAATCACAACAATTTAATATGTATTTGTGGTGAAATATTCCTGTACAAATCGTACTTAAGTCAAATCGTACTCATTTAAAAAAAATAATGTCTTCTTATTATTTAAAATACATTAAAACCTACTTAAAACATCTTTTAGTATAACATTATATCAAAAACAATCAATAATAACTGAAATTATATTAATTCTAATGAAATAAATTACTGAGTACGATTTGACTTATTTCAAAATGTCAATGAGTACGATTTGACCAAAATGAGAGTGATTTGACTTAAGTACGATTTGACTTAAGTACGATTTGACCGGATACCGTTCGCCTAATGTAGAAAAAGTTACTTCAAAACTGGCAGTTACAAGGTTAATTTTTTTACTATATCAGTACAAATTTAAATAATACATTATATACATTTACAGCAGGCCATTATGAACCTTTTGTCAATATAATTAATAGATTTGCTTCTGCAGAAATTGGAAAGCGAACGATTTCTTTGAACGATTTTCCAAAGAAAACCAGATTGTTCTGGAAATCAAGCAACAATTGGAATAATTTCAACAACAGAATTGCAATGTTTTTCTGCTGGTAAACACAAATTAAATCTGAATATTTTCTGAACCAAATCGAAAATCGTAATTTTGTCAAAGAAAATCAGAAATCGGATACATGTCCAATAAGAGGAAAGAACGATTAGTAAAAAGTGGAATTTGTTCAGCTTTTCTTTATTCAAAAATAAATTTTAATAGCTTTTAATTTTAAAGATTATTTCTGCCCAAATATTTTCTGAATAAATGCGGATGTCCGAATATTTTCCGAAAGCAATACCAATTGCAATGTCCGAATATTTTCCGAAAGAAATGCCGCTGTCCGAGGAAATGCCGATGTCCGAATATTTTCCAAAAGTAATACCGATGTCCGAATATTTTCCGAAGGAAATTCCGATGTCCGAATATTTTCCAAACTATTGCTGATGCCTGAATGTTTTCCGAAGAAATACATATTCGGACAATTTTGTCCGAAGAAATCGGAAAGTCGAAACCTTTCCGAGGAAAATGAATTTGTCCATGGAATTTCTTTGTCCGAATTATTTTCTATTAAAACATATGTCCATTACTCCGAAGACCGGAATTCCGAATTTATTCGGCGGCTTTTTTTCGGAATTCCGCGGAATTTATAGAGACGGGTAACTCCAGTTATTGACACCGAATCGGTATGCACATCTTGACATCACCTCTTATGTGTACAGTACTGGTTCTACCCAGGAAAATTGGGTGATCTGCCTCTACCACAAAAAATCGACCGTCATATATAACCTTACATGTGTTGAAAATGACGTAAAACGCCATACAAAAAAACATTGAGCCACAAATGCAATATAATTGCTCGAAGAAAATTATTATTAACATACAACGAATCAACCAATATAATAAACAGAATGAGCAACTATGATTTTAAAATGATTGTGTTAAATTGCTGTATATTGAACAATGTGGCAAATAACCTTACTAGTCTTCACTGCTGAGAATTTGGGGCTCGCTCTATTCAGGCTACCTCCCAAGGCCGTCCACAGTTACAACTAGAAGGTTCTTACCTCACTTCCAAAATCGTCCGACTTACTCAGATTCAGAGCAACAACCAACCTGTATAGTGCGCGTGTGCGTGCGTGCGTGTGGTTCTAAGGTTTATAGTCCCTCCGTCATAAACCAATAGGACATCCTAAAGGTATAAGTACAATAGAGTCTGGACTGTTTTTGTTTACCCTCGCCATATGGCAACTAGGCCTTTTGACGAGCAATTAAATAGAAGGTTCAGTCAATTGTAGGTCGAATGTTGTAGGTCGAATGTTGTAGATCGAATGTTGTAGGTCGAATGTTGTAGGTCGAATGTTGTAGGTCGAATGTGTTGTAGGTAGAATGTTATAGGTCGAATGTTGAAGGTCGAATGTCGATTCATCAATCAGATCCAATGGCGATTACAAGACGCAGAAGAAGAGTTGAGTTGGTGGCAGGTGGGTGAAGAAATCCATCGTTGATAGTCTGTTGAAGATTCAAAGGTCGTAGATGAAATCTATCGTTGATATTCTGTAAAAGATTCAAAAGTCTTAGAAGATTAAAGTTGATCGGCCAATTGGATGACAGTAAAGTTGGTAAGTAAGTCAATCATATTGCCGACCCGAAAATTGGTTAGTTTCTCTCCGCCAATCAGAAGGCTCCACGAGGCTTAGACGTGTCGCAAGTATGTTAATCCGGCTGCACTGCTCCTCCGTTATCCACACCGTAGTATCGATGGTAAATTTAGAACCCTCTGGTTGTCCTACCTCATATGAAAAGTGTACATCTCGCAGGGTTTTTCCAGCATATGGTATCGGTGATCAGCGCAACCTCAACAGTTCAGTAGTTGCACCAAGCGGCTCTTGTTGTTCTACCCTCAACAGTTCAGTAGTTGCACCAAGCGGCTCTTGTTGGTTTTACCCCCGACAGTTCAGTAGTTGCACCAAGCGGCTCTTGTTGGTTTTACCCTCAACAGTTCAGTAGTTGCACCAATCGGCTCTTGTTGGTTCTACCCTCAACAGTTCAGTAGTTGCACCAAGCGGCTCTTGTTGGTTCTACCCTCAACAGTTCAGTAGTTGCACCAAGCGGCTCTTGTTGGTTCTACCCTCAACAGTTCAGTAGTTGCACCAAGCGGCTCTTGTTGGTTCTACCCTCAACAGTTCAGTAGTTGCACCAAGCGGCTCTTGTTGGTTCTACCCTCAACAGTTCAGTAGTTGCACCAAGCGGCTCTTGTTGGTTCTACCCTCAACAGTTCAGTAGTTGCACTAAGCGGCTCTTGTTGGTTCTACCCTCAACAGTTCAGTAGTTGCACCAAGCGGCTCTTGTTGGTTCTACCCTCAACAGTTCAGTAGTTGCACCAAGCGGCTCTTGTTGGTTCTACCCTCAACAGTTCAGTAGTTGCACCAAGCGGCTCTTGTTGGTTCTACCCTCAACAGTTCAGTAGTTGCACCAAGCGGCTCTTGTTGGTTCTACCCTCAACAGTTCAGTAGTTGCACCAAGCGGCTCTTGTTAGTTATACCCTCAACAGTTCAGTAGTTGCACCAATCGGCTCTTGTTAGTTCTACCCTCAACAGTTCAGTAGTTGCACCAAGCGGCTTTTGTTGTTTCTACCCTCAACAGTTCAGTAGTTGCACCAAGCGGCTCTTGTTGGTTCTACCCTCAACAGTTCAGTAGTTGCACCAAGTGGCTCTTGTTGGTTCTACCCTCAACAGTTCAGTAGTTGCACCAAGCGGCTCTTGTTGGTTCTACCCTCAACAGTTTAGTAGTTGCACCAAGCGGCTCTTGTTGGTTCTACTTCAAATCAATACAACGTAAAGCCCAGCATTGTAACACCCGATTTATTGTAACACCCGTTACATCGGTGTTACAAATGCTCTACAGTGATATAGTATAATGGTCCTCTGCAGGACGCGTCGACATCGCCTGGTAAGTTGTAGATGGACACGTTCTGCCGGCCCGATGGTCTGGACGGGAATGAACCTGTATCAATCAATCAAGGGTTTTATTTATCCTCGCCCGATGGCATTGGGCCTTTTGGCGAGCTTTTCACCAGAATGTTCTGGATGTAGAAGAGTCCGGGAGTAGAAGCCAGCATCCCTCGTTCAAAGTGGTTTAGTGTAGATCTGCAGTAGAAGAGCTGAATAGCGGAGAGTTCCATCGTTCGATCGAAACGTTTCTTTACCCTCACCTTGTTGCATAATGCATTTTGGCGAGAATTTCAATAGTAGATTATGGAGTGCAGATGGGTCCAGGAAAGGCAGTATCCCTCGTCCAAAGTAGTTTACCGTAGATAGCAGCAGTAGAGTTGACTGAAGAAATCCAGCGATGTTTACTGTAGGTGGTTAACTTTTCTCAAAGAAGATTTGTTGTAGAATTTGAAGATTTTGGCCAATCGGATTGCCTGCAGAATTGTAACTAGGTCAATCCGATTGCTGGCTTGAAATCGTCTCAGCCAATCAGGAGTTTAGGTGCTCAATCCGGCCATAGACGGCGTGAATCCCCACCCCTTATCTACGCCCCCAATGCCTTCTTTATTAGAGATCACGACCCGTCCATTCATAGTATCCAAATCTAACTGGGACTTACTGCTCAATTCGTCCATAGAATATTCCCCTGATGTAACTCAACCACAGATCCCCAACAATGAACTAGATATAGTTTCCAAAGCCCCCACATTAAACTGGAATCCGTTGAGCCCAATCAATCTGACCTTCCAGCTCTTCCCATTTATACGGCCACCCCTATCTCTATTCCAGATTTTACATGTATCACTGACAATGCATCCCCAACCATAAGGTCGACTACAACAAATCATCCCAAATCAGAAAGCGTCTTAATAACAACAAATATAGCTCCTTTTGACAATAAAAACAACTTAGATAATGAGCTATCAGTCGATCCTGAAATGCTTTTAAGCCCTTTCTTGAATCAAAAAATAATTAAATTTAGTAGGGGTCAGGATAAGAAGATCCGTCGACTCGGTAAACCTCTCCTCGCTTCTCCTCCTATAAACCAAAACCCTTTAAATATAGAGGAGATCGGAAAACATCAAGACTCCACTACCGACCTCCCTAACCAAATAAATCCCCTATATATTGACATATCCCCAGGATCCAGTCAAATAACCCCTATTAATTCCCCAGAGTCGGGTCCGAAACAATCCACTCCAAACATAGCCCCCATAATAAAAAAATCAGAAATATTAGATCATAAGGCTGGTTCCCCAGTTATCCTTAACCCCGTGTATATCGACACCTCCCCCGGGTCTAAAAATGGTTTTACATTAACTCCGCCAGATCTAGGAACAAAAACAGCTGTAACTAAACAAACAACCATTTATATATTCCCTCAGATAGTTCATCCAAATTCTACTATTAAAAAAGCTTCCACCACTAACACCGATAAGAAAAAAATAATCTCAAATCAGAATAGTCTTTTATCAGTTTCATCATCCAAAACTTCTTCAACTGTTAGTGATAATAGTATATTCAATATAACTCAAAATACCTCTATTTTATCATCCGGAGACAGTTTTGATTCTGACTGGACATCCAAATACAGCGTATATAATAAATCAATTTTGGACCTAGCGGAGCTGGATGAGACCCTCACCCCGAGCACACCAATAAAGATTACCCCTATACTCACTGAGTCCTCCTCTCAAACTTCCCCATATAAGATTAGTGTTTCAAACAGTCCAAATACCATCAATACTAATATTGAAACACTAATTAAAATTACCACCAAACTTATAAATGGAAAAACTAGACCCAGTGGTCCTCTGTTGATAAATCATGTTCAACTTCAGAGAGAAATAATGGAAGCCATCCAAAATCAACCTTTAAACCTCCCTATAAATTTGTCACGACCCTCCTCAACAGATCCAAGAATATTTAATGCAAGTCAACTTAGTAGAAATTTCACTAAACTACAAAAGAAAACCAGCAAACTAAAAACCCCACAGAAAACACAAGGCGCTCTAAAAGGAACAAAAACACCCAGAAAAACCTCATCCTCCTCAATAGCAGATAAACGTCAACATACTATTACAAAGAAGTGCATCCAAACATTTTTATACAATGACTAGTTCAATAAATATAATATCATTCAATGCCGGAGGCTTAGCACATATAAAGCACTCCGAGATTAAACTATTCCTGGATCTTAATCCCGAAGTTGACATTCTTTGTATCCAGGAAACCAAATTTAATAAAAAATCATTTAAATCTATTCCTGGCTTCAGACACGAGTTTAAATTCGACGATAACAACAGAGCAAGTAATACCAATACTTGTGGAGAGTTGGCTGTCTATTTTAAAGATTATATCAACTGTGAAACTATAGATATCGCAAATGCATTGGATAAAGATAATAATACCACTATTGAAGTTCAATTATTTAAATTGTTTTTCAAAGATTATACCTTCTTATTGTCTAATATATACTCTAGAAATTGTGATCTAATCTCGCTAACACAAATTTCAAATCTGGGGATCTGATCAATCAAATAAAAAAGGCAAAGATGTATTGACATGGATAGACGATAATAACTTTTATCTTTTAAATGACGGATCCCCTACGAGATTATGTAAAAACACGGGCAACCTTACCAATATAGACCTCTCTATATGCACAATTCCACTTTCTTTAACAACCGATTGGTCCGTGTTAAATGACAACTGGGGTTCAGATCATTTTCCAATTTTTATCTCTATCCAGCTAACATCGGAAAAAATAACGTATGAAAACTATAATCAAGATAAATAGCTGATTGGGACCTATTTAATATTCTTTAGACATCAATACTTTTAATACTAATATCACTGATACAATTTTAAATATAGTTCACCAAAGTGTCCCTATCTATAATAATATGCCCAGAAAGAAAAACGTCCCATGGTGGAATTCCGAATGCAAAAAAGCCGATAAACGACGTACATATATGTAAAATAAACTTAAAAAAGATCCATTGGAAACGAACTTACACGTAGGCGTTTGATGTTTGTCTATGATCTTTCCTGTCGTGCCCTTAATGGTTTATTCTCTTGTTGCTCTGGCTTCTGTCAAGTCATTGAGTACCTTCATTGTGACTTTCTAGGCTATTTTTTTTTTTTTGTATTATATTTACACGAGCATATTTGTGTTTTACTTATATTAGGCCTTGAGCCAGGACCCAAAATTTTCGATATTGTTACCAACTCAAGGGACAAATTCTACCATCACTTTTTGAAAAGAGCAATGTATATAGATTACATTTTTCCATGATAGCAGTCTGGAACAGGTAGCTTATATAAAAAAAAATCGAACATTAATAGGTTATCATTGTAACGCTTTCATATAAGTTTTTGATGTTCATTTTTGAATGTCATGCTTGTGTGAATAATTATTGATGTACTTTTTAAAGATGCACTTAAGTTTACAATTCATTTAGTTACATAAAGCGTAAATAAGCTCTTTTTTAGCACTGAATTCAGTTTAAAATCTCTATTTTGCTTCAAATAAGAAGTCAGTTTACCCCACCCACTATTGACACATTTTTATGCATTTAGTTTAGTTAATATTTTTTACAATATACGTGTAAACTTGTAAGAATCAGTAATTTACAACCTTTCTACATGATTTAAATAATATTATAATATGAATAATGGATTGTTATGATATATTGATGAAATTAAGTACTAAGCAATGTTCATGGCATTGCACATATGTGTTCATAAGTAAGCCTGATAAGTTGAGACACATGCCAAACTGGAAGTATAAGCCTTCCTCAAAGTAACTGCAACATAAATAGTATTAACATGTTCTGATATATACATATATTGCACAGACAACACATAGTCCAAAGGATTCTAGATAAAGGAAATGTGCGGTTTAACGTGTTTTTTTTTAACAAAAGTCTTTTTTAGGTGTATGCGTCATCGCAATACTTATTATGATTACACATTTGGATTATGTATTACACATAAATACATGAATTAAACATTGCATATTGCAACACAAAATCTTAAAGTTATTTTAGTACTTTTTAATTACAATTTTTGCATATTTTAAGGATTTTTACACCTGAATTACCCCACCCATATACAACACAATGAAGAATTCTGCATATGACATGTAAAAATAGTAGTATATGCATTTGCACGAACCATTTTTGTGTTACTGAAAAAAGAATCGACGAAGATGAATTGAATTGGGGTTTAACGGCGCACCAACACAAACATGTTATATGGCGCCAACAGGAATGAACATTCGACCCGGCTCACTCTTCATTAACATCTAGATAAAAATTTGCAGAATGTGCCTAGAACCTTCTTACCTGCAGAACTGCAGAGTTGCTGCAAATTCTCTAGTAAACACTCCATTTTTCGCTGGAGCTACGATCACTGCCACCACTGAAGTAGCACCTGAAACAATACAGGTTTCATGATGAAAATAATGAACAAAAATGACAAAATTAACATGAATTCGGGGGAAAATCCTATGCCTGGATATGCAGTGGTCATATTCTTGCCCGGGAACCACACGGCGTCGGCGAAGTAATATCTTTAGGGTGATACCCAGATCACTGTACTAACTACTTACCATGGCAACTATTTGTTAGTATTGGTGCAGTTGTTACAATAGCACCTGCTTAGGATATATATCTAAACAGATATGTATCTAAACATAGGTTGTGATGTTCTCCGTACTTGATTTAGAGTATGGAATTAACCTAGGATAGTAAGCATTAACCCTACTTTTGCACATGCAAGTGGAATGATTATTACCTAAAAAAGAAGGTGTATTGAAGAGAGAGAGGGAGTGTGTGTGTGTATGTGTGGGTGGGTGGGTGGGTTGAGGGGTTGGGGATATATATATTATATAGGCATTTAGGAACCTGTCCTACTGACGAATAGACACCTATGTTTCTTTAACATGATGGGAGAAAAAACAAGCGATACAGGGATCGCCTGGTTTACGTCCCCATCCGACGGACGAGGGTAAAAGTGTCTTGACCAAGAATACACCGACAAAATTCAATTACTTCGGTGAGGCTTGAACCAGGGTCCTCTGAATTTAAAGTCCCCCGTGCTATCCACTGCATCAACAGGATGTATGCGCTCAAACAGGATGACTGCATTAAAGTACATACAACTAAAATGTTAATCCGTCATAAAGGTTATATCCAAGAAGCTGGGTTCACACCGGTCTCTCTTATCTAGCACGTTAGCACCAAGTTCATGTATGTCGAGTTGCAACTTATATATGCCCAGCCCATTGCTGTTTTGATAAACTTGGCAATTAATGCATTAGGATAAAACAGGACAATTAAGAATACTCATTACATATTATCTGATTTAAATAGTATAACTTAATGTGAAAATATAACATACATATAAGATATAAAAAAATTTAAACGCTTCCAGATAAGAATCGGTACCCAGTACATCGAGATAGATTACATTTAGTGATCACGGTTAGTTTACTGATGTTTACTCTAAAAGCTATATCCGACATACAGGTGCTACTGCAAGTAGCTATCCCGCAAACAACAGCCACATTTTACAACATATGTACATCGTTTCTAAACCTACTGACCACCAGGTATATATATAACTTACATCGTTTGAGAATCAAAACTCTATAGATACAATATAAAAAGCTTTAACCAGCCAGACAAAAATAACAAAAATGGATAATTCATTTTACACTTATTCAATTACGGATATTACAAAAAAACATGAATAAACATATACTTTTAAGCGACACATATATGCATTATTATATGAGATGAACTGTTTTTGTAGTGTAATTTTGTCGTAATTTGGCGGGTTATTTTAAAATTTGTATAACAAACACCTAAAAATCAACAGTTAAACCGTAAAATGCCTTTTCTTTTTCTTTCTGTTTTTTTTTTTGCAATATGTCGAAAATGCAGTGGTCTACTTTGTGATTTTAGTTCGTGGTTTATTCAATATGCGATTTGTAACATGGTTAAGTCTTCATAATGTAGTACCTTATCAAAAGTCACATTCTCTATATATTTCAGTTCGCTTAAAACTTTTGAAGCGATTTTATGAAAAGTGTACAACTTCAAACCATAAACAAGAGACCCACTCGCCTTGTCTCAAAGTGCTCACAACAACAATTTCTTTATATAAATCTGTAAAACTGTGACCCCCGTAGTGGCCATATTTGACCCCATTGTCGCCATTTGAAAAAACTAGATAGAGGATCATAAGCTTATGGTACATGCGAACTATTATTTAGCTTTTGAAGTATCAGAGAAGCTGTTTGAATATGTTTTCCTGTATAATTCAATGTTATAGTGTGACCCACGGGACAGGGCCAAATTTGATTCCAGGCTTGATTCAAGGGACACTATTTAAATTATTTGGTACAGGACAATAATCTTAAGCGTCATGTAGCTTATTACACCTCTAGCTCTTGTAGTTTCAGAGAAGATGTTTATAGACGTTCATACATAACTCTATGTAAATATGTGACCCCACGGGACTGGGCGACATTTGACATAAGATCACCATTTTAACAAAATAAATTGGTTGAGATCGATACTCTTATGCGACATGCATCGTATTAGACCTCTAGCTCTTGTAGTATCAGAAAAAGAATATTTTTTATGGACTTTCCTATATAACTCTTTGTAAAACTTTAACCCCAGAACCGGGCCATAGTTGGGCACAGAGTCACGATTTGGACAAAAGTGACCCCTGGGGCGGAGCCAGATATGACCCCAGGGTCAACATTTTAACAAACTTGTTAGTGGATCATAAGCTTATGCTTCATGCATAATATGGGACTTCTAGCTCTTACAGTTTTAGAGAAAATCATTTATTTTTTAAAGATTTCTTATATAACTGTATGAAAAAATGTTACCCCCGGGGCTGGGCCATATTTGACCCTGGGGTCACCATTTTATAAATACTTGGTAGAGGACCCTACATGTATAATACATGCAAAATATTAGACCTGTAGCTCTTCTAGTTTCAGCGAAAACGATTTTTTTTAAAGAAACAAGAGTTTTGCTTAAAAGGGGGAGATAACTCTAATAACAGGAATCAGCTACCCTGTTCACACTGCTATCATGGATTTTTTGTTTCTCTACAAGGTACTCAATAATATGGTACTAGTAAGAATTTGTCCCTTGAGATGGTAACAAAAAAGTGTATGGCTCACGGTCTATATTGCCTATTGATGCTGCCTTGTTGGTTAGAGATTAGGTCATGACGGGGATTTCTTTATTTACACTGTCCTGTTTTAATGGGTTGACAGTAGGGTAAGTGTGAGGTTTGGTGCACCCTAGAACCGGTTTAAACCCCCAGTGGCCTTTGTTGCCAAAGACCGTTCCAAGGCGGTAGCCCTATTGTCAACCCTGTTGTGTTTGTGATATCGTTTGCATTTTTTATTACTTTTGCCTTCTCGTTTGTCTGTTTGCGTGTTAGTTTTAGTGTTTTGTGGTTGAATGTCGTCCTTGAATGCTGCTTTCCCTGTCCGGTATTTTTGTCTTTCTTTACAGTCTTGATCAAACCGAGACTGCAATATGTGTCGTGCTCGGCCGTTTCCAAAGGTCCATTATCATACTCTTTTTTACAGCAATTTAAGCAAGCAGAATATGACTCAAAAACAATTATTACAAAAGCAAAAAAAGGTAATTGGGAAGAATGTATAACCTCATGTTCTTTAAAACAAACAAATACAAAACTTTTTTGGAATAAAATAAATAGAATAAGAGGAAAATCTTTCACATCCATTCCACTATTAAAAACCAATCTACAATATGCCACCACGAACAAAGATAAAGCGGATCTATTAGCTAAACACTTTTCACAAATTTTGGGTAAAAGTAATCTCAGTAATAATACCAATGACTATCAAAACACTTTCGAAAATAACTTCTATACTATTAAATGATCTAGACGAAGAGGACGAAACAAATTATCTACTTAATACCCCATTTTCTGTCTTCGAATTGGAAGATGCAATACATAGCAGGAAAAATTCCGCTGTGGTATCGGACAAAGTATCATATACTTTATTTAAGAACATGCCTGACTCCACTCTTAATATTTGGCTATCCCTCTATAATAATATTTGGTCCTCTAAATCATACCCTGTTTCCTGGAGACTTGCTTGTGGTATTCCCATTTTAAAACCAAATAAAGACTCCAATGACCCTAAATCTTACCGCCCCATTAACCTCACTTCCCATCCAAGTAAGCTTATGGAATTTATCGTAAAAACTCGCTTAGAAACACTTTTTAGAATCCAAAAACTTAATAAATAAATTCCAATCAGGTTTTAGAAAGGGACGTAGCACCCATGATCAACTAGCTAGACTTCAACGTGATATTATCTTTGCCAAAATCATCGTCCATTCAGTTCTGGCAATTTTTCTCGATTTACAGGCAGTTTTTGATCTTGCCTGGAATATAGGAATTTTATCTAAATTATTCGACTTAGGTATTAGAGGTAATTGGTTTTTCTTTATTAAAGCATTCCTACAGGACAGGAAAATCATTGTAAAAGTTGGTGACTCACTTTCAGATGAGGAGACTCTCGAAAAAGGCACTCCAAGGATCTATTATCTCCCCCTTCTCTTTAATGTACTGATGAATGATCTGCCAGATGTACTAAAAGACTCAGGAATGACAATTAGTCAATTTTCCGACGATAGCAGCACTTGGATTAAGGGAAAAAGTCTAGATAAATTACAAACTAAAGCCCAAAAAGGTCTTAATTTAATTCGGGAATGGGCTAATAAATGGGGTTTTAAATTATCTCCTAATAAAACAGCAGGTATCATATTTGGCAACTCTACTAGAACTTCTTTAGACCTATATTTAGGAGACACTAAAATTATATTCAATAAAACGGTTACATTTTTAGGCCTCATCTGGGACCGCCGACTAAATTTTAATACATATATTTATAACCTTATAGCCAAATGTGAAAAAGATATATATGTATTTTGGGGTTTCTGTTGTAATTTTCGTCTCACTCTGTTTCGCCTCAAATTACAACAGAAACGCCCAAAATACATATATATAATAAATCACCATTTCATGGTGATTTACTTGATTTATTAAAACTTTTTTGAAATAGGGGTAGTGAAGATTGCAAGTTTAATTTTTTTATTAGTTATCAAAATTAACAATTTCCGACCTTGAATACAAAGGTGGTGGATCGTACTCATACACATTACTAAAACAATTTATCACACACTTTTTAGACTTTTTTGTAAGGTTGCCATTGCTTCCTTTCTTCCCTGCTCTACTAGTTCCTTTTTTTGAACTTCACTTCTTTCAGCCTTTTTTTGTTTGGTGTCCTGTTTTAAACTATAATATTTATCCAACTCATCTAAAATCAACTTAAACTCTTGCTCAGATATTTGTGCATCACTCAACGCTTTTGATATTAACTGTTTTATACTATTTAACTTAGACTCTGCCAAAGTTTTTATTTCATGATGTTTTTGAGCTTTTGCATTAAGCTTGCGTCTGATAAAATTAATACAAACACCTGTAGCTCCACATACTATTGCTGCTATTTCTAAAGGTAACAAAACTGGAACAACAAATCCAATCCCAGCCATAATAACACCTGCAGATATCAAGGTAGTGTCAATTCCATCTGTAATATTAATACCACGTTTATATTTTTTATAAAGTGACTGACGTATATCTCGCTCTGTAATTAACTTTTGTTCAATCTCTGAAATCTTTTGTAATCTATAATTTTGTCCGTCTTCTACTGGCAACTCAGGATATAAACTTGGTGCTGTTGGTTGCTTCGGCATTTTTTATTAATAAATAAAAAATTAAATTAATTCAATTAATAATGATGCCACCGTATTTACAGCGGTAGCGTTAGCAACCTCGCATACAAAGTTAACAACAGAACCAGCACCAATTTCTAAAGGTTTATCAAAGTTATCATGATTGCGTGGGATGATGTGAAGCGTTATGCCATAATTTGGTTGTTCAACACCATTGACAGAAACTATTACAGTTACGTCACCAACTAATCGTTCACATGCTAAACCTATTCCCATAATCCGTCCACGGCGTGTCATTACATGCCCCTCATTTGATTCTGCCCCACCATTACCAAATGAGAGTATTCTATTCAACACAAGTGGGCCCTTAGCCTCCGCAAATATTGTTATAATCCCATATTTAAGATTATCAACTCTATTTTTTAAATGATTAAACTGGTCAACAAAAGGCACAACTCGCCTATATAAATTTTGAACATCATTTATTAAAGCCTCTAAGTCTTCTGTTTTTTTAGGGCTTGGTGGTCCAAATATACTCGTGTTTTTTTTTATAAAAATATATTTTTTAAATAATTTCTAAAACACAACTCATAGGCAAACCGTGATTAAATATATTGTTGCCATACCCATCTCTAACTTCTATTTTCAATTCAGTAATTGCACCATTCATAAGACAGTGATATTCAGGATAAAAACTTGTATATACTATATCTCCAAACTGCTTATTTACTACAGGTACAACACCTATAATAGTGCTTGGCTTACCATTGAAATAATTACTACTCGTATTAACTTGTTCCAGATGAACATATAGCTGTTTATAAGGAGCTAAATCAATTGGGTAATCTCCTATATTAGTACCTGTCAACCATTTTCTGTCCTTGAATCCCAGCATTTTTGAAAGACCGCTTGATATTCGTGTCTCTATTGGCGTATGTATAATGGCTGCACCAATTTGGACAATATTGTCCAGAATAATCTTTTCATTTAGCTTTTTAAAATTTTCTACCAAGTCTTGAAAGTTATAGAGTCCACCTGGTAAATGTTCTATTTTATCTGGGTTTCGTGTCTTTATGGTTTCATGAATAATATTTTGCCAACCGATAGTGTATGTAAAACTTTTTAATCCAACGCGCTTAGTTCCATCTCTATTATCGATATACTGTTGTAAGTTAATAGAGTTGTCTATGTTTGAAATTGTATGAAACATTTTTTTTAATATATATATATAAAAACACAAATAAAAATGATTTCTAAAGAATTCAAATATAACCCAGGTGCTTACTATTCAAATACTTTTAGCAAGAAAGTGATAGATATAATAAATCAAAATATAGTCATTACATCAGACGGTAAATGCTTTAAAGCATCATTTTCCAATGTCTTTGAAAAATACAAACTTCCATACGTCAAATCAGATGCTATAGTTCAAAGCTGGGGAACAGATTGGATGTTATTTTGGCAAAATCAGTTGAATTTTGCTATTTGGTGTGCGACAACTGGATGTGGCATTGATTTCAACAACCATCTAAAAGCTGATGCCCTGGTTGGTTCGTTATTTCGATTTCATGTCTATTACCAAGTCAGAAGAATATTATTTGAGATGAGTGTAGCATTGCCGCAAGACTCAAATTGGAATGCGTTTAATAACACATATAACCGAAACGCATACGAGAGAATATGCAAGGAGTTTAACGTTGACTTAAATTCAGACTGGAGACAAAAACAAAGCTATAATAATGGTCTAGGAACAATTTATAATTACTGGACAAATATTGGTTATCATCCTTTGATAAATACTGTATACGACAACAAAACGATGAGTTTTACAGTCTATGAGAGTGATAAAACCTATCACATTGATTACATTGCACAAGGATTTGAGGCTGACAATAGTTGGTCTACTTTTATACTAGATTGTTTATCTGGATTTACAAGAGCTGGAGTAGAACGAATCAATGACAGCATAAGAACATACTGCTGGGCAATCCTCGGCTCACAATCACAAACAAGAACAGATATACTTGGAACTGGAACGGCATTTGATGCACAAAAACAATTTTTAGCAAATGTAGAGGACGCAATAAATAGCCCCATCGACTTGCCCAGTCAAATTTCAAGATATGAAAACACCCTAAAATATGCAAGAAGTAAAGTAAATTTTGTCTATGGAAGTGGATTGTACATGTCTCCAAGTGACATGGAATTAAGAATCGGAATAATACAAGACTACAATAATGAAATTGTAATAGCAACCGATGCACAAGCATTAGGATTGAATAATGATGTAAATGTAAAACCAGTGCCACCAAAAAATATTCAACCTTTTCAAGGCACCACAACAAAGATATTTTTACCAGAACATTCTGACTTTGATAAATCAATACATAAAACTGTGGAACATAACCCACCAGAAATACAAAAAATAGCGATTGAACACGAAAATAACAAAACAACTATAATTGTTGGTACCATAGTAATAGGCCTTGCTGCATTACTTATCTACGAGATTTACTAAACCACTCTTTGGCTGCCACATACAACAACCCGGAAACAAACACAAGCAAAGCCCATAGATTGTTACCAAGCCAATTAATAACATTACCTGTTGCAGATAAAAGCCATGATACTATTGCACCAATAACTCCTGGAAGTGCTGCAGCAGCTTTACCAGCCAGGTTGGCAAGAAGTTTACCAAGATTAAGTAGTTTTTTTTTTATCCAGTCTTTTACACTTGCTGGATCAGGCTTTGGAGTTGGAGTTGGAGTTGGAGCAGCAATTGATGTGGGAATAATAGAATTAATTATCACCCCAAGAATCATACCAAATGCAGTTAAAATACTAACAATAGTAATACCTTGCTCCCTGAACAAGGTTTTGATCCTCTCACCAAGAGTTGTATCCTCGTTTAACATTTTGTTTATTGTCTCTTTTATCCTGCTTACTTGGTTACGAAAAGCTTCTCTGTTTTCATTAATGACATCCATTCTTGCACCTCTCTCATCTTTAAGGTCTTTGATGCGATCGCTAATTCTTTTTATCAGGAATTCATCATTATCAGTCTTAGCTTGTTCTAACTTTTGTTTTTCTCTTGTTATGTCTTTATCAAGTTGTGTGAGTTTTGCCACGTTATTGGTGAGTTCTTCCTTGACAGTTGTCATTGCTTTTACTATTCCATCCATTTCACGCTTGTCTATATTTGTTTGTGTTTCAACATCAGGACGCTTGTCTATATTTGTTTGTGTTTCAGCATCAGGACGCTCAATCACACCCCAGTCATAAAGAGCACTTTCCATTGACTGTGCTGTGTCATTCGCAACACTTGATAAATCTTGTAATGGGATAGCATCCACATTATCTCGTAAATCGTTTATTGTGCTCTCCAATACTTGTCTAAATTTTTGTGATACTTTTGTTTTACTGTCATACTCCGGCAAATTTAAAAATTGTCTTATCGCCCTTGTTCCCCCAGAGCCAATAACCCTGTTATATTCATTTGCCAAAGAACCAAGAGCAAGAAATGTAAAAGGGCCTTGCCTGGCAGTTATTCTTATTTTTTTATCACCAACATTCCAGTATAATGTTTTGCCATTAGCTGATACTTTAAACTGGTCATAATCCATTTTGTCCGGTGCCATCTTATATCGTTTTTTTATTTCATTATAAAAGGATTTTACAAGATTTTTTTTGTATATTTTAAGTGTGGATTCTGCCAGCTCTCCCCTGAGTTCAGCAATATGGTCGCTTTGATTAAGAAGATTTCTTTGAACAGGCTCATCAGGCACCATTGGTAAATCATCATCATAATATTCATCATAATCATCTGGATCAAACGTAGGATTGTCAAAATCAAATCCTCCTTCAGCCATTGTTTATTTTATTTAATTTTAAAAAATATATTTAAAAAATAAAAACAATGTCAGCTTACGGAAACAAACTCAACCCTCATAGAAAACTAAGAGAACCTCATGGTGCCAAGGGCATCCGCACAAGTGTAGTAATAACTAATAATCCCTCAACAATAGACCAAAACCAGCAACTGCTTGTGAAATTTCCCAATCTAAGTACTAATGATGTGATAGTTCCTCGTACTGCTCGTCTTGCCTTTGAAATAGAACTTAAAAGCAGAACAGACGCCAACGCTACTCTATTCCAGAATCTGGGTAGAACAATTGTGAAAAAAATGACAATAAGAATAAATGGCAATGAAGTCATGTCAATAGATGACAGTGATATATATCATTGTTATGTAGATTTATGGAAAAGCCTACCGAACGATTAAACACAGCTTACCAAGCTATTGGTAAAGCAAACATGCTAAAACATAGAGTTGGTGCGGGAGATAAATCCTCAGACACCGAAGATGAAGCTATAGCAGCAGCTTATGGAAATATATTTTGCATTCCACTGGACTTTGAAATGTTAGAAAGTCATATGCCATTTTATCAAGCGGGGCTTGGTGATAGGTTAGAATATGAATTAACGTTTAACGATTATAACAAAGTTATCAAAAGCAGTGATGCTGATGCATCTTATGTAATAAAAAATATCTGCTTGAAACTTGATACGGTTAGTGATGTTGAATTAGCCAGACATATAAGACAGCAAACCAATGGTAAGATGTCATTTATGTATGATCGTATCTTGCGACATAGAAAAATAATAGCAAACAAATCTGAAACTCTTTGGAACATCAACATTAATGTACCAGCACGGAGCATGAAAGGTATTCTAATGCTGTTTGAAGACCCAGAAAGAACAAGCACAGAAACCTATTACAACCCAAAGATTGAAAAGGTTGAAATGACAATAGAGGGCGTACCAAATCAGTTGTATAGTCAGGGCATGAGGGCATATCAACATTGGGATGAAATTAACAAATATTTTGCCTTGACATCAAAAAGAAACAAAGAGACAGAAATAGTAGCGAGGGACTTAAACTTTACCAGTGTTTCTCTTGAGACCTATCTGACAAAATCATATGCTTTGTGGCTTGACCTTAGAACATGTGATGACAATTTATTACACGGCAGTGGAAGAAGAATAGAAAACGGCAGTGAAGGTATAACGATACTAATAAATAAAAAAGCAGATGCAGATCAAACTTTAAATATTTATATATATATAATACAAGATGCGCAAATCAATTTCGAAGATGGAAGATTCAAAGAAGCAGGATACTAGTTTGCAACAAAAATATCCTAAATATTCACACAGTGCCATTATCTGCGGTCAGACAGGCTGCGGCAAAACAGAGTTTGTTCTTGACATACTTGAACAAGAGTATGTTGGAGTTTTTGAACATATAATTATTTTGTGTCCAACCATAGAGTGGAACGAGGCTTATAAAAATAGATCCTGGATAGGAGATGTAAGAAATCCGAGAGATAAAAAAATAACAATTGTCAATCCCGTTAGCAAAGGCAAAGAAATGTTACAAGAACTGTTGCGTTTCTTTTTCAATAAGTATGCTGGCAAGCCCACACTATACATCATTGATGATTGCTCCGCCACAAAAGAATTAACAAAAAAAAAAGATATGTTATCAGAGTTGGCATTTTCTGGTCGCCACGCCAAACAATCAGTGTGGATTATTTCACAGAGATATAATTCTGTATTAAAAGATTTGCGGGAGCAAGCAAAATGGTTGTGTATGTTTTACACCAAGGACAGAGATAGTTATGAAAATTGTTTGAGAGAAAATGATGTTATTCCGACGCTGGAAGAGAGAACCAGAATAAGAAAAGCTTTAGCAAAGACTAAATATTCCAAGTTAATTTTGAGGACTGACCAACCAACTGGTTATTGGGTTGAATAATTACTTTTTTTCTAACTGTTGCTAATAGTAATACTAACAGCAAAGTAGCAATGTTAATAACAATACTGACATGAAAATATAATGAAAATATCAGAAAATATAGTAATGCTTATAGCATTGCTCATAGTAAAGTAGCAATGTTAATAGCAATGCTTGCAGCAAATTAACAATGCTAATAAAAAAATAGCAATATTAATAACAATGCTATTAACAATACTAACAATTATTAGTTGCATGAATATCGCAGCTGGTTGTTTTGTATTTTATATTTATTTCAAGATAAAAAAAAAAATTATTAATATAAAAATGAATGCGGAAGAATAATTACAAGATATATCGGAAGGTTTCACGGAACGTGATGAACCAAAGCAACAAGAAACAAAAAAAGAAAGATTATCAGCCATAGTGGCGGGCGGTGGTAGCCGTCAATATTTGGGTAAAGATATACAACTCACGAATATAGATAGCATTCCCCCGGATGAAATTAACAAACTTTACTGCAGATATGAAGCAAGGCTTGGGGCAAGTATGACCAAGACTTTAGGCAATTCTTTTATTAACTTGTATGTGATGGGAGTATCAAAATATTTTAATGTAACCAATCCACCAAAACTGATAGAAGATTTGGAGGAAGACCCATTTATTAATCATGCTTTGACAAGCGCTTGTTGTGAGTTGTATTACAGGTATGGGATGTGCTTAGCACCATTTACAGCAATACTGACAACTGTTAGACATATTGATTTTAATAAAAATAAAAATATAGATAATATAAATGGAGAACCAAGAGAGTGAAGTTATACCTGTTGTTACACAACCTATTGAACAACAAAAAGTAAAAAATCCAAAACGAATAGAGGCTGGGAAAAAAGGAGCAGCGGCAAGAAAGGCAAAGCGTTTGCTTCAAGATGCACAGAATGCAAATCAAGATGCTACAAATCAAAATGCTGCAAAGCAAGATGAAATAACAAAAATAACAATAGGTGAAGAAGAACCAAAAAAAATCAAAATAAACGTATACAAAAATTATATTCCACCGTGTCTGGTTTTATTAGGCATTGCTGGGTTGGGTTTGTATATTTATAACAAGAAATCTGCTACGCAACCTGTAGCTGTGCAACCTGTTCATGTTGCACCAAAAGACCCGTTTGATTTTTAATAATTTATTTAAAAAAAATAATCATATAAAAAAAAATGGCAGCAAGTATTGACGGAAAACAAATTGTAAATATGATGTATCACGCTGGAGTGGAAAGACTTTAACTGTTGGATATTCTGAGATTGGCAGAAAACTACTAAAAAGACCAGCCCCTAAAGTGGATTTTAATATGGTAGATGTTGGGATGCTGTCTGTGGATATAATGTTAGCAATGGCTACAAAGGATATGCTGATTAAGCAAGGTATTATTCCTGCAGATATTATGAAATAATTTTTAAAAAATATATATAAAAAAATGGCAAGTGCAGTAGCAATGATGATTGGTG
Source organism: Cyrtodaria siliqua (assembly GCA_037043455.1). Classification (NCBI taxonomy): domain Eukaryota; kingdom Metazoa; phylum Mollusca; class Bivalvia; order Adapedonta; family Hiatellidae; genus Cyrtodaria; species Cyrtodaria siliqua. The sequence continues at coordinate 254,232 of JAWPHD010000828.1, read as the reverse complement.
GCGCATTAACAAATGCATTGGCATTTAGCGGTTCAAATTATTTCTTTTCAAGAATGGGAAGTCATTCAGATGAGGAAAGACAAAGACATGACAAAGCCGTAGAACAATTAAACGCAGCACAAGCGGCGTGGAATAAAAAAAAGAACAGAGAGGTTAGATTTTATTAATAAGCAACTGAAAAAAGAGCATCATGCAGAGCAGACTTTTGATGATGTAGACCAAGCTATGAAACAGTATTATTATACAACTGGCAAACATTTGCTTTTAGAACCGGAGCCCAAGTTGAGTGATTTTTATACACCATCTTCGGATCAACAGAATAGAGAAATTACGTTTATTGTGGTGGGCATGGCTGCAACTGGATTTGTGGCGTATAAATTGATTTCATAAAAAAAAATAGTTTAAAACTATAATTACTTTGGATTTTTTTTGGATTTGGAATGACTAAGTATGTTTACTTTGAAAAGACTAAGTCATATGCCTGATACCTATTTTTTTTGTTGTTCTTACATGGTTTCAATCCAAGTGGTCGCATATAATATGGTGGTTTAGCACTCTTCTCTAATTTGCAAAAGAGGCGGGTGTTAGTGAAAAAAAGGCATTAGAATTTTTAAAGAAACAAGCTGTGTGGCAGATTTATTTACCCGCACCAAAGAAAATAGTTAGACCCAGGTTTGTAAGGATAGTAAAGAAGTTGCTAAAGCATTTGAAAAAATATACAGTCGGCATTTAAAATATCCAAAATTATTACAAGTGGATCCAGGCAGAGAATTTATGGGTGCAGTATCACAGTTGATGGCAAAACACAAAGTAAATATCAGACGAGGCAGAACAGAAATACACAGAGACCAAGCTTTAGTGGAAAGATTTAACAGAACATTAGCTGAGAGATTGTTTGGCTATCAGTATGCTAAGGAAATAGATTCCCAAAAACTTAATAGAGAATGGGTAAAGAGATTACCAGAAGTTGTTAAAGCCATAAATGCGGAGACAGAAAGGCCCCCTCTTGTTGAACAAAAATATTAAAAGGTGATCCTATCTGTATGAATGCAAGTGTAAGATATTTATATCAACCCGGGGAACAAGAAGGTGGAAGACGCAGAGCAACTGATCCAATGTGGAGTGTAGATATTCACAAGATTAAAAGTTATATGGTGACGCAAGGCATAAGAGTGTATTAGTTGAAAGCACCAGCGCCACAGAGAGGATTTGTCAAAGAAGAATTACTTAATGTTCCTGCTGATACCCAAATTCATAAGTTTTTATAGAAACCATGTGCATCAGTTGTAATTCCATCTTCTCGTATATATCTTTTTGAGTAAAATGGTGATAATGTAACTTTGTTTACTATTACGCCAAATATCTGATGCTTTATTGATCGTATCATATTCATTTTATGGGTGTATTTTTTCTTGCCAAACAATGCATCCTTGTAGTTTTCAAAGTTTATGTGTTTTTTGACTACATATTCTTTTACACCCTTTGCTTTTTTAATAATCTTCTCATCCGCTCTCAAAACAGAATATAGTTTGGGTCTTGTTGCAACATATTCGTCTATAGCAACACCAGCACATTCGGCTTTCATTTTACCTACTTTTTTGTTTGTATTATCATACATTGGGTGATTTTCAGGATAATTACTTAGATCATACTCATCTTTCATTTCAGCTATGTCTTTGTACACATCATCTGTTTTGATGTCTACCAGTAGGCTGTCAGTGTCTGTGTATAATAAAGTACAGTCATCTCCGTACCTTTTCTTTAGGATATTATAGTACCAATCATACATATGGTACTTTGATAAATCTAATGCTGCCATTCCAACATAAATTGGTTTGTTTAATGTTAATTTTGTTTTGTTTACATGTATTGCTGACAATTCATCTGAAAACTTTATACGCCTGTTAAAGTTGGGTTTGGCTATTATTTTTCTTATCTTTTCATTTTCAGAGCCATCAGTTCTGACTAATTTTATGTCAGTCCGCTTGCGTAGATTTTCCATTGTTTTACCAAACACAGAGTTGTTCATAAGTTTGTAAAAATCTGTTTCAAATTTTGACTTAGCATTTCCTCTAAGTTGTGTGTTTAGGTTTATGTATGATTCCATCCATGGTTTTTCATTAAATTCTAATACTCTGTGTATTTTCTTTAGTTTCATGCCTAAAGATAAATACAGTTGCAGGTTTTTGTAATGTAACACACATTTTTCTTTGTCCATAAGATTGGGGACTAGTTGTTCTGTCATAACGTTATTTTCATTTTTTAATAAATTTGTTTGGTACTCAGATAACCATTCTTTTTTTACTTTTAATTTTTCCGGTGCAAGCGGATAGTCATTGTGAGCTTCATGAAGTTCTTTAGGATATTCCAAATCAACTTCTAGAAATATCCTTTTCCTTCTTTTGTCTCTGGCAACGTTTCTGTTTCCACCCACTTAAAGCCAGAACATGGAAGTAGCTGACTCATTGCCCACCCATAAAGATTATTTGCATCCAGATACATTAAGAAGTGTTTTTCCTCGTTAGGGTTATAATCAGCCACATAGGGATTGTTTGCTTTGGCATATCGTTTTGATACCATACTAATTCCACCACGCACACCTTTTTCTATAAATAAGTGCATGTTAATGTCTGTCAAAAGTTCTAATTCTATTTTTGAATGTTTGAGTAAAGCATCCCAAGATTATCCAGGTGCTGTGTAGTAATGCAAAGGATCGAGTTTATATGCATTCATACATGTTTTTCTAAAAGTTTGAAACACATCTGCTAACAAAGTTACATCAGTTTTTAGATATAAATCATGATAGTCTCCAAGAGTTTTACAGTTAAACTCTTCCCATATTTTTTGAGCGTATTCGTAATCTTCGGGACTTATACTTTCATCTGAGAGACTACTGTAAAACTCTTCTATAGGTGGTAATTGCGTTTCCTTGAATTTTTCCATACTGTCCATATATTCGTATGGATAAACACCTTTTCGTAAAAGTTCAGGTTTTAGATATAAATCATAATAGTCTCCAAGAGTTTTACAGTTAAACTCTTTCCATAGTTTTTGAGCATATTCATAATCTTTGTAATCTTTGGGCTTTAAACTTTTACTTAAACTGTAAAACTTTTCTATAGGTGGTAATTGCGTTTCCTTAAATCTTTCCACATTGACCATATATTCATGCGGGTAAACACCTTTTCGTAAAAGTTCAGGTTTTAGATATAAATCATAATAGTCTCCAAGAGTTTTACAGTTAAACTCTTTCCATAGTTTTTGAGCATATTCATAATCTTTGTAATGTTTGGGCTTTAAACTTTTACTTAAACTGTAAAACTTTTCTATAGGTGGTAATTGCGTTTCCTTAAATCTTTCCACACTGACCATATATTCATGCGGGTAAATACATTTCCGCATAGGTAAATTTGTTTGTCTAAACTGATTTTTGGTAATTTCAAAATCAGATGTGCCTGTTGCATCAACCAATTTTTCCAAAGACGAAGCCATAAACTGAAAGCTATCTAAAAATCTAAGTTGTCCGGCACTAAATGAAATATAATTGTCAGCGTTGTTTGGAATGCATGTAATATTACCTGTCATTTTATGTATTTTTTGCATGATGAAATGACTATCATATCCTTTGAGGTTGTGAAATATAACAGGGATGATTGTTTTATTTGGTTTGGTTTTAGTTTTAGGTTGCAGTTTTTATGTGCTGCACCTCTGTATTCTCCTGTAAAATGACAGTGGTCTCTTACTTTACAGTTTTTGCCACATTTTCTACCTATTTCATCCTCACATATCCAGCAGTGTGTTGCTTTTTCATAATCTTCCTCATTTTGTTGTGTCATGATTAATGGTTTTGGGTGAGCAAATATTTTATTAATGTTGCTCTTCTCACATTCTAAGTGATTTAAAAACTTTTCAACAACATCTTCACCTCTGTAAATAACAGGTTCTTCAGCTTTGCCATCATATCTGACAACCTGGTATCCAAAACCACAAGCTTCGTGTACATTTGTGATTTTAGATTTTTTTCCAAATTTGATTGAATGTGGTTTAATTATACTCTCAAAATCAGCATATATTGCATAAGGCACAGGCATCTGATTTTGATGATTTTTAAATTTTATGTGATTTTTACCTTCTTGCGGCATTTCTATTCTGCAAGAATTTTTGTTGATACCATCACAGTCTTCTTTGTGTTTTGTAAGTAGTCCTTTTCCAGAATAGCCGTGAAGGCAACGATCGCAGAAGTAAGTTTGACCATGGTGTTTGTTTTGGTCCCAGAGTAGTCTATTCAAATTTTTAATCCAGCAATAGTGATATTTTGTTGTTAATTTGTTTGGTTCGTTAGAATAATCATCAGGGTTATAGTTGTCATCTATAATTCCTTCTTCATTATTTGGATCGTCTTCGTTCTCTGATTCAACTTCAGTGTCTTCAGATATTAAGATCAAATTAATTCGTTCAATATCTTTTGGTTGTTCTGATATTTTATATGGAAAAACAGATACCTTTTTATTTTTTCCTGTTATGGTATATCCATAAACATTAATAGCAAGATTATTTTGTTTTTCTACTTTGGTTATTTGAGAAATTGGAGTGGGAAAATCAATACCATCCATATTCAACTTACCCATGTGTTTGTTGTAACTAGATATCCTAGTTGGATTATTTTTATTAGGCCACAAAGCAGATACCAATGCCACTTCCAAGCACTTATTATCTTCATTATTGACATTAATTATTGCTTTTTTATCAGATACTGCTTTAGACAAAGGAATATATGAAGAACCTTTTAACGGCTCGTACTTTGCAATATTTAAGTAAAACGTAACACAGTAATCAATCTCCAATCCTGATGCTGTGTTTGTAAATCTTTCAAGGCTCTCTTGTATATTTGCAGATGATTTATCGTAAGACTCATTTATTTTTTCAGAGTTTAAGATTGCATTTTGTTCGCTGTGTAATACTGCTGTAGTGTATTTTTTGGTATCACCATCATCTTTGAATAAATTTACAGTGAGACCTAATTGAAACTTTAATCCATTCATCTTTGTCAGCTCTTTGATAATTTGTTTTGTGATAATGGATTTCTTATCACGGAATAGTTTTTGAGGGTCTTTGTATTTCTCGGCAGATATCTCGTATGCTTTAAAATAGCCGCACATTGGTTTGTCAACCAGTTTTAATTTTCTATCTTGAAAAACTTGTTTTAGTTCATTTATAACATTTTCTTGTAATTTGTCATATTTCTGCTTTTGTTCATTTATAATATTTTCTTGTAATTTATCATATTTCTGCTTTTCTCGTTTACGTTGTTTTTTAGCACGTCGTCTCTTGCGTAAATGTTCTAATGTTTGAGATGTAACCTCTTTTGGAGTTACCTTTGGAACTTCCTTTGGAGTTTCACGTGGTTTGATTGTAGTACGAGGGGTTGGAATTGGTTTTGCAACTCGTGGTGCTGGGATTGGTTTACTTTTCAATGTCTCGGGTGGTTGAATAGCCATAAGACTATGTTCTAGTGTTTCTTTGCTTATCACTCCTGTATCTAACAGGCGTATTAAATTTCTTATAGTCTCTTCGTTTTTTTTCCATTTCCTTTGTTTGTTATGTATTTAAAAATGTTTTTATTTAATATAAAAATAATTATATACAAAATAGACAATGGAAATCAATGTTTGTAAATTTCTTAAAATTGGATCACATAATCCATGTACAAATAAGCCTACAAAAGATTCTAATTATTGCAGTTTGCATAAATATAGATTAAAAACAAGTCATGCATTACCATGTCTAATATGTAAAAAAGGCACTTATGCAAAATATCAAGTGTGTGTTGGTTGCGGTGCAGCTTCAATTAGAAAAATGAATGATTATTGGAGATTAAAGTCGTATAACGCTGAGTGTCTCAGATTTAGACGTATTAAGGTTTAAATTATATTTTGATAACTTATAAAAAATTTAAACTTGCAATCTTCACTACCCCTATTTTAAAAAAGTTTTAATAAATCAAGTAAATCACCATAAAATGGTGATTTATTATATATATGTATTTTGGGCGTTTCTGTTGTAATTTGAGGCGAAACAGAGTGAGACGAAAATTACAACAGAAACCCCAAAATACATATATATAAAAGACCTAAATCTATTACGTATGCTACAAGGAACAGAATTTGGATGGACAGAAGATCTTTTATTATTTTATATAAACCCTCATAAGATCCAAAACTGACTACGGATCCCACGTTTATTCATGTGCTGCACCGTCCCTTTTAAAAAGTTAGATATAATCCAAAATAAGGCATTAAGGATAGCACTGGGCGCGCTGAATTCAACACCTAAACATATATTAGAGCACGAATCTGGAGTTCTCCCTTTACACTTACATAGAGAAGAACAAATGCTGCGTTTCTGGGCCAGGACTCAAACGAGAAAATTATCAAATCCAGTTAATGACATTTTTAAAACCACACACTGTAAAAATAAATTTCGGAATAAACCAAAACCCTTTGGAACAACAATATTTAACCAGATACAGGAATACAAGATAGATAATATAAATATAGCGGACTTTAATCCTAGAGATATTCCACCATGGACTCTAGCTCCGCCAGTTGTGGATATATCCATTACAAACAGTTTTAAAAAACAAGACAATCCTTTACTTATTAAACAAATATTTAATGAACATATTGACAATAAATATAATTCTTATGTAAATATCTTTACTGATGGATCCAAGGATCCTGTCTCTAGACGTGTAGCATCTGCCTTCGTTATTCCCTCGAAAAATATAATAAAACAATTAGAACTTCTGATGGACTCTCTATTTTTACTGCAGAGCTGATGGCAATAATCAAGTCCCTTAAATTGATCATCAAAAATAAACCTCCCAAATCAGTCATCTTCTCGGATTCCCTTTCTAGTCTTACTGCAATTAAAGATAGGACTAGTAAGACCAAACCAGACCTTATCTCTGATATTTTAATCTTACTCAATGAATGTAATATCCTAAATCTTATAGTTCACTTAGAATGGTGTCCAGCTCATGTAAATATTTCTGGCAATGAAAAGGCCGACCTCGCATGCATGGCAGGGCTGGATCACCCTACTACCGATAAGGATATTCCCTTCGGTCCTTCAGCAGTATATTCTAGCATTCGTAAAAAAATAAACGAAAAATTAAACATTTATTTAACAAATCAAACCAATAAATTTAATATGTTTACCAGACTTAGTTGTAATTTTAGAAATCATGTCTTATTCTCTGAAAACAAAATCATTAATAAAACTATAACACGACTTAGAATGGGATATAACCTCTTACCATCAAGTTTAGGCAGTTATATCATCAAAGATCTGGAAATTAATTGTATTTCCTGTTCCGTCCCATTCACCACTGAACACTTCTTACTTAAATGCAGTCAGCTAGATATAGAAAGGGAAGAATTAAAGGCAAAATTACAACAAAGCTCTATACTTTTCAATCTCAATAATATACTCGACCCTCAGAAAAGGCACAGACAACTGACATTCAGCGCCCTTGGTGATTATATTAAGGACACCCATTTCGAAAAGAAAATTTAACTCATATAAATGAATATATTCACCAAACGTATACATCATTATAGTTTGGATTCATTCCCAATAGTTTACTCAGATCTCCCTAATTTTAGGCTACTTGGAAAACAATTGAATAATTGGTATAAGTATAACATGGACTGATCCGGTGGACGCGCTGGGGCGATTTTTGAGTCTGATGGCAACGCAGGCACAGCGGTCCTATTTAATGGGAGTTATATGTTCACTTCTCTATATATTCCTGTCCCAATATGTTAATATTAACATCATACAGTATAATCATCAGCTGAAATTTAACCTACGTTTCTCCCTACCTCTCCCACCCCCACTCCTATATGTTTTAGAATTTGGACTAAAATATATTTTGTACATATTTGATGAATTAATAATCTATCACTGATGGGGATTAACTTAGACTAATCAGTGGGTACACACTTTGTATTAAAATACATATAGTTTACTACCTCCATTTGGAATAGACCTCATTTTTAACTTAATTTTCTGCCTCTGTGAAGACGAGCATCGGCCGTTAATCTATTCCTAATGGATACTTGAGACGAAGCACTCTCACTGGATCCATGGGATACTATATTTTTTTTTAAATATCTTTAAACATTGGCATTTTGTAATGGACTAACGTCCGTCCTGCCCTATTTACAATGTAACAGGTTTTAATCATATTATCTTATGTTGGATTTTAGTATGGTAAATCGTTCCTTACGAACCCATGCTTGATTAACGACAGCTGCTCGACTTTTCTGTCTATTTAGTAACAATATATTGTATGTCCCCACCGGTCCCGCTGTGTGATTTTAATATTTAGCTGTTTTATATGATAATTAAGAAAATAGAAATTCCTGGCTGTCCGATTTATTTTTATATATGCTTATTAGATTGGTTTTATATCGACAGCTGGGAAGATGCTATTTTTTAGTTTCGTCTGACGCACACATCGGGATAGTGGGGAAATATTATTAACATGCAAATCCTATATATACTTCTGCCTCGTGCCCTCCCCAGTGTGGCCTCCACGAGGCTTTGGTGGAGGGACACACTCCATTTGACGTGTTTACTCTCATAGGCGCACGTTTCATTTTGCTTTGTTCTATATTGAGAGATCTGGAGTGATACTGGGATATTTTATCAGATTTTAACAATATATGCTTACACTTAAAAATGTTCATTCCCCTTGGAAGGGAGCACGAAGCAGATACAACATGGAGTATGTATAAATGTACAAATTAAGAATGGTGACTCGCTGGCGTTGGAATATATTATTAATCCTCGATTTAAATTTATAAAATAGACCAACCTGAGCTTATTCTAAAACACTAAAGGGCAATTAATCTCCTATATTATTTTACATTTAATCACCTTCTGATTTTCACGGCCAATCCCATCCGACTGACACAGTTGTCTGCCGGATTCTTGCCATTATTGATACGAATACTTCCCTTCAAATTCCCCTTCCAACCATACTAACTTCCTACAAAAAAGCTCGCCAAAAGGCCTAGGGCGAGCAAAAATAAAAACTATTACTGACTGGAGTTTAGTAGCGCCAAATGTGTCACAAGTAGGTTAATCTGGCTGCACGTGCTGCCCACGAATCTGTTGACAATGGCTCCCCCAGTATCCACACCGTCGCACCGTCGCACAATGGTAATTTTAAAACCCGCAGGGTCCCGTACATCGTACGACAGGTGTACATCTCGCAGGGTTATTCCAGCATACTTTTACAATTTCGTACCCAAAAAAAGGTAGAAAGAAATATCGAGTCCAATTCTATTATCTATAACTTAATATCTACTTAATCTCTACTTGCTACGAAACTATTATGAATTACTGTTTACAACATTTTAACAATAATGATGATATCCTCTCTCTCACATGATTATTGATCTCTTGTATCCAGGAAAAAGCCAGGGAAAAGCCCGGAACAAAGAAAACCCTCCCTTTTTATAAGGTCCCTTCCAAATAAGGGGTTAGCATGGTCGTAAATATTAGCATGCTAACTCATCAATCTTATAGCATCTACAAATAAGGAATGCTAACACATAAATCATGTAGCATTAGCATTAGCCTGGTTCATAGAGCATCTCATCAAATAAGGGATGCTAACCCATAAATTATGATCATTAGCATTAGCCTGAGTTAGCCCTGCAGAGAGAGATACACATCTAGATTTATGGTGCTAACCGAAGACAGACATAATGTCTTCAGTAACCAGGCTTGAATGCTGGTACTTGTACAAAATTACAACACTCCCCTTTCCCAGGCTTAATGGTCCCCATTAAAACCTTAAATCTCTCTCTTTAAACAAGAAATCAGTACCAACATTCACACTAAATAAAAGAATGTCAAATTACATGTTTAATAAAGTAATAATCAAAGTTGTCTTGTGCAGAATATTCTTACAAAATAAAGCATGCAATATTTAGAGTAAATGAGTAAACGTTTACATTTAACAAACGCAAATTCTTTGTAACATGCATTAAGCTTTACTTGAAATGAATCAACAGATTTGGTGTATGTTTAAAGAATTAGAACAAGCATCTTAAGAACAATAATAAACAAAATCCATGGTATATGTTGCAATGTTCATACGAAATCCTTGCCACACTAGTAAATTGAGTCCTAATTCTGCACATTTAGTCCTAGACCTACACATAATTGTTCTCTGTATTTTTAACACAACCACACAAGTGTTCATTTTTGGTTCCATTCTCACTATGTCCTTTGGTTAGAATATTTTGGCACTACAAAAACAAAAAATATAATCCAGGCTAACCGTCCACTCTGTTCAAGACTTAATCACAAAATGACCCCGACATTTCCTTTTCATCATGCGTTCTAATGAACTTTCTTTGTCCATAAAGGCTTAATGACAGAAGTTTAACAGTACTCCTATCTTAAGTTTGTATTGTCAATATTGAATTGGTTTATTTTGAACTCTCTGTCTCTGACTTCTGAGTGCCTCAAATTTACTGTTAGTTTCCATCTTCTGGTGTTTGGAACTCAAAGGGGCTGCTTACGGTGACTTGACATGTTTATGTTTCATGGACCAGTCTGGCAAGCTGTTCCCATGATATGGTTTCAGTCTGTCATCATGCTTATTTCAAACAAAAGGTCACTTATTTTCCTGTGAACAATGTATTGTCTAAACATAAGAGCACTTATTCTGGTATCATAATTCCGTTTCTGACGTTTTGCATGTTTTTCCCCCAAAGCCAGCCTTGCAATGTCATACATTTTGCATTTATACATGTCTGTCGTGTGCTCCAGTATTTTAGTCATGTGTTGAGACACTTCTTTTCTCAAAACTCGAGGAAAAATTAACCCTCTTAACCCTCTTTATTGATCATAATGTATCACTGTATCTCTTAAATAATACACCTTAAATCAATTCCAACAAGTCCCAATGTAACCACATATTTCGAACACTGCTGGGAAATAACCTGCAACTGGCATACACTGAAACATGGCTTGCCTAACTAGCCTGGCCTCACTGGCCTGGCCTGGCCTAAAACTTGTTTACCTTAATTGTTATTGTTCCAGGTCATGTCCTTAGTCAGGTTTGATTGACCAACTTCACAATGAGGGGCATTCACAAAGGTCTAAACTTCAGATAACTATAATTCATCCTGTTATTTGATTGCACTGAATTAGCATTGCTTACATGATATGTCAATGCTTTTAATCATGAGAAACATGTAGAAGGAAGGAACATAAACTTATGAAAATGGGAATACAATAATATATAACGATGATATTAATAATAAAATGAATTAATGTTTGAAATTGATAATACGATTGAGTGATTGATAAATGAATGGTAGGATAATATATTAATGCAATAATAATGATTCAATAAATAAGGATATGTTGGTACAATGATCTTGGAAGGGTGAGATGGTGGATGGATGGTAAATAAAATTGATTAGGTAGTGGGTTAATGGATAGGTGGATGATGGTTGAAAGGGTGAGTGGTTCCATTTTGGTAGGGTGGATATGTGGATGGGTTGCTTGATGGTAGGGTGTGTAGTGTAATAGACTCGATATAGTATTTGATTGCATATATTACCTAAGGGGTTGGTAATACATACTTTTTATTGTATATGTAATGGGATTATATCATGGATATAATGATTGATGCATATAGATGGGCAGATGAAATGAGTTTTAGTCAGATATTTATTTACAAGAGACCACTAATGGGACAAGCAAAGTTGGTCTCTGAATACAGGTGCATTTTCAATAAAACAACAACATTTTATATAGATAGATATTTTAATAGAGGCGGTGTTCACATTCAAATGCTTTATAATTATGATAGCAACTGATATCAACGGATGTTGGTTGATATGATCTTTTTTAGTCTTCGTATTAAACCAAAATAAAGAGACACTGAAATCGACCTAAATTTGATTGCCAAGTACAAAGTACCACAAATTCCACCGTGGACTTTGGAAACACCAACAATTATTTTCGATCTTTGTAATCTTTGTAATAGTAACAAATCCAGTACAGACCCTACTGTCTTTCAAAGCAAATTTAATGAAATTAAATACAGTAACTTTCAACATATATACACACAGATGGTTCTAAAGATGGAGTTAAAGTAGCGGCAACAGCTGTTGTTCACAAACACAGCATAAAGAGCCGCCTGCCTGACAAGGCCTCTCTCTTTTCAGCTGAACTTAAGGCAATTGAAATTGCCTTAAATTATATTCATGAATCTGATGATGACCATTTTGTAATCTTTTCTGATTCCCTTTCATCTCTTCAAGCACTGGGTAATATGAAACATGATACCCCAGTTGTGCTTCAACTTTTAGAAAAGTACAATTCTCTTACAGTTGATAATGTTATTATTTTCTGCTGGCTTCCAAGCCAAGTAGGAATACGTGGTAATGATAGAGCTGATAGTGCTGCTAAAACAGCATTAAGTTTACATATATCTAATACCAAATTACCATATACTGATTTTAAAAGTTGTATTAACACATTTATTCGTAATTCTTGGCAAGCCGTTTGGGATTTGTTAACAATAAACTCCATTCAATCAAACCGTTACTTCTTCTAGTAGACCCATTTGTCGAGAAGAAGTTGTCCTAGCCCGGTGCAGGATAGGGCTTACACGTTATACTCATTCATATTTATTACAAGCTGAGCAATTACCAGAATGTATACCCTGCTTTGCACCGTTAACGGTCAAACACATCTTATTGGAATGTGTAGACTTTGATCCTATGCGTCAAAGGTACTACAATGTTAATACTATGAAAGAGTTATTTGATACTATATATTTTAGTCTTGTTTTAGATTTCCTAAAAGAGTTCAGACTATATAAATCATTATAATGTGTTCTTATATATATTTACTTGTTTATATACCCGTTGACGGGCATTTGTTGATTTACATACATAGTTTATATTACACCTTTACAATTTTTAATTAATACTTCATTTCTTCATTTTTCATCAATTTTTGCGCACAGTATGACCTATTTATGTGTCGACGTGCTGTAAAACACCATTCATTCATTCATTTTATTTCGCTTTATATTTGTTTTCCCCAACCACATTGATTACGCAAAAACTATAAGAGCTATCAGGTCAAACCTTAGCATAGCTGTCCTTTTACCTCAAAAATGGGAATTTTTTATATTCTGACATTAAAAACTGAATTTCAAGGTTACCATATCTAAAATCTTTGCAAATGGTCCTTCGGTGACAATTTTCAAGATGCACAACTCATTTTACAAAATTTGGTTAGTTTGGCCTTCATTGTTTAGACATAAAAGTAAATTGTGTGAACCATATTTGAAAATAAGATTCTTTAAAGATAGAAACTTGAAACGTGGGATATAATGATCTTTGTGTCTTATTTGAATAGATTTTCACATGACCAAGACATGTTTAAAAGTGGTAATTACCGTCGGTTTATGCAACGTGTTTGTGGCAAATGTTAAACAGCATATGAAAGTTAGAATACTAATCGACCTTAAAAACGAAGGTCAATATTAGATAGCTGCGATTTGCTTGAAGAGCCTTAAAAAAAGAAAATGTTTGTTTAAAAGCATGTCCTGTTGCTGTCGTATTGCTTTACCATATAACTATTTGGTCGAATTATAATCACCTTGTAAAACTAAATGTAGTTCAAGGTGATGGGACATTAATGTGTTCTGTCTGGTCAGATCAGGGTCAGCTGCCTAGAATTGTAAACAAGTTACAATAATGAATGATTGCTGGGATCCATCAAACCACTATTAAATCCGAGTTCTTTATTATTCTAAAGCATGTACATTTAAACTTTATTTCAGAGTGATTTTGAATAGATTGTTTTCTTTCTAAAACTATAGAATCTTTAATTATATAACTGTTGAGGGAAAAATGATATCATGATATATATGTATGTTGGGTGTTCTGGCTCAAAGCTCTCGCTTTGCTCGAGTTTGATCCAGAAACACCCAAAATACATATATATAAGTAAATCACCATAAAATGGTGATTTACTTGATTTATTAAAACTTTTTTAAAATAGGGGTAGTGAAGATTGCAAGTTTATTTTTTTTTATAAGTTATCAAAATTACATTCAATTAACAATTTTCTGACCTTGAATACAAAGGTGGTGGATCATACTCAAACACACTACTAAAACAATAAATCACACACTTTTTAGACTTTTTTGTAAGGTTGCCATTGCTTCCTTTCTTCCCTGCTCCACTAGTTCTTTTTTTTGAACTTCACTAATTTCAAGTTTCTTTTGTTTGATGTCCTGTTTCAAATTATAATATCTCTCCAGTTCATCTAAAATCAACTTAAACTCTTGCTCACATATTTATGCATCACTCAACGCTTTTGATATTGCTTTATACTATTTAACTTAGAATCTGCCAAAGTTTTTATTTCATGATGTTTTTGAGCTTTTGCATTAAGCTTGCGTCTGATAAAATTAATACAAACACCTGTAGCTCCACATACTATTGCTGCTATTTCTAAAGGTAACAAAACTGGAACAACAAATCTAATCCCAGCCATAATAACACCTGCAGATATCAAGGTAGTGTCAATTCCATCTGTAATATTAATACCACGTGACTGACGTATATCTCGTTCTGTAATTAACTTTTTTTCAATTTCTGAAATCTTTTGTAATCTATAATTTTGTCCGTCTTCCACTGGCAACTCAGGATATATACTTGGTGCTGTCGGTTGCTTCGGCATTTTTTTTATTAATAAATAAAAAATTAAATTAATTCAATTAATAATGATGCCACCGTATTTACAGCTGTAGCGTTGGCAATCTTGCATACAATGTTAACAACAGAACCAGCACCAATCTATAAAGGTTTATCAAAGTTATCATGATAGCGTGGGATGATGTGAAGCGTTATGCCATAATTTGGTTGTTATACACCATTGACAGAAACTATTACAGTTACGTCACCAACTAATCGTTCACATGCTAAACCTATTCCCATAATCCGTCCACGGCGTGTCATTACATGCCCCACATTGGATTCTGCCCTGCCGTTACCAAATGAGAGTATTCTATTCAACACAAGTGGGCCCTTAGCCTCTGCAAATATTGTTATAATTCCATATTTAAGATTATCAACTCTATTTTTCAAATGATTAAACTGGTTAACAAAAGGCACAATTCGCCTATATAAATTTTGAACATCATTTATCAAAGCCTCTAAGTCTTCTGTTTTTTAAGGTCTTGTTGGTCCAAATATACTCATTGTTTTTTTTTATAAAAATATATTTTTTAAATAATTTCTAAAACACAACTCATAGGCAAACCGTGATTATTTATCTTGTTGCCATACTCATCTCTAACTTCTATTTTCAATTCAGTAATTGCACCATTCATAAGACAGTGATATTCAGGATAAAAATGTGTATATACTATATCTCCAAACTGCTTATTTACTACAGGCACAACACCTATAATAGTGCTTGGTGCACCATTGAAATAATTACTACTCGTATTAACTTGTTTCAGATGAACATATAGCTGTTTATAAGGAGCTAAATCAATTGGGTAATCTCCTAAATTAGTACCTGTCAACCATTTTCTGTCCTTGAATCCCAGCATTTTTGAAAGACCGCTTGACATTCGTGTCTCTATTGGCGTATGTATAATGGCTGCACCCATTTGGACAATACTGTCCAGGATAATATTTGCATTTAGCAATTTAAAATCTTCTACCAAGTCTTGAAAGTTATAGAGTCCACCTGGTAAATGTTTTATTTTATCTGGGTTTCTTGTCTTTACGATTTCACCATTAATATTTTGCCAACCGATAGTGTATGTAAAACTTTTTAATCCAACGCGCTTAGTTCCATCTCTATTATCGATATACTGTTGTAAATTAATAGAGTTGTCTATGTTTGAAATTGTATGAAACATTTTTTTTAATATATATATATAAAAACACAAATACAAATGATTTCTAAAGAATTCAAATATAACCCAGATGCTCACTATTCAAATACTTTCAGCAAGAAAGTGATAGATATAATAAATCAAAACATAGACATTACATCAAACGGTAAAGGCTTTAAAGCATCATTTTCCAATGTCTTTGAAAAATACAAACTTCCATACGTTAAATCAGATGATATAGTCCAAAGCTGGGTGAACAGATTGGATGTTATTTTGGCAGTATCAGTTGAATTTTGCTATTTGGTGTGCGACAGCTGGATGTGGCATTGATTTTAACAACCATTTAAAAGCTGATGCCTTGGTTGGTTCGTTATTTCGATTTCATGTCTATTACCAAGTCAGAAGAATATTATATGAGATGAGTGTAGCAATGCCGCAAGACTCAAATTGAAATGCGTTTAATAACACATATAACCGAAATGCATACGAAAGAATATGCAAGGAGTTTAACGTAGACTTAAATTCGGACTGGAGACAGAAACAAAGCTATAATGATGGTCTAGGAACAATTTATAATTACTGGACAAATATTGTTTATCATCCTTTGATAAATACTGTATACGACAACAAAACGATGAGTTTTCAGTCTATGAGAGTGATAAAACATATCACATTGATTATATTGCACAAGGATCTGAGGCTGATAATAGTTGGTCTACTTTTATACTAGATAGTTCATCTGGATTTACAAGAGCTGGAGTAGAAAGAATCAATGACAGCATAAGAACATACTGCTGGGCAATCCTTGGCTCACAATCACAAACAAGAACAGATATACTTGGAACTGGAACGGCATTTGATGCACAAAAACAATTTCTGGCAAATGTAGAGGACGCAATAAATAGCCCCATCAACTTGCCCAGTCAAATTTCAAGATATGAAACCACCCTAAAATATGCAAGAAGTAAAGTAAATTTTGTCTATGGAAGTGGATTGTATATGTGTCCGAGGGACATGGAATTAAGAATCGGAATAATACAAGACAACAATAATGAAATTGTAATAGCAACAGATGCACAAGCATTAGGATTGAATAATGATGTTAATGTAAAACCAGTGCCACCAACAATTATTCAACCTTTTCAAGGCACCACAACAAAGAATGTTTTACCGGAACATTCTGACTTTGATAAATCAATACATAAAACTATGGAAACACCCACCAGAAATACAAAAATAGCGATTGAACACGAAGATAACAAAACAACTATAATTGTTGGTACTATAGTAATAGGTCTTGCTGCATTACTTATTTACGAGATTTACTAAACCACTCTTTGGCTGCCACATACAACAACCCGGAAACAAACACAAGCAAAGCCCATAGATTGTTACCAAGCCAATTAATAACATTACCTGTTGCAGATAAAAGCCATGATACTATTGCACAAATAACTCCTGGAAGTGCTGCAGCAGCTTTACCAGCTAGGTTGGCAAGAAGTTTACCAAGATTACTTAGTTGTTTTTTTATCCAGTCTTTTACACTTGATGGATCAGGTTTTGGAGTTGGAGTTGGCGCAGCACTTGATGTGGGAATAATATAATTAATTATCACCCCAAGAATCATACCAAATGCAGTTAAAATACTAATAATAGTAATACCTTGCTCCCTAAACAAGGTTTTGATCCTCTCACCAAAAGTTGTATCCTCGTTTAACATTTTGTTTATTGTCTCTTTTATCCTGCTTACTTGGTTACGAAAAGCTTCTCTGTTCTCATTGATGACATCCATCCTTGCACCTCTCTCATCTTCAAGGTTTTGATGCGGTCGCTAATTCTCTTTATCTGGAATTCATCATTATCAGTCTTAGCTTGTTCTAACTTTTGTTTTTCTTTTGTTATGTCTTATCAAGTTGTGTGAGTTTTGCCAAGTTATTGGTGAGTTCTTCCTTGACAGTTGTCATCGCTTTTACTATTCCATCCATTTCACGCTTGTCTATATTTGTTTGTGTTTCAACATCAAGACGCTCATCCACATGCCAGTCATAAATTAATGTCTCTATGTTATCCATTGATGTCTCCACGTTATCCATAATATGTGATAAATTTTGTAATGAAATAGCATCTACGTCTGGTAAATCGTTTCTTGTGCTTTCCAACGCTTGTCGAGCTCTTTGTGATAATTTTGTTTTACTGTTATACTCCGGCAAATTCAAAAATTGTCTTACCGCCCTAGTTCCCCCAGAGCCAATAACCCTGTTATATTCACCTACCAAAGAACCAAGAGCAAGAAATGTAAAAGAACCTTGCCAAGCAGTTATTCTTATTTTTTTATCACCAACAATCCAGTATAATGTTTTACCATCATCTGATACTTTAAACTGGTCATAATCCATTTTGTTCTGTGCCATTTTATATCGTTTTTCTATTTCATCATAAAAGGATTTTACAAGATTTTTCTTGTGTGCTTCGAGTTCGGATTCTTTTAACTCCCCACGAAGGTCAGCAAGATGGTCGCTTTGATTAAGAAGACTTCTTAGAACAGGCTCATCAGGCACCATTGGTAAATTATCATCATCATATTCATCATAATCATCTGGATCGTACGTAGGATTGTCAAAATCAAATCCTCCTTCAGCCATTGTTTATTTTATTTAATTTTAAAAAATATATTTAAAAAATAAAAACAATGTCAGCTTACGGAAACAAACTCAACCCTCATAGACAACTAAGAGAACCTCATGGTGCCAAAGGCATCCGCACAAGTGTAGTAATAACTAATAATCCCTCAACAATAGACCAAAACCAGCAACTGCTTGTAAGATTTCCCAATCTAAGTACTAATGATGTGATAGTTCCTCGTACTGCTCGTCTTGTCTTTGAAATAGAACTTAAAAGCAGAACAGATGCCAACGCTACTCTATTCCAGAATCTGGGTAGAGCAATTGTGAAAAAAATGACAATAAGAATAAGTGGCAATGAAGTCATGTCAATAGATGACAGTGATATATATCATTGTTATGTAGATTTATGGAAAAGCCCTACCAAAAGATTAAACATAGCTTACCAAGGTATTGGTAAAGCAAACATGTTAAAACATAGAGTTGGTGCGGGAGATGCTTCCTCAGACACCGAAGATGAAGCTATAGCAGCAGCTTATGGAAATAGATTTTGTATTCCATTGGACTTTGAAATGTTAGAAAGTCATATGCCATTTTATCATGCGGGGCTTGGTGATAGGTTAGAATATGAATTAACGTTTAACGATTATAACAAAGTTATCAAAAGCAGTGATGCTGATGCATCTTATGTAATAAACAAGAAAAGGTATAACACATATATTATACCATGGGAAGTACGGACTGCATGTAGATGTTCTGGATCCGGGATCGTTTTGATAGTGAAGGTCACCGGCACCTTGACCTTTAAATGAATAAGGATAAGGGTCATGTACTGGTCATGAGCAACCATTCATCCTTTCAAGTTGGAGGACCTAGATCCATCAAGTTTGTAGTTGTTGATAGGACATCGTATTGATAGTGAAGGGCACCGCAACCTTGACCTCCGATCTAGTGACCGGAAAATAACAAGAGGTCAATGACCTTGAAACTCTACTGATTGATTTTGATTTCAGGAAGTAGTCGATACAAACTTGCGTTTTGAAAATCTATTTTTAGCCGTAGCGGCCATCTTGAATTTCCGGCCGACCTGAAATTTTGCTTGGATCAATTAGACATCAAGAGCAGCTTTCCTGTGAAGTCTCATGGAAATCCGTCAAATAGTTTCAGAGGAGTAGTCGCTACAAGTTTTCATTATATAATTCTATGTAAACAAAGATGGCCGCTGACAGCCATGTTTAACATTGAATCAAAATGATGTTCGACTCCTATAACCATCATGCCATGCTGATCATTTTAGAAAAAGTCCCATAGCAATATCTTTTATAGTTTTCAAGAAGTAGTCGCTACAAACTTATTTTTTAAAAATCTATTTTTAGCCATGGCGGCCATATTGAATTTCCGGCCGACCTGAAATTTTGCTAAGATCATTTAGACATGAAGAGCAACATTCATGTGAAGTTTCATGAAAAGCCATCAAGTAGTTTCAGAGGAGTAGTCGCTACAAGTTTTCATGATATAACTCTATGTAAACAAAGATGGCCACTGGCAGCCATGTTTAACGTCGAATCAAAATAATGTTCGACTCGAATAACCATCATGTCATGCTGATCATTTTAGAAAAAGTCACATATCAATATCACTTATAGTTTTCAAGAAGTAGTCGCTACAAACTTATGTTTTTTAAATCTATTTTTGATTGTGGCGGCCATCTTGAATATCTGGCCGATCTGAAATTTTGCTAGGATCAATTAGACATGAAGAGCAACATTCCTGTGAAGTTTCATGGAAATCCGTTAAGTAGTTTCAGAGGAGTAGTGGCTACAAGTTTTCATTATATAACTCTATGTAAACAAAGATGGCTACTGACAGCTATGTTTAACATCGAATTAGAACGATTTTTGACAAGGACCAACATCATGTCATGCTGTATCATTTTTAGGAAAAGTCCCATATGAATATCACTTATAGTTTTCAAGAAGTAGTCGCTACAAAGTACAAACTTGTATTTTGAAAATCTTCTTTAGCCATGGCGGCCATCTTGTATTTCCGGCCGACCTGAAATTTTGCTAGAATCAATTAGACATGAAGAGCAACATTCGTGTGAAGTTTCATGAAAATCCGTCAAGTATCAAGTACTTTCAGAGGAGTGGTCGCTACAAATAAAAGTTTACAGACAGACAGACACGCCGCACCACGGCATAAGCTCTGCTGATCTCTGATCAGTGGAGCTAAGAACAGGTTATCTACTGGTCATGACCATCCATCCTTTCAAGGTTGAGGACCGTAGGACCAACCGTTGTGTAGTTATTGATCGGACATCTTTAGATAGCGAATGTGACCGCGACCTTGAACTTTGATGTAGTGACCCCAAAATGAATAGGTGTCATCTAGTTGTAATGGTAAAGCGTTCTTCCAAGTTTGGGAGCCCTAGGTCCAACCATTCTGTAGTTATTGATCGGACAGCGTTTCGATAGTTAATGTCAACACGACCTTGACCTTTGACCTAGTGACCCCAAAATCAATAAGGGCCATCGACTGGTCATGAGCAACCATCCCTCTAAGTTTGGGTACCCTTCTGCCAACCATTCTGTAGTTATTGATCGGACACCGTTTGGATAGTCAATGTTAGCCCGGATGTGACCTTTGACCTGGTGATACCAAAATCAATAGGGGTCAAAATGAACATGGCGCTCCGACCACACTTTGTTGTGGGGAGTAATAATCTATTAATTGAAGGGCACTGGCTTAGTCGTTGCTGGGGTGATTTACGGAAGAATAACCGTGTGACAACCTGCTGTAAGGATGAGTATTACTACCAAGATATAACGGTCATGATTGAATAATCGGTAGGGAACTGAAGAAGTGAAGGGACACTACAAAATCTGAAATGAAGATTGCTGTGCATCCCTTTAAGTGGGGTGCATGAGATGTTGTAGATTTGGCGGAAAGTGACAAATGAGAATAGGTATTTTGTTGAAAAATATGTTTAATATACAAAAACAACATTACTGATGTGGAAAAAAACAATTGTATGTACAACTCAGTGTGTCAGGTCCCTGCCAAGACTTGAACTTGAATCTCTTTTCTCGAAAGAAAAGTGTGTTTCCTTACACTACAGAGATCGCCCAGACATCACAAAAAGAGTGTACAAAACTAAGCGAAATTAATAAAGATGTAGATCAAAAGAATGTCAAACTAAAACTAGAAATTGTTATTGGACAAAAACGTATGGCTCCCCTGCTCGCCCGAAC
The DNA here is from genome assembly GCA_037043455.1 of Cyrtodaria siliqua. Taxonomy (NCBI): domain Eukaryota; kingdom Metazoa; phylum Mollusca; class Bivalvia; order Adapedonta; family Hiatellidae; genus Cyrtodaria; species Cyrtodaria siliqua. The sequence goes on along the minus strand of JAWPHD010000828.1, from coordinate 232,393 downwards.
AGACATAATTGACGACTCTAGGTCCAACCGTTCTCATTGATCTGAGATCGTTTTGATATTCAATATCCCTGTGACTGTATCTACAACCTTTATCAGTAATATTTATTGGTCAACCATCCTTCCAAGTTTGAGGATCCTAGGTCCAACCATTCTCTAGTTATTGATTAGACATTATTTTGTTATTGATCGGGGATCGTTTTGATATCAATAGGGGTCATGTTCTGGTCATGACCAACCATCCTTCCAAGTTTGAGGACCCTAGGTCCAACCATTCTCTAGTTATTGATCGGACATCGTTTTGATAGTCAATGTCATCGCTAGCTTGACCTTTGACCTAGTGACCCCAAAATCAAAAGGGGTCATCTGCTGGTCATGACCAACCATCCTTACAAGTTTGAGAACCCTAGGTCCAACCATTCTCTAGTTATTGATCAGACATCGTTTGATAGTCAATGTCACCGCGATCTTGACCTTTGACCTAGTGAACATCGATTTTATAGTCAATGTCACCATATGTTGACCTTTACCTAGTGACCCCAAAATCAATAGGGGTCATCTACTGGTCATGACCAACCATCCTTCCAAGTTTGAGGACCCTAGGTCTAACCATTGTGTAGTTATTGATCGGATATCGTTTTGATAGTCAATGTCACTGCGACCTTGACCTTAAACCTAGTGACCCTAATTAAATAGGGGTCATCTACTGGTCATGACCAACCATCCTTCCAAGTTTGAGGACCCTAGGTCCAACCATTGTGTAGTTATTGATCGGATATAGTTTTGATAGTCAATGTCACCGCGACCTTGACCTTTGACCAAGTGACCCCAAAATCAATAGGGGTCATCTACTGGTCATGACCAACCATCCTTTCAAGTCTGAAGACCCTAGGTCAAACCATTCTCTAGTTATTAATCGGAATCTTTTGGATAGTCAATGTCACTGCGACCTTGACCTTTGACCTAGTGACCCCAAAATCAATAGGGGTCATCTTATAGTCATGATCAACCATCCTTCTAAATTTGAGGACAATAGGTCCAACCATTCTATAGTTATAGATCGGACATCATTTGTGACACAGACAGACAGACAGCACAAAATCAATATGGCTCACCTCCACACTTTGTGTGGGGGAGCCATAACTATCACAGAAAGTCATTAATACTCTTGCAAAGCATAACCCATGACTTCATGTATATGCGCAGTTCCACTTCATACTGATGCTTCTCACAATGTTTGGGGTATGACAGAGGTCATAGTGACCTTATTTTGGTATGCGACCTACCGCTATCCCAAGATGTATCAACATACCAAGTTTGGTATTTCTAAGTGTTATTGTATTGAAAATATGGTCCGGACAAGCATTTTCTATGACAGAGGTCACAGGTCAAGGTCACAATTACCTTATTCTGGTACGCGACACATCACCATCCCAAGATGTATCTAAATACCAAGTTTGCTATCTCTAAGACTTAGTGTTATAGTATCGAAAATACGGTCTGGACAAGCATTTTCTATGACAGAGGTCACAGGTCAAGGTCACAGTGGCCTTATTTTGGTATGCGACACACAGCTATCCCAAGATGTATCCACATACCAAGTTTGGTATCTCTAAGTGTTATAGTATTGAAAATACGGTGCAGACAAGAGGTGAAAGTGTCTGTGGATGTTCTACTGGCTAAATGTGCAGAGGACTGTAACACATTTTCAACATTCATTCAACCGGCACATGGCAATGTTATAGGTCACTAGTTGTTGAATGCCAGCCAGGGTAGCAGGAGAACTAGTCTGTACAAAGTAAGTGTATTACAGGGTTCCCACAGTTTTTTGAAAACAAAATTCAAGGTCTTTTCCAGGTTTTCCCACTGTTTTCAAGGACAATTTATAAATACCAGTGTTTGTCCGACACCGTTGTTGCAAAAACGTTAAATTGTTCGCAGTACTAATATGTGACACCACACAAGATGTTAGTTTATTGTTTTTGACAAGTATTGACTTTAACCCGCTGTTTTTTAGGCTGTTCTCCCTCCTATGAAGGAAATTTAGTGTTGACATTTAACTTGTTCTCAGACGACATGCTTTATCGATTCAAATGATTAGACGCTTGCATATACGACGGAACATTGTGAGTTTTATTTGAAAATACTCGGCTAAAATCGTCAACATATTTTATGAGTCAACCAGTGAGGTAACGAATTTGTACGACAGCGATCGAAAACAAAAGTACAATTTGGGGTTCATATTTCATTGATCAGAGCATTAACACATCTTTACGACTGTTCACGAATACCAATGGTTATTTTTAATGGGCTTACTAGGCCATTCGCCAAATCGCCATAGGCGAGAGGAACCTGAACTGGCGAATGAAAACCGTAAGAAATACACACCAAATTCGCCAGACATCGGCGGTCTGGCGAATCCAAATTTCCGACCGATTTTGTCTAAAAGATCTCGGAAAATCCCGAATTCCAATTCACAAAGTCTTTCACTGTTTATAAGCCACTATCCCGCTGAGTGTTTTAGCTAATTAGTGACAATCAATTTAGATCGATAAACTAATTATGTCAGCGTTTAGTGAAAACCAGCGTTTATTGAAAACCAAATTGTCGGTGCGATAAGACTCCGCCCACTGTTACGCCTCTTGCTGTCAATCAACTGGTTTGTGTCCCCGCGCTCAACGTTATCTGTCATATAAAGTTGTGACATTATTCACAGATTTTAACTGCGTGATCGAGCCGGGTAAAACATCAAATAATGTGGCGCCCTCTAGCGGCCAAAATGGCTGATCAAAACAGAAAATTTGAAAATGTTTGCTTACGAATTAGCCAGAGATACTCAGCCCGTCTGTGTTTTTGAACTTTACAATCACTGATAAGTGTTAAAGGAACACATGGCAATCTTGAGTTTTCAAAAACTAACAGCGCCCCGTTAGTTTTTATCATTAATGTTAATTATAAGAATTGTATTAAGCCATTTGTTTTTGCATATTATTATTTTTTATCTTATTGCACCAGTAATATATTAAAAAACTTATAGTATAATAAGACGAAATAGTGAATACTTAAAATTTGATTTATTTAAATGTAACCAGGGTAAAAGTAAAAATGATACTGGATATATAAATTGTGACACCCATTTCAATTACTGCAAGATTGCCATGTGTCCCTTTAAGTGCCTACTAATTAGTTGTACACAGTTGTATTTCATATACTGGAAATTGAAGTTGTATTTGTTTATTATACTGAAAACCACATTTTGAAACCACATTTTGCAATATATATACAAAATCTACGCTTGTGGGGAAGCAACGCGCAATTGCAGGTGACAACATGCGGTATGATCGCGGGGATTTGTGACTTCCATTGAGAAACGGCCGTGGCGATGGCAGACTGCATGTGGATTTGGATGGGAAATTATCGCAAAACTGGACAAATATAACCAAGGGTATGGTGTAGTCGGAAAGGAAAGCAGTTGCTAAACCACATCATGACCGTCAGTGTGACCTTCAACTGTTATTTCTGTAAGGACATGAGACAGTTCTTCGCTGTATTGTAGCGCTGATGGAGTAATATGACAGGACATAGAAGTTAAAGTCAGCTTCTTCTTTTGAGACGGACCAACAGAACGCTGACAAACTAATCCCATGTATCATAATAACCTTTGGGAATGTGGCACATAAGTGACAGACAACACCATTGGTACTACCAAGTGGAGTCATTTACAGCAACAGGTACTTATACAAAACTGCAACCAACACAATCAAAGATAACGTTGCAGCCTCCGTGTTTACATTTGACACTTACATTTTGTTGTTGGCTTGTGTCCCTTACATGTGTCGAATCACAGCTATGCCGGTTTCCGTAAAAGGCAATGTAGCGGGAACCTGTCAGACTGAAATGAAAGCAGGATAGGGAATGAACGTTGGCGTACATTGAACTCTGTGAATGTTTCGGGTTTCACATATACAGAAACGTGTTAGTTGGAGATAGCTGCTTGAGCTTGCATTCTTTGCAGTGCCTGGCTGCGGTAGCATGCAAAATGTAACACATGCAGACTTTCAGCACAGGATACACACAAACGTTGACACCTGCCGCTGACATACACATGTAAGTTCTATATCATGTGTGCAACAACCCAGCTGAACTGAAACACACAACCCCTGGAATGTCCTATGCAAATTCATTTCAGCACACGACCTTAAGCGAACGTTATATTTTACTATGATGTAGTCATGATGAGTATGTGCTGTACATCTCATGAACAAAACTAAGGAAATGCCTAGTATGTAGCCAAAGTTGTTTCTACCAAATATCAAGTAATATTTTTACCTATATCGTCACCTTCAGAGTGTGCCGCACCTGTACATTTGGGTATGATGAAGGTGATGTCGCCATGATGAGTATGTCAAGCATGGGGATAGATATAGTAAGGCCCTGTACATGATGGTAAGGCCATGTCAACATTGTGGTAATCAGAATGTACTGCGAGTTTAATAAAGGGCTAACAAACGTGAGTGACAGATCTTCCACAACAAACATGAGTGACAGATCAAACCCTACTTACTCGACGCATGCGCACTCGCATACAACTAACAAAACAAACAATTATCTTCACAGGCGCCCCAACCTTTCTTCGCATTACTAAATTTACAACCGTCACATTAACAGAATATCACATCTACTTACCTTTCACCTAAACTCAAACAGCCGTGAATACTTCCTCAAACACGCCAAAAACAATGCCGGCTTCCTAAATTGACAAAATCGCCTAACGGGCATGCGTACTCGCACAAAAAACAACAACATCAGTTGACCTAGATCACAAGTTTATACATCACATTGGTACAATAATCCTTCATACACACCCCAACCACATCAAACATTCCCCTAAACCGTACAAGTATAACCAGATTTTCGAAAATGTACACACACATCCTGCATTTTCAAGTTCATCGCGAATAACAGTCAGCCGACCACTGACCACAGCACACAGGGGTCCGGCTCATGTGCTTTGTCGCTAAATACCAGTTGAAATCGAACAAAAGTGTCCTACATGAGTTGGGAAGACATCTGAGTCCAGCACCCATATCATAGAATAGAACTTCATACAAGGGTAATCACTTGGCATACAGGTCATTCTCACTAAGTTCAGTCTATGCTGAATATTGTTTTAATTAAAAGAGCAAATCATTTAACTCTACATGCCTTCTATACCCAAGTGTTCAAGGTGTCCAACATTGGTATATATTTTAATATCGCTCAATACAGTACTGAGAAATCGTCATCGAAACGTTGAAAAACTGGTCCCGTCCCATACTGCGCTCGCTATTCTTTCTTCTAGCGCAGTTGGGGAAGGATACCAGACCAATATGGCTGCCGATTGAAACAAAATTTGACGGTTGTAAACAGAAGAGAAAATGTAGCTTCCATCGAATTAACTGGTTAGGAAAACAATTAGCATTCATTATCTGCGGTGACGACTAAATGATCCGTGGTCTCGTTTCGTACGCAACTGCCGTTAGAGTTGTTGTTTACAGAGTGACTGTGTTTAGGCACGGGGTCTTCCGACTAAAACATTTGACCAGATTTTCAACGTTTCAATGACGATTTCTCAGTACTGTATTGAGCGATATTAAAATATATACCAATGTTGGACACCTTGAACACTTGGGTATAGAAGGCATGTAGAGTTAAATGATTTGCTCTTTTAATTAAAACAATATTCAGCATAGACTGAACTTAGTGAGAATGACCTGTATTCCAAGTGATTACCCTTGTATGAAGTTCTATTATATGATATGTGTGCTGGACTCAGATGTCTTCCCAACTCATGTAGGACACTTTTGTTCGATTTCAACTGGTATTTAGCGACAAAGCACATGAGCCGGACCCCTGTGCCACAGCACAGGAGTCGAAAGCTCTCGATAGCGCTTGAGACAAAAATACATTTAACCAATACATCATCTCCAAACTCACAACATATACACGTACCTACCTTTCGTCGCGAACTTTTGGACAACCGTTACTCTCCAGCTCTAATGCATTTCGTTTAATATCCGCAATCGAAATGCCAACGATATTCAACTGTGCTGCAATAAAAATGGCGTCCTCAAAATGTCTCTAAAATTGTCTGCGCATGCGGGGTAAACGTGACGTAGACATTAACACCAGATTTATACGTACATATTAGTATTCATCCAAGAGATAGCAACTTATGTAATACCAAATTCAACGTCCCGTTCATGAATCTTTATCCACTACTGTCTTTCCGTACTAGAATATATCTGCTTGGAATTTGATATGGTTAGTGATGTTGAATTATCCAGACTAATAAGACAGCAAATCAATGGTAAGATAGTATTTTTGTATGATCGTATCTTGCGACATAGAAAAATAATAGCAAACAAATCTGAAACCCTTTGGAACATCAACATTAATACACCAGCACAGAGCATGAAAGGTATTTTAATGCTGTTTGAAGACCAAGAAAGAACAAGCACAGAAACCTATTACAACCCAAAGATTGAAAAGGTTGAAATGACAATAGAGGGAGTACCAAATCAGTTGTATAGTCAGGGCATGAAGGCATATCAACATTGGGATGAAATCAACAAATATTTTGCCTTAACATCAAAAAGAAACAAAGAGACAGAAATAGTAGCGAGAGACTTAAACTTTACCAAGGTTTCTCTTGACGCTTATTTGACAAAATCATATGCTTTGTGGCTTGACCTTAGAACATGTGATGACAATTTATTATACGGCAGTGGAAGAAAAATAGAAAACGGCAGTGAAGGCATAACGATATTAATAAATAAAAAAGCAGATGCAGATCAACCTTTAAATATTTATCTATATATAATACAAGATGCGCAAATCAATTTCGAAGATGGAAGATTCAAAGAAGTACGATACTAGTTTACAACACAAATATCCTAAATATCCACACAGTGCCATTATCTGTGGTCAGACAGGCTGTGGTAAAACAGAGTTTGTTCTTGACATACTTGAACAAGAGTATGTTGGAGTTTTTGAACATATAATTATATTGTGTCCAACCATAGAGTGGAACGAGGCTTATAAAAATAGATCCTGGATAGGTGATGTAAAAAACCCGAGAGATAAAAAAATAATAATTGTCAATCCCGTTAGCAACGGCACAGAAATGCTACAAGAACTGTTGCGTTTATTTTTCAAAAGATATGCTGGCAAGCCCACACTATACATCATTGATGATTGCTCCGCCACAAAAGAATTAACAAAGAAAAAAGATATGTTATCAGAGTTGGCATTCTCTGGTCGCCACGCCAAACAATCAGTGTGGGTTATATCACAGAGATATAATTCTGTATTGAAAGATTTAAGGGAGCAAGCAAAATGGTTGTGTATGTTTTACACTAAGGACAGAGATAGTTATGAAAATTGTTTGAGAGAAAATGATGTTATTCCGACGCTGGAAGAGAGAACCAGAATAAGAAAAGCTTTAGCTAAGACTAAATATTCCAAGTTAATTTTGAGGACTGACCAACCAACTGGTTATTGGGTTGAATAATTTTTAACAGCAATGCTTTTTTTTCTAACAGCATTGCTTTATTACTAATAGTAATACTAACAGCATTGCAGCAAATTAACAATGCTAATAAAAAAAATAGCAATATTAATAACAATGCTATTAACAATACTAACAATTACTAGTTGCATGAATATCGCAGCTGGTTGTTTTATGTTTTATGTTTATTTCAAGATAAAAAATAAAATTATTAATATAAAAATGAATGCGGAAGAACTATTACAAGATATATCAGAAGGTTTCACAGAACGTGATGAATCAAAGCAACAAGAAACAAAAAAAGAAAGATTATCAGCCATAGTGGCTGGCGGCGGTAGTCGTCAATATTTGGGTAAAGACATACAACTCACGAATATACATGGCATGCCACCAGATGAAATTAACAAACTTTACTGCAGATATGAAGCAAGGCTTGGGGCAAGTATGACCAAGAATTTAGGCAATTATTTTATTAACTTGTATGTGATGGGAGTATCAAAATATTTTAATGTAACCAATCCACCAAAACTGATAGAAGATTTGGAGGAAGACCCATTTATTAATCATGCTTTGACAAGCGCTTGTTGTGAGTTGTATTACAGGTATGGAATGTGCTTAGCACCATTTACAGCAATACTGACAACTGTTAGACATATTGATTTTAATAAAAATAAAAATATAGATAATATAAATGATGGAGAACCAAGAGAGTGAAGTTATACCTGTACAAAAAGTAAAAAATCCAAAAAGAATAGAGGCTGGAAAAAAAGGAGCAGCGGCAAGAAAGGCAAAGCGTTTGGTAGAGCAAGATGCAAAGCAAGATGCTGCAAATCAAAATGCTGCAAAGCAAAATGAAATAACAAAAATAACAATAGATGAAGAGGAGCCAGAAATCAAAATAAACGTATACAAAAATTATATTGTTTTATTAGTAGGCATTGCTGGGTTGGGTTTGTATATTTATAACAAGAAATCTGCTACACAACCTGTGCAACCTGCTGCTGTTCGTGTTGCACCAAAAGACCCGTTTGATTGTTTTTGATAATTTATTTAAAAAAATAATATAAAAAATAATATAAAAAAAATGGCAGCAAGTATTGACGGAAAACAAATTGTTAATATGATGTATCACGCAGGAGTGGAAACACTTTTAACTGTTGGATATTCTGAGATTGGCAGAAAACTACTAAAAAGACCAGCCCCTAAAGTGGATTTTAATATGGTAGATGTTGGGATGCTGTCTGTGGATATAATGTTAGCAATGGCTACAAAGGATATGCTGATTAAGCAAGGTATTATTCCTGCGGATATTATGAAATAATTTTAAAAAAATATATATAAAAAATGGCAAGTGCAGTAGCAATGATGATAGGTGGCGCATTAACAAATGCATTGGCGTTTAGCGGTTCAAATTATTTCTTTTCAAAAATGGGAAGTCATTCAGATGAGGAAAGACAAAGACATGACAAAGCAGTGGAACAATTAAACGCAGCACAAGCGGAGTGGAATAAAAAAAGAACAGAGAGATTAGATTTTATTAATAAGCAACTGCAAAAAGATCATCGTGCAGAGCAGACTTTTGATGATGTAAACCAAGATATGAAGCAGTATTATTATACAACTGGCAAACATTTGCTTTTGGAACCGGAGCCCAAGTTGAGTGATTTTTATACACCATCTCCGGATCAACAGAATAGAGAAATTACGTTTATTGTGGTGGGCATGGCTGCAACTGGATTTGTGGCGTATAAATTGAGTTCATAAAAAAAATAGTTTAAAACTATAATTACTTTAGATTTGGAATGACTAAGTATGTTTACTTTGAAAAGACTAAGTCATATGCATGATACCTATTTTTGTTGTTGTTTTACATGGTTTCAATCCAAGTGGTCGCATATAATATGGTGGTTTAGCACTCTTCTCTAATTTATTTTTGAGATGATCAGGCGCCCATACTTTACCGTTGTCTAATAATGTCAATACCATGGATGGACCATATTCAGTATCTACTATTTTCGTATCTGTAATAGTGTATATTTTATTTATTTCCAAGTCTGTCCATTTCTTTGTGCTATTTTGAAATTGAGAAGTTGTGATTTACATTTTTTCTTTATAGTTATATAAAGTTTAATCTTTAGTAGAACAAATGGAAAAGATTTATTACAGCCCAAAAGGATTTTGGAAAGGTTACTCAGCAGTTAAAAAAATTGGCAAAAGAGGCTGGTGTTAGTGAAAAAAAGGCATTAGAATTTTTAAAGAAACAAGCTGTGTGGCAGATTTATTTACCCGCACCAAAGAAAATAGTTAGACCCAGGTTTGATGTTTCTGCTAAGAATGAAGTGCATCAAGCTGATTTGTTATTTTTACCGCATGATACTTTTGGCTTTGGTCGTGGACGCAAGACATATAAATATGCGTTGACTGTTGTTGATATTGCAAGTAGATATAAAGAAGCAGAGCCACTGACTTCCAAGGATAGTAAAGAAGTTGCTAAAGCATTTGAGAAAATATACAGTCGACATTTGAAATATCCAAAGTTATTACAAGTGGATCCAGGCAGAGAATTTATGGGTGCAGTATCACAGTTGATGGCAAAACACAAAGTAAATATCAGACGGGGCAGAACAGAAATACACAGAGACCAAGCTTTAGTGGAAAGATTTAACAGAACATTAGCTGAGAGATTGTTTGGTTATCAGTATGCTAAGGAAATAGATTCACAAAAACGCAATAGGGAGTGGGTAAAGAGATTACAAGAAGTTGTTAAAGCCATAAATGCGGAGACAAAAAAGCCCCCTCCTGTTGAAACAAAAATATTAAAAGATGATCCTATCTGTATGAATGCAAGTGTAAGATATTTATATCAACCCGGGAACAAGAAGGTGGAAGACGCAGAGCAACTGATCCAATGTGGAGTGTAGATATTCACAAGATTAAAAGTTATATGGTGACGCAAGGTATAAGAGTTTATTATTTGAAATTACCAGCGCCACAGAGAGGATTTGTCAAAGAAGAATTACTTATTGTTCCTGCTGATACCCAAATTCATAAGTTTTTATAGAAACCATGCGCATCAGTTTTAATACCGTCTGGTGCTATGTATCTTTTAGAGTAAAATGGTGACAGTGATACTTTGTTTACTTTTATGCCATATATCTCATGCTTTATTGAGCGTATCATATTCATTGCATGGGTGTATTTTTTCTTGCCAAACAATGCATCCTTGTAGTTTTCAAAGTTTATATGTTTTTTAATTACATATTCTTTTACACCCTTTGCTTTCTTAATAATCTGCTCATTCACTTTCAAAATAGAATCTTGTTTGGATCTTAATCCAATATTTCATCTTCCATTGCTTTCTTAACAATCTGCACATCCGCTTTCAACATCAAATATAGTTTGGATCTTAATCCAATATTCTTAGCTATATACTCATCTATAGAAACACCATCATCTTTTATTTTATTTATTATTGTATCTACTACTTTCTCAATCATCTGCTCATCCGCTCCCAAAATAGAACATAGTTTGGATTCAACTATAGGAACACATTCATCTTTTATTTTGTCTGTTACTTTCTCAATCATCTGCACATCCGCCCCCAAAATAGAACATAGTTCGGGTCTTGATTCAATATACTCAACTATCGGATCACCAGGACATTCATCTTTCATTTTATCTATTACTTTCTCAATCATCTGCTCATCCGCTCTCAAAATAGAATATAGTTTGGGCCTTAATCCAACATACTCAACTATAGAAACACCAGCACATTCATCTTTCATTTTACCTAATACTTTTTTATTTGTATCATCGTGCAGTGGATGGTATTTCGGATAATCACTTAAGTCATACTCATCTTTCATTTCAGCCATGTCTTTGTACACATCTTCTGTTTTGATATCTACCAGCAAGCAGTCAGTGTCGGTGTATAATAAAGTACAGTCATCTCCGTACCTTTTCTTTAGGGTATTATAGTACCAGTCATACATCATGTACTTTGATAAATCCAATACTGACATCCCAACATAGATTGGTTTGTTTAATGTTAATTTTGTTTTGTTCACATGTATTGCTGACAATTCATCTGAAAATGTTATACGCCTGTTAAAGTTGGATTTGGCTATTATTTTTCTTATCTTTTCATTTTCGGAGCCGTCAGTTCTGACTAGTTTTATATCTGTCCGCTTGCGTAGATTTTCCATTGTCTTGCCAAACACAGAGTTGTTCATAAGTTTGTAAAAATCTTTTTCAAAGTTTGATTTAGCTGTTTTCCTAATTTCTGTGTTTAGGTTTATGTATGATTCCATCCATGGTTTTTCATTAAATTCTAATACTCTGTGTACTTTTTTTAGTTTCATACCCAAAGATAAATACAGTTGCAGGTTTTGTAATGTAACACATATTTTTCTTTGTCCATAAGATTGGGGACTAGTTGTTCTGTATTTATCATGCTATTATTTTCAAGTAAACCTATCTGGTATTCAGACAACCATTCTTTTTTCACTGCTAATCTTTCCGGTGCAAGTGGATATTCATTGTGAGCTTCATGGAGTTCTTTGGGATATTCCAAATCAACTTCAAGTATTTGTCCTTTGCCAGGTTTTGGTCCTTTGCCAGGTTTTGGTTTAGAATATTTTCCTTTGTTTTTGGCTTTCCAAACAAAGCCAGAATATGGAAGTGGCTGACTCATTGCCCATCCATAAAGATTATTTGCATCAAAATACATTAAGAAGTTGTTTTCCTCGTTAGGGTTATAATCAGTTACATGTGGATTGTTTGCTTTGGCATATCGTTTTGATACCATACTTATGCCACCTCGCATTCCTTTTTCTAGAAACAAGTGCTTGTCAATGTCTGTCAAAAGTTCTAATTTTATTTTTGAATGTTTGAGTAAAGCATCCCAAGATAATCCAGGTGCTGTATATTAATGTAAAGCATCAAGTTTGTATGCACTCATACATGTTTTTCTAAAAGTTTGAAACACATCTGCTAACAGAGTTACATCCGTTTTTAGATATAAATCATGATAGTCTCCAAGAGTTTTACAGTTAAACTCTTCCCATATTTTTTGAGCGTATTCGTAATCTTCGAGACTTATACTTTCATCTGAGAGACTACTGTAAAACTTTTCTATAGGCGGTAATTGCGTTTCCTTGAAACTTTCCATACTGTCCATATATTCGTATGTATAAACACCTTTCCGCAGAAGTAAATTTGTTTGTTCCCCAAACTGATTTTTTAGTAATTTTGAAATCAGATTTGTCTGTTGCTTTAACCAATTTTTCCAGAGACGAAGCCATAAACTGAAAGCTATCCAAGAATCTAAGTTGTCCGGCACTAAATGAAATATACTTTTCAGCGTTGTTTGGAATGCATGTAATATTACCTGTCATTTTATGTATTTTTTGCATTATAAGATGACTATCATATCCTTTGAGGTTGTGAAATATAACAGGTATAGGTGTTTTGTTTGGTTTTATTTTCAGCTTTAGGTTGCAGTTTTTATGTGCTGCACCTCTGTATTCTCCTGTAAAATGACAGTGGTCTATTACTTTACCGTTTTTATCATTTTTTATTTTATTCTCACATATCCAACATTGTGTTGCTTTTTCGTAATCTTCCTCATTTTGTTGTGTCATGATTAAGGGTTTTGGGTGAGCAAATATTTTATTAATGTTGCTCTTCTCACATTCTAAGTGATTTAAAAACTTTTCAACAACATCTTCACCTCTGTAAATAACATGTTCTTCAGCTTTGCCATCATATCTGACAACCTGGTATCCAAAACCACAAGCTTCGTGTACATTTTGAATTTCAGATTTCTTTCCAAATTTGATTGATTGCGGTTTGATTATACTCTCAAAATCAGCATATATTGCATAAGGTACAGGCATCTGATTTTGAGGATTTTTAAATTGTGTGTGATTTTTACCTTCTTTTGGCATTTCTATTCTGCAAGAATTTTTGTTGATACCATCACAGTCTTCACTGTGTTTGGTAAGTAGATCTTCTCTTGAAAAGCCGTAAAGACAACGATCGCAGAAATAAGTTTTACCGTGATGTTTGTTTTGATCATAAAGTAATCTATTTAGATTTTTAATCCAGCAATAGTGATATTTTGTTGTTATTGTTTTTAGTTCGTTGGAATAATCATCAGGGTTATAATTGTCATCTATAATTCCTTCTTCATTATTTGGATCATCTTCATCTTCATTTTCTAAATCAACCTCAACGTCTTCAGAAATTAAAAGCAAGTTAATTCTTTTTATTTCTTGCGGTTGCTCTGATATTCTATATGGAAATACAGATACCCTTTTTCCTGTGCATCCGTAAACATTAATAGCAAGGTTGTTTTGTTTTTCTACTTTTGAAATTTGTGAAATTGGAGTGGGAAAGTCAATGTTATCTTTCTTCAAGAACTCTATACTAGGATACTTTGATAATCTATCAGAATTCTTTTTAGCTGGATTTAAAGCTGAATTTATTGCATGAAACAAACATTGATCATCGTCGTTTTTTACATTTATAATTGCTTTCTTATCAGCTACTGCTTTGGGTAAAGGAATATATGAAGAACCTTTTAATGGTTCGTATTTTGCTATATTTAAGTAAAACTTAACACAGTAATCAATTTCCAATCCAGGTGCTGTATTTGTAAATCTTTCTAAGCTTTCTTGTATAAATGCAGATGACTCATCGTAAAACTCATTTATTTTTTCAGAGCTCAAGATGGCATTTTGTTCACTGCGTAACACTGCTGTGGTATATTTTTTGTTAGCGCCGTCGTCTTTAAATAAATCTACAGTGAGACCAAATTGAAACTTTAATCCATTCGTCTTTTTTAGCTCTTTGATAATTTGTTCTGTAATAATGGATTTTTTATCATAAAATAGTTTTTGAGGGTCTTTATATTTTTCAACAGACATCTCGTATGCTTTTAATAAACCACACATTGGTTTGTCAACCTGTTTTAATTCTGGGATACTTTTTTTAGATTTTCTATCATTAAACTCTTTCAGTTCATTTATAACATTTTCTTGTAATTTATCATATTTCTTCTTTTCCAGTTTACGTTGTTTTTTAGCACGTCGTCTCTTGAGTAAATTTTCTAATGTTTGAGATTTAACCTCTGGAGTTTCCTTTGGAACTTCTTTAAGAGGTTTTAATGCATTTATACCGTTAGATAGTGTTTGCTTATCTATTACACCTGTATCAAACAGGCGTATTAAATTTCTTATAGTCTCTTCGTTTTTTTCCATTTCCTTTATTTGTTATATATTTAAAAAACAATTATTAAATATAAAAATAATTATATACAAAATAGACAATGGAAATCAATGTTTGTAAATTTCTTAAAATTGGATTACATAATCCATGTAAAAATAAGCCAACAAAAGATTCTAATTATTGCAGTTTGCATAAATATAGATTAAAAACAAGTCATGCATTACCGTGTCTAATATGTAAAAAAGGCACTTCTGCAAAATATCAAGTGTGTGTTGGTTGCGGTGCAGCTTCAATTAGAAAAATGAACGATTATTGGAGGTTAAAGTCGTATAACGCTGAGTGTCTCAGATTTAGACGTATTAAGGTTTAAATCATATTTTGATAACTATAAAAAAAAATTAAACTTGCAATCTTCACTACCCCTATTTTAAAAAAGTTTTAATGAATCAAGTAAATCACCATAAAATGGTGATTTACTTACATATGTATTTTGGGGGTTTCTGGATCAAACTCGAGCAAAGCGAGAGCTTTGAGCCAGAACACCCAAAATACATATATATTCATGTTTTGTTGATAGTAATGACAGAAAAAAATAGTTTTGTTTTGTCTATAAGATTCAAACACGTACTACCATATTTCAAAACTATTTTAGAATAAGGTCTGACGCTCTGGTCTACCAATGGCACCACTGAGCCAATTTATGATTTTCAGTAAAATAATATTTTATAAGGAACATGTCAACAAAATACAACATTTATTTGTCTCTACCCTTGTTGGGAGCAACAGTTGGTTTAAACACTATTTTATTCACAATCTCTACAGTTTGTGTTATATAGACATAAAATAATATAATAGTTAACAGTGAATTAGGATCCAGAAGAAAGCAAAACGCTTGTATATATCTGTGTTTAATATATAATAACAAGAAATATAGAAATGTAAGGAGAGAGAGAGAGAGAGAGAGAGAGAGTGTGTGTTTGTGTGAGTGTGTGTGTGTGTGCGACGATCCTCAGCAAACATATAGGCCCTTATCCCCATAATGATGTATTGTTATAGCGGCAGATTCAGCTTACAGGGAGCATGATAGCGATTTTTCAGATTGGCATACTGTTTAGCAAATTTAATTTACTCAAATAAGGTTAAGTGTATGCAATTTACAGGAACCGTTTCGTATTGAGTATATATTTTTGGACAATTTTGAAAACTTGTGTGTTTACGTCTAGAGAAAGTGTTTCATCACCAAAAAGTAGGGTGTCTAGTGTTATTTCGTCGATCAAGTGAAATAACTCATTTTTCATTACTATTCTCTGGGGAGTATATAGTGGACAGTGCAATAGGAAATGATTCGTGTCTTCTAAGGATCTACATACACATAGTGGACTTCCTACAATGTTTTTTGAAAATAAATGCTGATGTAAGCTGCTGCAGTGAGTACGAAGGCGTGTGTGGAGAATGTGGGCCTTTGATTCCCATCCCGTTTCGCGGTTAAGGGCTCCTAGGGATACAAGTTTGGTTGTCACAATTCTGGCAGCCTCATATTGATTTTTTTCTAATTCCAGCTCTTGCGCTTTAGTACAGTTGTCCCATACCCGGCATATTCAAGAGTCGGACGAACAAATGTAAAGTATATTTTTTCCAGAGATTTTCTATCTAACTTAAATGTTAATGTTCTCATTACATTTACGCGTTGCCATGCCTTTTCTTTAATAGCATCTATGTGTTGATTCCATGTACCATTACTTGAAAGTGTGAGACCTAAATGTTTATGTATTTCGACTTCTGCAATAATAACAGCGCTCATCATTAGAGGAGGATGCAATGGTTTGTTTATTTTCCTGGAGATTAGGAGTGTTTCTGTTTTGTTGGGATTAAAATCTACCAACCATTTGTCCGCCCAATCATGTATTGTTAGCAGGTCATTATTTATTATGTTTGCAGTGATATTTGGAGAGTCAACTATAACGTAAAGACTTGTATCATCGGCAAATAATGTAATAGTTGAGTTAATATTTTCAACAATGTCATTAATGTAAACAAGAAATAACAGTGGTCCCAGTATAGATCCCTGAGGCACTCCAGCATTTATGTTTACACTATCGGAGATTTCACCAAGTAGTATAACGCTTTGTTTGCGATGTTGATGGTAGTCCGAAAACCACAGTAGAAGAGAGCCCGTTATACCAACTGTTTGTAATTTAAAAATCAATCCTTTATGCCAAACTCTATCAAACGCTTTAGAAATATCACAAAAGACTGCTCGAATTTCTTTGCCATCATCAAGAGCTTTTCAGAACGTATTATATATATCAACTAATTGGTTACCCGTGGAATCTTAAGGAACGAAACCCGATTGGAGAGCAGTTATGACTTGATTTGAGAGAAAAAAATTAAAAACATGTTTGTGGATATTTTTTTCCATAACTTTGTCTAGTGTACTGAGGAGTGAAATACGTCGATAGTTGGCTAATTCTGAGGGGTAATTTTTCTTAAGAACCGCACATACATAGGCTAACTTCCACTGAGAAGAAATTTGGCTAATAGCCAGAGACCTATTAAAGAGAGTTGATAATGGCGAAGCTTATTCGGACGCTAGTTCCTTCTAGGATCAAAATCAAAAACTGGAAGTGGCTTGTTAATGTCATTCAAATTAGACTGCGTTTTGAATTTTTTTTTTTAATAAATTCGCCTTGTCTTTGTTGTCTGTGTATTTATTACCATTATGATTTAACGGAGGAATAGATGACGAACGATTGTTTGGACTTATATAATATTTCAATGTTTTCAACCAATCAGAAGGAGAAAGTATGTTTGTATGTAATTTGTCAGCTAGTTTTACAAAGTGATTATCTCTTGCATTTCGTATCATAGTTGTAACTTCGTTTCTAATTCGTCTGTATTCTTCCCAGTGTCCCTCTTTATTCGTTCGTTTGACTTTGTCATATAGTTTCTTCCGTTTTCTCATTGATTTTCGAATATCATTATGTAGCCACTGTGGATCTGAAGGTCTAACAGTGATATTTATTTTCGGAATCGTTTCATCAGCTAGATTAAGTATTTTATTAGATATATTGTCTGCGTATATGTCAATGTCGGTATGAAAACACGAGTCCTAGTTAACGTCTGCTGCATTTCGTCTAAGAGATTCGTAGTCGCCTCTGTCATATTGCCATATTGTACGTTTGTATGCATTATATTTCGGTTTAGAGTATTTATAACAACAGAAAATAGGGCAATGATATATTACGTTTTGATTTAAAAAAGGTTCTCCGACGCCACATACAGCAACGTTTCCTGGGTTTGATAGTAGCAGTAAGTCGATTATTGAGTTGGAATGTTCAGTAAAATGTGTTGGTTCTCTTATAGGTTGAGTAAGGTTATATTGATTTGATATGTCTGTTATTTTATTTGCGGATTGCGGTTTATTCATATAAATATTAAAATCACCTGCTATGAGTATGTCAGATATGTTTGTTTCGGTGGCTAATCCTATAGATTGTTCAATACTTGAAAGTATCTGAGCATTTGAATTTGGAGGTCTATAGAATGTTCCAAATAGTATTTTTTTATTATGTGAACATATTTCCAACCATATGCACTCAATATTGGGTAGTTCAAGATCATTACGTCTAGTGGCATTTAAATTAGTATTTACGTAAACAACAATAATTCCACCATGATTGTCGGATGGTCTATCTCTCCGAAATGGGGTACTAAAATTCGTAAATAAAATATCATCGGTTGATGTAGTAGCACTTAACCATGTTTCGGTAAATGCAAATATATCAAAATGACTCAACTCAGCATACAGAATATCTCTTTTATGCAGAAAACTTTGAACATTATATTGAACTATCGATAAGTGTTGTCTGAATTCATCAGTATTGGGAATATATGCATCGGGTCCTGGATTAAGTTCAATATCGCCAGATTTTAATAGTATAAACGCCATCCAAGTAACCAATTCGAAAATGTTTAGGCATTTTGGAACCCTTAACTCTTGATTGTACAGAGGTAAATAAACCTATTCTCACCCTATATAGGACAGTTTCGATATACATTTAAGTTATTCTACCGTCAGGAAGAGTATAGGGTGAGGTGCTGCTGGGAAGCACACACGTTGGTACGTAGAACAGTACTAATGAAAGGAAATATAGAACATAAGAAGTAGTCAGCTTGACTAAGAGTTTATATGGAATAGGAATATGAAGAAGAAAATACAAAGTCATTACAAAATATGTAAATAGAAGTTCAAGGGTGCATATTACGTTGGTCAACCTTAGATATTCGTATCATTTCCACATGAGTTATCAAAAAACTGGTGGCACTCATAGATTGGTCCAGTCACTAGAAAGTGAAGCGTCCTTAGACATTTATACTATACTGCAAGATATAAGTCATTAGGATGTAAATACAACATATTAATAACGACACAAAACGAACATTAAATATTTAAATGATGCATAAACAGTCAACAATCAGAAGAAAATACTTTCAGAATTAGTTCAGAACTGACTTGATAAAAGATAATAGCATCATAATCGTAAGATAAGAAGTCAAATAGAATTTACAGTAAGGCTACTAATTAAATCGGGATCAATGCGTTAATCCCGTTAGTTATATTTATTATATATATATATTATTTTTTTCTTTTCTTTTCGATACTTCATTTTTTCCAGCGTCATGTGTCCTATTTAATATATTACACAAGACTGACACCGGGCCCCATAGCTCGGTTTGAACAACGTACAAGCTTTTTCAATCCAAACCACGGGTCCCCGCAGGAGTCTGTGTTAAATCATCATAAAATAAAACAAGAAAACGTAATACAAAAACATCACGCACACACTATGTCGACTCGCACAACATACGTAATTATTATCTTGAATCAATAATGCATATTAATTTAATATATTACACAAGACTGACAACGGGCCCCGTGGCTCAGTTAGAACAACATACAAGCTTTTTCAACCCAAACCACGGGTCCCCGTAGGAGTCACGTAATACAAAAACATCCCGCACACACTATGTAGACTCGCACAACATAATTATTATATCGAATTAACAATGCACATTAATTTAATTTATTGCACAAGACTGACAACGGACTCCGTGGCTCAGTTTGAACAACATACACGATTTTTCAAGCCAAACCACAAGTCCCCGCATCGACTCATACAACAAACAATCAAGCACCCATTATTACATAGGACATATATACATGCAAAGTAATGATAAGCAAGTAAATAATTATTCAATTTACACATAAATTTGATGAGAAACAGTAGTAAAACAATAGTTTATATCGTAATTACCAGTGTGTACTGGGAACTAATAATGCACACTTATTTAATATATTATACAAGACTGACAACGGGCCCCATTGATAAGTTTGAACAACATACAAGCTTTTTCAACCCAAACCATGGAGTCCCCGCAGGAGTCAGTGTTAAATCCGTGAGTTTATAAGAGATTTTTAGTTCACTGGTTTAATCATATCATAAAAAAAACCGAGAACATGTAATACAAAAACATCACGCACACACTACAGGTATGGGTGAATGCAACACATAACATTATACGCGCACATACTTCACTGAGATTGATGCAATCATCGATGCCTACAAAACACATTGATCAGTGATCATACAATCAATTTACAGTATACGAGAATTCAATTGTATTTTAAGCCGAGTATATTTTATATAATGATTGTGTATCGCTGTACCAGACAATGCATGTTTGCTTACTTGTAATTAAAGGGCGATCAGTCGCCAGTCATCTAACGGTAACCTACAAACATAGCCTCAACTGCTGATTATAAGTCTATGCAAAACATGTGACCGTTGGGACGGGGGCCAGGTTTGACCACAGGGTCACCATTTGAACAAACTTGATAGAAGACCATAAGCTGATGCAACATGTAATATATGAGAGCTATTTGCCTTGTGGTTTCAGAGAAAAAAGTTTTTACTGGTAAGTTGTTCAAAAAAACTGTTTTAAATTGTTCCCTATATAAGTTGTTGAACCTGGGAACTTCATTTGTACAAATTATATAGTCTTGGCGATCATTAATAAAGAAAAACTGTCAAAATATGTTCAGTGGTTATAGAAAATAAGCTGTTTTGACCATATATGGTAATGGCGGCCATATTGGATGTCGTATTGACCTAATTCATATAAATTTGACAGCATTGATCTCAGGATCATCCATGTGAAGTTTGGTTAAAATCAGCCAAGCGGTTTATGCGGTTTATGCAAAGACGTCATTTAAGCAAAAGTTAAGGGACGGACGTTGATGTCTCTTTAAGCTAGAGAAATGTCTCTTTAAGCTAGAGAGATGTCTCTTTAAACTCTAGAGATATGTCTCTTTAAGTTAGAGAAATTTCTCTGTAAACTAGAAAGATGTCTCTTTAAGCTACAGAGATGTCCCTTTAAGATAGAAAGATGTCTATTTAAAGTAGAGTTATGTCTCTTTAAACTAGAGTGATCTCTCTTTAAACTAGAGAGATGTCTCTTTAAGCTGCTAGAGAGATGTCTCTTTAAGCTAGAGAGATGTCTCTTTAAACTCTAGAGATATGTCTCTTTAAGTTAGAGAAATGTCTCTTTAAGCTAGAGAGATGTCCCTTTAAGCTAGAGAGATGTCTCTTTAAACTAGAGAGATGTCTCTTTGAACTAGAAAGATGTCTCTTTAAACTAGAGTGATTTCTCTTTAAACTAGATAGATGTCTCTTTAAGCTACAGAGATGTCCCTTTAAGCCAGAAAGATGTCTCTTTAAACTAGAGAGATGTCTCTTTAAACTGGAAAGATGTCTCTTTAAGCTAGAGAGATGTCCCTTTTAGCTAGAGAGATATCTCTTTAAGCTAGATAGGTGTCCTTTTAAACTAGAGAGATGTCTCTTTGAACTAGAGAGATGTCTCTTTAAACTAGAGAGATGTCTCTTTAAACTAGAAATGTGTCTCTTTAAGCTAGAGAGATGTCCCTTTAAGCTAGAGAGATGTCTCTTTAAACTAGAGAGATGTCTCTTTGAACTAGAAAGATGTCTCTTAAAGCTAGAGAGATGTCCCTTTAAGCTAGAGAGATGTCTCTTTAAGCTAGAGAGATGCCTCTTTAAGCTAGAGAGATGTCTCTTTAAAGAGATTAATGTTTTAAAGGAGCCCATCATATGCATTTGGTTCATGAGAACTTGTTCAAAGTTCAAAATATAAAACGCACTGTAATTATGCCAACAACAAAAAGGGATATGTTTTAAATACTATTATCATGTGATTGTTGCATTAAGCGCTTGAAGTTACTTGCTTAGAAATTATATTTTTTTCCATTATTCCATGTCAGTTGTCTATTTCACATTAATAAAAACATGTTTCCATTACATCATAAACCGGTTGAATTTTATCATATGAAGATAAAAATGTGTTGTTTCAACATGATAAATATCAACTTTTTATTTCTGAATGACCCTCACAAGGTGTACAATTTCTAGCATACTCCGTGCAGCTGCATTGTCCCATGAGAGAGGTGCTAACCTTAATGTGAGTGAGCCACTGACCGTGTAGAAATAACATAAATAACCTTGGATACGCAAACATTAACCCCATTTTTGAACCCATGACTCCTTGGCCTGACCTAAACTAGTCCCAAGGAACCAATTTATCTTAGGCCAGGCCAGGCCAGCCAGGCCAGGACAGACTAATGAGGCCAAGCCATGTTTCAGTGTATGCTTACTTTATCTGGGAAAGGCGCTGTAATCGGCCTTTATTCGTTATTCATTTAAGCCTGTATTGTGGTATGCCACTATTATCTAGTTAGCCCAGCAGTCTCCTCTGATTACATGTTGTTTTAACATAATATTTTATTACGTAATACATCAAGCTATGGAAGCCTGTACGGTGGAAACCAATGATTTGAGCAAAACATGGCGGATTTAATACGTCAAAACCGCATGGTGGGTGGACATAAATCCTTAAGTTGATTTATATATCCGTTTATTTTTGATGCAGAATCTTTTGATGGATAAATCTGAATTGAATACATACAGTAGAAAACGTCTACATGCCGAAGTCAACGGGAAATATGGATTGAATCTATGGTACCTGACGAACTCCTCGCGAAATCAACGAACGTTTCACGTTCAAACATTTTAAGAATAATTCGAGTCTTCTCTTCCAGAAGTTAATTACTAAAATGTCTCATGAAGTAGATATCAAAGAATGTACTCATGGTTTTGGATTACCTGAAGTTTGCATATTTACTGCAAATTTTGTAAATAGGTCACTGTACGACACTTATTTGTTTCACAACATTTGAGCGGAAATACGGTACATGTGTAAAAAGAGATAAATACGCGTGTTAAGAGCAATATTTTGAAAAATCTATACGGGTGCTTTTGTTACAAGATAGAATATGTTTTACAAACAATTGTCTGAGAATAGGTTTTACAAACAAGATGTAAACCAAAAATTCGATTAAGACATTTATTTCTGTCAATAATGTATGGTTCTGTGAAAAGCGCAAATGCATTGCAATGAACTCCGTAAATGCAAGTATTCTGATAATTTATGTCAACAACAATTCATTGAGTATTTCTATTGAGGTAAAATAAAATGTAGCATCAGCATCATCAACAACTGTTAAATTTTCTGTTGAAGTATGTATATGGTTTAACGTCATTTTAAACTATCGTTCAGTCGAACGTGCGTGCGTGCGTGCTTGCGTGCGTGTGTGTGTGTTTGTGTATTTCCACCATAAGTCACCAGAGCAACACGGGAAATAACCGCATCGGGAAATTTCTGGACGGAAGCTACACTGCGCATGCGCGCATTACTTAAGGCGAAAAATAGCAAAACTGTCTATAGGGAGCATCTCAAAGGTTAAAGTCAATGTAAACGTACAATAAAATGCAGAATAATCATAGAAATTGTACACCAAGAACTTCGCATACCTTATTATTTTGTATGATGACTGGTAGTCTGGATTAACTCAAATTAAAGCTGGATTAGAGCTGGATAGTTAACATTAATGTAGTTGTACATACAAACTCATTATATAATTAATTTTAGAGAAAAGAAATATGTCGAAAAATAAATTAATCAATTTTCCTCAGTGTTGATGTACCACGCAGCTTTACAAGCACAAATTGTAAATACTATTGGAGGAAAAAATGTTCGGGAAATAACTGGACGATGTCGGGAAATAACTGGACGATGTCGGGAAATAAATGGACCAAGTTTATTCAGGATGAATATATATGTTTCTTTCATTTCGAGTCTGTTTTATCACATGCCTAATCAAACGTCCTGGAAAATAAACAGACACTGCCTGGAAACAACTGTAACATGATTTAATTACAATGTTACCAATTTCTTCATATTTGTTTAAGCTAGTTAATCGTAAAGCTAATGAATCAGCTTCAGTCTTGAATCAGATAAATACTTAACAATAACATTATGATGACTAAATGAAAATTAAATATGCCAGAAATTATTATATTACTTCATATTTACAATTTATTTTTTTATATTTCAAATCAAGGCTCTCTAATCAACCTATTGTTGAATGCTAAATCGCCCTATAAACAAACAATTTTACACATATTGGAGAAAGAAATATGTGAGTGAGAATTACTGGACCCAGTAGGGAAATAACTGGGCCATATTGTATTTTAATAATAAGCCATAATTTATAATCTCTGATCTTACTCGCTCACCTTTCATACCAGCCTCATTAATAGTATAACCAATAACACTCTATTAAATCAGAACGGCACCATTGTCAGAGGAAAATAACCGCTGGGAATATAACTGGACACAGCCGGGTAAAAACTGGACCATATTGTGTATCTCAATAATGTGTTATCATATCTCATCTCCAGTATTTTCCCGCTCATCTATCATGTCAGCCTCATTAATGAGGCAATAGAATAATCAATAACACTCTATTAAATCAGAGCGGCACCATTGTTAGAGGGAAATAACCGCTGGGAAAAAACTGGAGACAGCCGGGAAATAACTGGACACAGTCGGGAAAAAACTGGACCATATTCTGTATCTCAATAATATGTTATCATATCTCATCTCCAATGCTTTTCCGCTCATCTCTCATGTCAGCCTCATTAATGAGGCAAAAGTATGACCAATAACACTCTATTAAATCAGAGCGGCATCATTGTAAGAGGAAATAACCGCTGGAAAATAACTGGACACAGCCGGGGGAAAACTGGACCATATTGTGTATCTCAATAATATGTTATCATATCTCATTTCTAATGTTTTCCCGCTCATTCCTCACGTCAGCCTCATTAATGAGGCACTAGTATAACCAATAACAATCTATTAAATCAGAGCGGCAACATTGTTAGAGGAAATAAACGCTAGGAAATAACTGGACACAGTCGGGGGAAAACTAGACCATATTGTGTATCTCGATACTATGTTATCAAATCTCACCTCCAATATTTTCCCACTCATCTCTCATGTCAGCCAAATTAATGAGGCAATAGTATAACCTATAACACTCTCACTCATCTCTCATGTCAGCCAAATTAATCAATAGTATAACCTATAACACTCTATTAAATCAGAGCGGCACCATTGTTAGAGGAAAATAAACGCTGGGAAATAACTGGACACAGCCGGGAAATAAAAGGACACAGTCGGGAAAAAATTGGACCATATTGTGTATCTCAATAATATGTTATCATATCTCATCTCCAATGTTTTCCCGCTCATCTCTCATGTCGGCCTCATTAATGAGGAAATATTATAACCAATAACACTCTATTAAATCAGAGAGGCACCATTGTTAGAGGAAAATAACCGACGTGAAATAACTGGACGAAGTCGGAAAAAACTGCGCCATATTGAATATCGTAATAATATGTTACCATATCTCATCTCTAATGTTTTTTCCGCTAATCTCTCATGTCAGCCTTATTAATGAGGCAATAGTATAACCAATAACACTCTATTAAATCAGGGCGGCACCATTGTTAGATGAGTAAATGCTGGGAAATAACTAGACATAACCGGGAAATAACTGGACACAGTCGGGGAAAAACTGGACCATATTGTGTATCTCAATAATATGTTATCATATATCATCTCCAATGTTTTCCTGCTCATCTCTCATGTCAGCCTCATTAATGAGGCAATAGTATAACCAATCACACTCTATTAAATCTGAGCGGCACCATTGTTAGAGGAAATAACCGCTGAGAAATAACTGGATACAGTGGGGGGAAAACTGAACCATATTACGTATCTCAATAATATGTTATCATATCTCATCTCCAATGTTTTCCCGCTCATTTCTCACGTCAGCCTCATTAATGAGTCAATAGTATAACCAATAACAATCTATTAAATCAGAGCGGAACCATTGTTAGAGGAAGTAACCGCTGGGAAATAACTGGACACAGCCAGGGAAAAACTGGAACATATTGTGTATCTCAATAATATGTTATCATATCTCATCTCCAATATGTTCCCGCTCATCTCTCATGTCAGCCTCATTAATCAGGCAATAGTACAATCAATAACACTCTATTAAATCAGAGCGGCACCATTGTAAGAGGAAAATAACCGCTGGGAAATAACTGGACACAGCCGGGAAATAACTGGACACAGTCGGGGAAAAACTGGACCATACTGTGTATCTCAATAATATGCTATCATATCTCATCTCCAATGTTTTCCCGCTCATCCCTCATGTCAGCCAAATTAATGAGGCAATTGTATAACCAATAGAACTCTATTAAATCAGAGCGGCACCATTGTTAGAGGAAAATAACCGCTGGGGAATAACTGGACAAAGCCGGGAAAAAACTTTACCATATTGTGTATCGCAATAATATGTTATCATATCTCATCTCCAATGTTTTCCCGCTCATCTCTCATGTCAGCCTCATTAATGAGGCAATAGTATAACCAATAACACTCTATTAAATCAGATCGGCACCATTGTTAGGGGAAATAACCGCTGGGAAATAACTGGACACAGCCGGGTAAAAACTGGACCATATTGTGTATCTCAATAATATTTTATCATATCTCACCTCCAATATTTTCCCACTCATCTCTGATGTCAGCAAAATTAATGAGGCAATAGTATAACCAATAATACTCTATTAAATCAGAGCGGCACCATTGTTAGAGGAAAATAACGATGGGAAATATTTGGACACAACCGGGAAATAACTGGACGCAGTCGGGAAAAAACTGGACCATATTGTGTATCTCAATAATATGTTATCATATCTCATCTCCAATGTTATTTCCGCTCATCTCTCATGTCAGCCTCATTAATGAGGCAAATGTATGACCAATAACACTCTATTAAATCAGAGCGTCACCATTGTAAGAGGAAATAACCGCTGGGAAATAACTGGACACAGCCGGGTAAAAACTGGACCATATTGTGTATCTCAATAATAGTTTATCATATCTCACCTCCAATATTTTCCTACTCATCTCTCATGTCAGCAAAATTAATGAGGCAATAGTATAACCAATAATACTCTATTAAATCAGAGCGGCACCATTGTTAGAGGAAAATAACGATGGGAAATATTTGGACACAACCGGGAAATAACTGGACGCAGTCGGGAAAAAACTGGACCATATTGTGTATCTCAATAATATGTTATCATATCTCATCTCCAATGTTTTTCCGCTCATCTCTCATGTCAGCCTCATTAATGAGGCAAATGTATGACCAATAACACTCTATTAAATCAGAGCGTCATTATTGTAAGAGGAAATAACCGCTGGGAAATAACTGGACACAGCCGGGGGGAAACTAGAACATAGTGTGTATCTCAATAATATGTTATCATATCTGATTTCTAATGTTTTCCCGCTCATTCCTCACGTCAGCCTCATTAGTCGGAAATAGTATAACCAATAAGAGTCTATCAAATCAGAGCGGCAACATTGTTAGAGGAAATAATCGCTAGGAAATAACTGGACACAGTCGGGGAAAAACTAGACGATATTGTGTATCTCGATACTATGTTATCATATCTCACCTGCAATATTTTCCCACTCATCTCTCATGTCAGCCAAATTAATGAGGCAGTAGTATAACCTATAACACTCTATTAAATCAGAGCGGCACCATTGTTAGAGGAAAATAACGCTGGGAAATATTTGGACACAACCGGGAAATAACTGGACGCAGTCGGGAAAAAACTGGACCATATTGTGTATCTCAATAATATGTTATCATATCTCATCTCCAATGTTTTTTCCGCTCATCTCTCATGTCAGCCTCATTAATGAGGCACATGTTTGACCAATAACACTCTATTAAATCAGAGCGGCACCATTGTAAGAGCAAATAACCGCTGGGAAATAACTGGACACAGCCGGGGGGAAACTGGACCATATTGTGTATCTCAATAATATGTTATCATATCTCATCTCCAATGTTTTTCCGCTCATCTCTCATGTCAGCCTCATTAATGAGGCAAATGTATGACCAATAACACTCTATTAAATCAGAGCGGCACAATTGTAAGAGGAAATAACCGCTGGGAAATAACTGGACACAGCCGGGGGAAAACTAGAACATAGTGTGTATCTCAATAATATGTTATCATATCTCATCTCCAATGTTTTCCCGCTCATTTCTCACGTCAGCCTCATTAATGAGTCAATAGTATAACCAATAACAATCTATTAAATCAGAGCGGCACCATTGTTAGAGGAAGTAACCGCTGGGAAATAACTGGACACAGCCGGGGAAAAACTGGACCATATTGGATATCTCAATAATATGTTATCATATCTCATCTCCAATATGTTCCCGCTCATCTCTCATGTCAGCCTCATTAATCAGGCAATAGTACAACCAATAACACTCTATTAAATCAGAGCGGCACCATTGTAAGAGGAAAATAACCGCTGGGAAATAACTGGACACAGCCGGGAAATAACTGGACACAGTCGGGGAAAAACTGGACCATACTGTGTATCTCAATAATATGCTATCATATCTCATCTCCAATGCTTTTCCGCTCATCTCGCATGTCAGCCTCATTAATGAGGCAAAAGTATGACCAATAACACTCTATTAAATCAGAGCGGCACCATTGTAAGTGGAAATAACCGCTGGGAAATAACTGGACACAGCCGGGGGAAAACTGGACCATATTGTGTATCTCAATAATATGTTATCATATCTCATTTCTAATGTTTTCCCGCTCATTCCTCACGTCAGCCTCATTAATGAGGCACTAGTATAACCAATAACAATCTAATAAATCAGAGCGGCAACATTGTTAGAGGAAATAAACGCTAGGAAATAACTGGACACAGTCGGGGGAAAACTAGACCATATTGTGTATCTCGATACTATGTTATCAAATCTCACCTCCAATATTTTCCCACTCATCTGTCATGTCAGCCAAATTAATGAGGCAATAGTATAACCTATAACACTCTCACTCATCTCTCATGTCAGCCAAATTAATCAATAGTATAACCTATAACACTCTATTAAATCAGAGCGGCACCATTGTTAGAGGAAAATAAACGCTGGGAAATAACTGGACACAGCCGGGAAATAAAAGGACACAGTCGGGAAAAAACTAGACCATTTTGTGTATCTCAATAATCTGTTATCATATCTCATCTCCAATGTTTTCCCGCTCATCTCTCATGTCGGCCTCATTAATGAGGCAATATTATAACCAATAACACCCTATTAAATCAGAGAGGCACCATTGTTAGAGGAAAATAACCGACGGGAAATAACTGGACGAAGTCGGAAAAATCTGCGCCATATTGTATATCGCAATAATATATTACCATATCTCATCTCTAATGTTTTTTCCGCTAATCTCTCATGTCAGCCTTATTAATGAGGCAATAGTATAACCAATAACACTCTATTAAATCAGGGCGGCACCATTGTTAGATGAATAAATGCTGGGAAATAACTGGACACAGCCGGGAAATAACTGGACACAGTCGAGGAAAAACTGGACCATATTGTGTATCTCAATAATATGTTATCATATATCATCTCCAATGTTTTCCTGCTCATCTCTCATGTCAGCCTCATTAATGAGGCAATAGTATAACCAATCACACTCTATTAAATCTGAGCGGCACCACTGTTAGAGGAAATAACCACTGAGAAATAACTGGATACAGTGGGGGGAAAACTGAACCATATTACGTATCTCAATAATATGTTATCATATCTCATCTCCAATGTTTTCCCGCTCATTTCTCACGTCAGCCTCATTAATGAGTCAATAATATAACCAATAACAATCTATTAAATCAGAGCGGCACCATTGTTAGAGGAAGTAACCGCTGGGAAATAACTGGACACAGCCGGGGAAAAACTGGACCATATTGTGTATCTCAATAATATGTTATCATATCTCATCTCCAATATGTTCCCGCTCATCTCTCATGTCAGCCTCATTAATCAGGCAATAGTATAACCAATAACACTCTATTAAATCAGAGCGGCACCATTGTAAGAGGAAAATAACCGCTGGGAAATAACTGGACACAGCCGGGAAATAACTGAACGCAGTCGGGGAAAAACTGGACCATACTGTGTATCTCAATAATATGCTATCATATCTCATCTCCAATGTTTTCCCGCTCATCCCTCATGTCAGCCAAATTAATGAGGCAATTGTATAACCAATAGAACTCTATTAAATCAGAGCGGCACCATTGTTAGAGGAAATTAACCGCTGGGGAATTACTGGACAAAGCCGGGAAAAAACTTTACCATATTGTGTATCGCAATAATATGTTACCATATCTCATCACCAATGTTTTCCCGCTCATCTCTCATGTCAGCCTCATTAATGAGGCAATAGTATAACAAATAACACTCTATTAAATCAGATCGGCACCATTGTTAGGGGAAATAACCGCTGGGAAATAACTGGACACAGCCGGGTAAAAACTGGACCATATTGTGTATCTCAATAATATTTTATCATATCTCACCTCCAATATTTTCCCACTCATCTCTCATGTCAGCAAAATTAATGAGGCAATAGTATAACCAATAATACTCTATTAAATCAGAGCGGCACCATTGTTAGAGGAAAATAACGATGGGAAATATTTGGACACAGCCGGGAAATAACTGGACGCAGTCGGGAAAAAACTGGACCATATTGTGTATCTCAATAATATGTTATCATATCTCATCTCCAATGTTTTTCCGCTCATCTCTCATGTCAGCCTCATCAATGAGGCAAATGTATGACCAATAACACTCTATTAAATCAGAGCGGCACCATTGTAAGAGGAAATAACCGCTGGGAAATAACTGGACACAGCCGGGGGAAAACTAGAACATAGTGTGTATCTCAATAATATGTTATCATATCTGATTTCTAATGTTTTCCCGCTCATTCCTCACGTCAGCCTCATTAATGAGGAAATAGTATAACCAATAAGAATCTATCAAATCAGAGCGGCAACATTGTTAGAGGAAATAATCGCTAGGAAATAACTGGACACAGTCGGGGAAAAACTAGACGATATTGTGTATCTCGATACTATGTTATCATATCTCACCTCCAATATTTTCCCACTCATCTCTCATGTCAGCCAAACTAATGAGGCAGTAGTATAACCTATAACACTCTATTAAATCAGAGCGGCACCATTGTTAGAGGAAAATAAACGCTGGGAAATAACTTGACACAGCCGGGAAATAAAAGGACACAGTCGGGAAAAAACTGGACCATAACGTGTATCTCAATAATATGTTATCATATCTCATCTCCAAAGTTTTATCGCTCATCTCTCATGTCAGCCTCATTAATAAGCCAATAGTATAACCAATAACACTCTATTAAATCAGAGCTGCACCATATTGTTAGAAGAAATAACCGCTGGGAAATAACTGGACACAGCCGGGGAAAAACTGGCAATATTGTGTATTTCAATAATATGTTACCATATCTCATCTCCAATATTTTCCCGCTCATCTCTCATGTCAGCCTCATTAATAAGGCAATAGTACAACAAATTACACTCTATTAAATCAGAGCGGCACCATTGTTAGAGGAAAATAACCGCTGGGAAATAACTCGACACAGCCGGGAAATAACTGGACACAGTCGGGGGAAAACTGGACCATATTGTGTATCTCAATAATATGTTCTCATACCTCCTTTCCAATGTTTTCCCGTTAATCTCTCATGTCAGCCTCATTAATGAGGCAATAGTATAACCAATAACATTATATTTAATCAGAGCGGCATCATTGTCAGAGAAAAATAACCGCTGGGAAATAACTGGACACAGCCGGGAAAAAACTGGACCATATTGTGTATCTCAATAATATGTTATCATACCTCCTTTCCAATGATTTCCCGCTCATCTCTCATGTCAGCCTCATTAATGAGGCAATAGTATAACCAATAACATTATATTTAATCAGAGCGGCACCATTGTTAGAGGAAAATAACCGCTGGGAAATAACTGGACACAGCCGGGAAATAACTGGACACAGTCGGGTAAAAAATAGGCCATATTGTGTATCTCAATAATATGTTATCATATCTCATCTCCAATGTTTTTTCGCTCATCTCTCATGTCAGCCTCATTAATGAGGCAATAGTATAACAAATAACACTCTATTAAATCAGAGCTGCACCATTGTTAGAGGAAATAACCGCTGGAAAATAAGTGGACACAGCCTGGGAAAAACTGGACCATATTGTGTATCTCAATAATATGTTACCATATCTCACCTCCAATATTTTCCCACTCATCTCTCATGTCAGCCAAATTAATGAGGCAATAGTATAACCTATAACACTCTATTAAATCAGAGCGGGACCATTGTTAGAGGAAAATAAACGCTGGGAAATAACTGGACACAGCCGGGAAATAAAAGGACACAGTCGGGAAAAAACTGGACCATATTGTGTATCTCAATAATATGTTATCATATCTCATCTCCAACATTTTCCCGCTCATCTCTCATGTCAGTCAAATTAATGAGGCAATAGTATAACCTATAACACTCTATTAAATCAGAGCGGCACCATTGTTAGAGGAAAATAACCGCTGGGAAATAACTGGACACAGCCGGGAAATAACTGGACACAGTCGGGAAAAAACTAGGCCATATTGTGTATCTCAATAATATGTTATCATATCTCATCTCCAGTGTTTCTCGCTCATCTCTCATGTCAGCCTCATTAATGAGGCAATAGTACAACCAATAACACTCTATTAAATCAGAGCTGCACCATTGTTAGAGGAAATAACCGCTGGGAAATAAGTGGACACAGCCGGGGAAAAACTGGACCATATTGTGTATCTCAATAATATGTTACCATATCTCATCTCCAATATTTTCCCGCTCATCTCTCATGTCAGCCTCATTAATGAGGAAATTAGACAAGCAATAACACTGTATTAAATCAGAGCGGCGCCATTGTTAGAGGAAATAACCGCTGGGAAATAACTGGACACAGCCGGGAAATAACTGAACACAGTCGGGGAAAAACTGGACCATATTGTGTATCTCAATGATATGTTATCATATCTCATTTCCAATGTTTTCCCGTTAATCTCTCATGTCAGCCTCATGAATGAGGCAATAGTATAACCAATAACACTCTATTTAATCAGAGCGGCACCGTTCTTAGAGGAAAATAACCGCTGGGAAATAGCTGGACACAGCCGGGAAAAAACTACACCATATTGTGTATCGCAATAATATGTTATCATATCTCATCTCCAATGTTTTCCCGCTCATCTCTCATGTCAGCCTCATTAATGAGACAATAGTATAACCAATAACACTCTATTTAATCAGAGCGCGACCATTATTAGAGGAAAATAACCGCTGGGAAATAACTGGACACAGCCGGGAAAAAACTTTACCATATTGTGTATCGCAATAATATGTTATCATATCTCATCTCCAATGTTTTCCCGCTCATCTCTCATGTCAGCCTCATTAATGAGGCAATAGTATAACCAATCACACTATTTTATCATAACAGTGGCAAAACTAAAGGGAACAACGTCCTGGGAAATAACTAGACACAGCTGAGGGAAAACTGGACCAAATTGTTTATGTCAATAAATGATATCATATCTTTGCTAAAACGTTTCCCCGACCACTTTCACGTCAAACTCACTAATGAGTTGATAGTTTAAGTTTAATGATATTGATTGCAGATATGTTACAATACATTAATTCAACATCACAATATTCAGAGCAACATATTATCCAAATGGATTGAACTTCAAGTTATTACAACATTAGTTACAGTTCTCTCCATTGTTGCTGAAGAGTATCCGTTTGAAATTGTAACAATACATTTAAATATGAACTTGATAAGGAAAAAAAATCCTATTTTTTTAAACTATTCTACCATTCTGCCATTCTACCCCCGCGAATCTCCATTGAGGTATGAAAGCACTAATTATTTTCCCCATATACACCAATGTTAAAGTGTCATATATTAATGATTTGCTGCAAATTCAACTCAAGTATGGATAATGCAGCAGTGTTATGTTCATATAGAAAACTATTTGTTCCACTTGAAAAATCACCAGAAAACATGGGGTCACAAAACATGTAAGAAAGTTCGTGTTTGTTTACTAAACAGATCAAGAGTACAGCTGTTTTTATTGATCGACTGTTTTCATTGCTCACAAAGTGTAAGCATAGAGTCGAAATTTCGAAAATGTTCGTCAGTGATCCAGTAAAACCTATTAATACGCTTCTTATACATATAACCACAATATCGAATAGAAATGGGAAGTTTCCCCCTACTGATAACGCCCATTTCTATCAAAAAAGGAGGGATTACTTTTTATTATAGGAACTACATTCGACTACACCTCGGAGGTGGTGGTAAACCTTGAAATAACACCCCATATCTCCGTTCAGGCTGATAGAAACATAGCGACAGTTGATAATAGACAAATCGTTTAATGTTTTTAATATAGTTTTGAACTTGAGTAAATATACTCAGTTGCAAAAGAAAGTGGTCACTGAGGTTTGTTTAGATTTAATTGTATAAAGTTTTTTAAAATTAAATTGACAAATTTCAAAATGAATATGCCATGTTTGATACCAAAGTTTTTATCATTCCATTGCCAATATCATGTTGTCATTTGTTTTTCAATAGGCCGAATCATTAAGGGACTGTCGCTTGATAAAGAGGATAGGGTGAAAAGTAAAATTTTCAAAGTGTCCAGTTTCTTTCGCAACTGAGTATATAATAGGATTTTCCACGTCCGTTATTTGGTCAATGCCGTATACAAGTTTGAGAGTACTTAAAGTATGAAATATACGAGTGTCTAAAAATAATGGCTCTTTCATTTCTGAAAATTACGCATCTAAACAAATAATGCTCAACATCTTCAACACCATCACCACATATACAATTGGGAGTATCCCTCAAATGATTTAAATAGAGATCAGCGTTTGAATTACTGCATTTGTTTCGCAAACGCGCATGTAGAACAGAAAGATATCTATCACCCAATATGTAGTATTGGGGAGGTGTGGGAAGTTAGCTTGTACTTGTACTTCGTAGTTCGGCGTTCGCCATTCGTTCATTCGAAAATTCAAACCCTACTTGGAGTTCGACATTCCCAACTCGGAGTTCAACATTCAAACACAACTCGGAGTTCAACATTCCCAGCTCGGAGTTCGACATTCAAACCCAACTCAGAGTTCGACATTCCCAGCGCGGAGATCGATATTCGAACGCATCACGGAGTTCAACATTCCTAGCTCGGAGTTCAACATTCAAACAAAACTCAGAATTCAATATTGAATTTCCCAGCTCGGAGTTCAACATTCAAATCCTAGTCGGAGTTCGACATTCCCAGCTCGGAGTTCGACATTCAAACCTTACTCGGAGTTCAACATTCCCAGCTCGGAGTTCGATATTCGAACCCAGCTCGGAGTTCAACATTCCAAGCTCGAAGTTCGACATTGCCAGCTCGGAGTTCAACATTCACAGCTCGGAGTTCTACTTTCAAACCCAACTCGGAGTTCGACATTGCCAGCTCGGAGTTCAACATTCAAACACAACTTGGAGTTCAACATTCCCAGCTCGGAGTTCGACATTCAAACCCAACACCGAGTTCGACATTCCCAGCTCGGAGTTCGACATTCAAACGCAACTCCGAGTTCGACATTCCCAGCTCGGAGTTCCGACATTCCCAGCTCGGAGTTCGATATTCGAACACAACTCGGAGTTCAACAATCACAGCTCGGAGTTTGACATTCCCAGCTCAGAGTTCAACATTCAAACACAACTCGGAGTTCAACAATCACAGCTCGGAGTTCGACATTCAAACCCAACTCGTAGTTCGACATTGCCAGCTCGGAGTTCAACATTCAGTCACAACTTGGAGTTCAACCTTCCCAGCTCGGAGATCGACATTCAAACCCAACCCTGAGTTCGACATTCCCAGCTCGGAGTTCGATATTCGAACTCAGCTCGGAGTTCAACATTCAAACGAAACTCGGATTTCAACATTTACAGCCAACTCCTAGTTTGACATTTGACTCCAACCCGGAGTTCAACATTCCCAGCTCGGAATTCGACATTAAAACCCAACTCAGAGTTCGACCTTCACAGTTCAGAGTTCGACATTCGAATCCAACTCGGAGTTTGACATTCCCAGCTCGGAGTTCGATATTCGAACCCTGCTCGGAGTTCAACTTTCCGATCTCGGATTTCGACATTCAAACCCAACTCAGAGTTCGACATTCGAAGCTCGGAGTTCAAAATTCAAACACAACTCGGAGTTCAACATTCCCAGCTCGGAGTTTGACATTTGAATCTAACTCGGTGTTCTACATTCCCAACTCGGAGTTCTATATTCGAACCCAGCTCGGAGTTCAACATTTCCAGCTCGGAGTTCAACATTCAAACGGAACTTGGACTTCAACATTCCCTGCTCGGAGTTCGACATTCAAATCCAACTCCGAGTTCGACATTCCTAGCTCGGAGTTCAATCTTCAAACATAACTCGGAGTTCGACATTTTCAGTTCGGAGTTCGATATTCGAATCCAACTCGGAGTTCGACTTTTCAATTTTTTATTGTTTGTAGCTCACAATATCCGTAACAATACTCTATCATATCAGGGCAGTGATATGGTAGACGGAAAAACGTGCTTGGAAATAACTGGACATCACCGGTTAAAAGCTGGTCCATATATAATGTTTCTTAAAATGTTCTAGTTTTCAATTCCGATGCATTCACTTTATGATACTTATAACTAATTCACGAACATATTATATAACTGCACAGCACATATTGAATGAACAGCGTGTAGGGATATAACTTGACATCACCGGAAAATACCAGGACCATATATAGCTTTTCTTACAATTAGTTTTTCCCCACTTCTGATGCGTTCTACATCCTTCTCAGCACCGAGATACGATAGTTATAACTAATTCACTAATATGTTATAACACAACACATATTGACGGAACGGTGTGTCGGGAAATTAATGGACATCACCGAAAAAAACTCGACCATATATAATTTCTCTTACGCTTTTTTTTAGTTTTTTTTTTTGTTACTTTTGATGCATTCTACATCCTTCGCAGCACCAAGATACGATAGTTATAACTAATTCACGAATATATTATATAACGGCATAACACGTATTGACGGAATAGTGTGTCGGGAAATAACTGGACATCACCGAGAAATAATTGGACCATATATAGTTTTTCTTACAATTTGTTATATTTTTCACTAACTGCATCTCGCCGGGAAATAAGTGAACTGTGTTCTTAATGTGTTCTTATTTTGTGAAGTTTTCTCACCCCTTTAATTCCATTTAATGTAATCAATCAACTCTACATTAAAACAAAGTAATCCCTTACATCGGAGACAAAACTATAAGCCTACTGGGAAATAATTGAATTTGCCAGGAAATCATATGATAGTTTCAGGAAATTGATCGGGCATAATCATGTTTTAGAGATGTTGAACTTAAAGATGAATGGCCATCCTTTTTGTAGTATTATCAATTTAAAAATTTAACTCTTAAACATCATTTGAACTTTTCTTGATAATCCCGTAGAGAAACATATATTTAAAACCGCTACTAAGTTGTATGTAAATATAAGTATTATTTGCATGACGTAGATACTACTTTTACCAGTGCGTGACTGCACGGGGAAATGAGGTAAATCTGAATTGTATAACTCAACAACTATTACCTGTGGTTTAATTTAACTGTTCAAAGTTTTCTACGTCATCAAATAAAAATGTATTCTCGCTTTTCACAGATATTGAAAAGTGTGAATTGTACATATCTATTGTTGTGTATTGATTTCGATTTAAATAAACATAAACATGTTCATGAAACTTAACATAGCCGGAGAACTTTAAGTTCTTGTTATAAACCAACAAAATTCAATATGAGCGGGCTAATGAATAGAAACGCGAATTAACTGGACACCGTCAGAAAATAACTAAATCACACGACATACAACATTCGACATAGACATTCGACATACGACATTCGACATACAACATTCGACATTCGTCATACATCATTCGACAATCGACAAACATCATTTTTAAAGTGAATGCCGTTCACGAGACATACAACATTCGACATACAACATTCGACATTCGTCATACATCATTCGACATTTGACAAACATCATTTTTAAAGTGAATGTCGTTCACGAGACATACAACATTCGACTTACAACATTCGACATACAACATTCAACATTCGACAAACATCAGTTTTAAAGCGAATGTCGTTTCACGCGACATACAACATTCGACATACATCATTCGACGCACGACATTCAAGATTCAACATTTTACATACAACATTCAATATACAACATTTAACATTCGATATACAACATACAATATTCGACATTCAAACCGAATGTACACTGACGTAACGTCAGCTACTGGTACTACTGCAAAATGCGTTATATCGGTGTTTTGGTAGTTGTCACGACGCTGCTTCATTTAGAAAGGTTTGATAATTATATATCATTGGAAAAAGGAAGGAACGACGATTCTACTGGTGTCAAATACTTACACACCGATACTTGTTTTAAAGGTAGTACTTATTCTACCAGAGAAAACGGCGTTAATTTTGCATGTCCCAACGTAACAAATGGACATAAACTGCGCAAGAAAATGCAGTTTATTCAATGGCGGGAAACCGCAGACTCAGTATTTGTGAACCAGACGTCACTGCGGATCACGTGCATATTCTTAAAAACACCGAAATCCATCATAATACATAAAATTTCACCCAGGTTATTATTAATGTGATGTAATGAATTATATTATATCACAGAAACGACAAAAAACAAGAGGCCCCAGGGGACCTGTAGACGCTCTACTTGTATGATGTGATTCAAAAACATAAACATGATAGAGGCCAACCCAAGAAACATGTTTCCTATATATAACTCTATGTAAACTTTGGGTTATCGTGGCGGCCATTTTGAATATTTGACGACAAAGAAATCACAAACTTGATAGACTGAGGCCAACAAAGGAACATGCATATGGTATTTAACTAGAATGCAATAAGTGGTAGTATGTCGTTTGATAAATGTCATTAAATTTGACCTAAGTTTAGCCATGGTGGCCATCATGGATGACTGGAGGCCCCAAAAACGCAAATCTGAGGGGACTAACCCAAAGATCATTGTGATTAAGTTTCATCAAAATCCTTCAGCAGTTTCAGAGAAGATGTAATTTTTAACGTTTTCCTATATAACTATATGTAAACTTTGGGTCGCTGTGGCGGCCATTTTGACTATTCGACTATAATGAAAAACACAAACTTGATAGAGGCTAACCCATGGAACATGTTTATTATAGTTCACAAGAATGCATTAGTGGTTTCGGAGGAGATGTTGTTTGAAATTTCCTTAAATTTGACCCAGTTTTAGACATGGCGACCATCTTGAATGACTGGCGGCCGCGAAAAACACAAATCTGAGAGGGACTATCCCAAATATCATTGGGCTTAAGTTTCATCAAAATCTTTCAGGCGGTTCAGAGAAGATGTAATTTTTAACCTTTTCCTACATAACTCTATGTAAACCTTGGGTCGACGTGGCAGACATATTGGTTATTTGACGATAACGAAAAACACAAACTTGATAGAGGCTAACCCAAGGAACATGTATATGATATTTCACAAAAATGGAGTAAGTGGTTTCGGAGGAGATGTCGTTTGAAATTTCCTTAAATTTGACCTAGCTAGTTATAGCCATGGTGGCCATCTTGTATGACTGGCGGCCGTGAAAAACACAAATCCGAGAGGGACTACCCAAATATCATTGTGATTAAGTTTCATCAAAATCCTTCAAGCGGTTTCAGAGAAGATGTCATTTTTAACCTTTTCCTATATAACTCTATGTAAATTGTGGGTCGCCGTTCCGGCCATTTTGATTATTTGACGATAACGAAAAACACAAACTTGATAGAGGCTAACCCAAGGAACATCTATATGATATTTCACAAGAATGGAATAAGTGGTTTCGGAGGAGATGTCGTTTGAAATTTCCTTAAATGTGACCTAGTTTTAGCCATGCTGGCCATCTTGGATGACTGGCGGCCGCGAAAAACATAAATCTGAGAGGGACTATCCCAAATATCATTGTGCTCAAGTTTCATCAAAATCTTTCAGGCGGTTTCACAGAAGATGTAATTTTTAACCTTTTCCTATATAACTCTATGTAAACTTTGGCCATTTTGATTATTTGACGGTAAGAAAAAACACAAACTTGATAGAGGTCAACCCAAGGAACATGTATATGATATTTCAGTAGAATGGAATAAGTGTTTTTGTCGGAGATGTCGTTTGAAATGTCCTTAAATTTTACCTAGTTTTAGCCATGACGGCCATCTTGGATGACTGGTGGCCGCGAAAAACATAAATCTGAGAGAGGCCCTTCCAAGTAACTTTGTGATGAATTTTCATCAAAATTCTTCAAGCGGTTTCAGAGGAGATGTCGATTTTATAAAATTGCTAACAGACTACTTTTTTGGCCTGTAGAGCTAAAAATCAGTTTAGGCAAATAACTGTAACCGGTTAAAGGTAAATGGTGAATAATCGATTCCTAACCGTATGCCATCGAAGGATCAGTTGTTAGAGCGCTGGTACGGTAAACCAGAGACCCCGGGTTCGAGACCCGGTTGAGGAACGATTTTTTCACCAAATGCCTTCATTCTCTGGACACACATTAGAAATGCCTTCATTCTCTGAACACACAGTAGTCATTCTCTCTGAAAACATCATTACCCGTAATATAATTTAAAAGAGGAACAAGGCATGTGTCTGTAGAATAAGAGCTCCTTAAACCAGACTATTTTTCTTGTACAAAGGTTTGTCTGGCACAGTACTCTCTGTTATTGACATGTTATAATAAACGTGACACAGTACTCTCTGTTATTGACATGTTATAATAAACGTGACACAGTACTCTCTGTTATTGCCATGTTATAATAAACGTGACACAGTACTCTCTGTTACTGAAATGTTATAATAAACGTGACACAGTACTCTCTGTTATTGACATGTTATAATAAATGTGACACAGTACTCTCTGTTATCGACATGTTATAATAAACGTGACACAGTACCCTCTGTTACTGACATGTTATAATAAACGTGACACAGTACTTTCCATTATTGACATGTTATAATAAATGTGACACAGTACTCTCTGTTATTGACATGTTATAATAAACTTGACACAGTGCTCTCTGTTATCGACATGTTATAATAAACGTGACACAGTACTCTCTGTTATTGAGATGTTATAATAAATGTGACCGGTACTCTCTGTTACTGACATGTTATAGTAAACTTGACACATTACTCTCTGTTATTGAGATGTATAATAAACGTGACACAGTACTCTCTGTTATTGACATGTTATAATAAACATGACACAGTACTCTCTGTTATCGACATGTTATAATAAACGTGACACATTACTCTCTGTTATTGAGATGTATAATAAACGTGACACAGTACTCTCTGTTATCGACATGTTATAATAAACATGACACAGTACTCTCTGTTATCGACATGTTATAATAAACGTGACACATTACTCTCTGTTATTGAGATGTATAATAAACGTGACACAGTACTCTCTGTTATCGACATGTTATAATAAACATGACACAGTACTCTCTGTTATCGACATGTTATAATAAACGTGACACATTACTCTCTGTTATTGAGATGTATAATAAACGTGACACAGTACTCTCTGTTATCGACATGTTATAATAAACATGACACAGTACTCTCTGTTATCGACATGTTATAATAAACGTGACTGGTAACTTTAAGACATCTGCATCATTCTTTAAAAACTCTATATACACACAATATAAGCCAAGCCAAACCCCAAAACTAAAGCGTCGACTTGCGAGTTCATTTTATGCATATTCAATGACAAGTGTCATTTTAGGATTATTTTTTATTTAAAACTTTGTGATTCTTG
Organism: Cyrtodaria siliqua; assembly: GCA_037043455.1. NCBI lineage: Eukaryota > Metazoa > Mollusca > Bivalvia > Adapedonta > Hiatellidae > Cyrtodaria > Cyrtodaria siliqua. The sequence continues at coordinate 190,113 of JAWPHD010000828.1, read as the reverse complement.
GTTTCAAGAAACTCATTACTCACTGAGAGATACAAACATTCCAATTCTTTTTTTTTTAATACTCAGTCAGTTCTCAGAAATGGTTGTCACAGGAGGGTAGCTAAACCTTTTTTGATGTGCAGTCCCGACTATTTCTAGTGGGGTCCGGATAATTTTGAAAACGTAGGACGTTTCTGGTGAATTTTGGCATATATTTAGCATATTTAGATATAAATTTAAGCCAAATAACACTTCAAAATTCAACAAATTCATACACTATTATTTCATTGTTATATTTTTCAACCATGCATGTGAAAAGTATGTGCAGGCCCAGGCTTTTTGGCCTAATAGGTGGCTACGCTACTGGTTGAGTAAAAATATGTTACAACACTACGTCAGAAAGTGACATCATTCTAACAGGAAGTCCTATTACATTTTATGAAACATTGGTAGTAATTTACACATACTCACTTGTAATTAATTATTTACAGGTTACTTCCCTTTTATTAAAAAAAATGCCTTTCTGAAACTTGTTTCGACTTTAAAAAGTATATTTAAGCGGTAAACAAACACGCAATATACAGTGTATACACACACACACACACACACACACACATACATAATTCACTACATGTGAATGTGATGGTTTGAAGACCAGTTCTCACATTATTTGATTGGAATTTGAATATCACACTATTTAACAATGTTACAGTTATGAAATGATTGAAACTGTATGTCAATACTTTCAAATCCAAAACTGTTGTCTACTCTTGTCTTTACACCAATCAAAGCATGCAACTGTTTTTGACATGTAATGTTTTGGAGTGGACAGGAAATGGTCCTTACTACAGGCATATAGGAAGTGAATGATTTTCAGAGTGACCCCGGCCTTTAAGATACTGTTATGGGTGTTGGGTTCTGCACATCGTCTTCATAATTGAATTGGGGTTTTACGGCAAACCAACACAAGAAAGGTTATATGGCGCCAAACAGGGATGAACATGCCAGGCTCATTCTCCATTTACATCTAGATAAAATACGGAGAATGGGCCTAGAACCTTCTAACCTGCAGAACTGCAGAGTTGCTGCAAATTCTATTGTAGACACCCCAGTTACAATGGAGCCACGTTTCCACATTTGCATATGCGGTGTCATGAAGAAAACCTTGAATGAGCATGATAAAAAAATTACAAAATGAACATAAAGTGGGGTCTACCCCTCTGCCTCTAGCGGGATTTGCAGTGGCTGTATTCTACCACGGCAACCACACAGGGATCGTCTTGATAAGATGAGTCTATGTGCCTAGTTATTTAAAGAATGAACAGAGTCCATAACTGTATTCACTTCAACCTGATCAAACTGGAGAGCTCAGACACTGGGGATAAAAATCAGGCTTGATGTATAATAGCCTAAATGGTTCTCCATGCCCCTTCCATAGGATGCTGACAACCGGATAAAAACTCAAACCTCATAAGAATTCATAGAAACTTGCGAAACTTACTTTCTCATTGCATACCCATTCAACTACTTTATATTTAAAACTGTGAAAAGCATAATGAGGTGCATTTCCAAATATCATTAACTTGTCCAGAATACAGTTACAAATCGCTGGAAACTACACTACAAACAGAAAAGAAATATTACTTCTTTAATAATTCTTTGTAATATTACTTAAGGAATTGAATTGAACTGAATGTTGTTTAACGGCTCATCAACACAGTACAGGTAATTTAGAGCTGCCCCAGAGAGAGGGGACGTGCTTGGAGGATAGACCGATACATGGGACCGCCCGGTTTACGTCCCCATCCGACGGTCAAGGCTAAGGGAAAGTGTCTTGCCCAAGAACACACCGACGAAACTCAGTGGCACCACGGAGGATTGAACTCAAGGCCTCCGGTTACAAATCCGCCAATTTACCGATTACTTAAGGAGGTTTGCTGGGAAAGGACTTAGAGCTGAGCTTTTTTTAAATTGATATTTAAAGCTTATTTGGTTTCATTTATATACAAAATTATCAAAAAAAAGGGTAGGTCATCACATTGTTTTTGCACTAGACATGTTAGAAGAAGACATATATTTCTAACTCCAAAATTTCAATGAAAAGCGGTAAAATAGAGTCAATGAACATTTTCAAAAAACAAATTCATGACATCACATTTATCAAAAAACAAGGATTAATTTTCAATTACATATATACGAGGGCTGTTCAAATAATACATGTACTTTTTCGATATCGCACTCATTTATTGACGTAAACCTTTAAGATTCATATGTTGTAATTCATGCGACTCATAAGAAATCAAATGATTTAAACAAACAAGAGGCCCAAGCGGGCCTGTGGACTCTGTACTGGCTAAAACAGCTCTTATTCGGGGTTTAGCAGAACTTTGGTCCAGGAGTTCAGGAGAACTAATCCGGAGTAAGTTTATTAAAACCTTGAAAGGGCGATAACTGCGCCAAAAATCTTTCAAGCAGAACACTGCAATGATATGCACAGCTAGGCTTAGTACTGATCATCCATGCAAAGTTTCAATGAAATCTGGCCAAGGGTTCAGAAGAACTAGTTCGGAGTAAGTTTGTTTATTAAAAACTCCGCCAAAAATCTTTCAAGCAGAACACTGCATGGTTTGGAAAACTAGGCTTAGTACCGATTATCCCTGCAAAGTTTCATTGAAATCTGACCAGGGGATCAGGAGAACTAGTCCGGAGTAAGTTTGTTTATTAAAACATTGAAAGGGCCATAACACCGCCAAAAAGCTTTCGAGCAGAACACTGCAATGATATGCACAATTAGGCTTAGTACTGATCATCCATGCAACGTTTCATTGAAATCTGGCAAGGGGTTCAGGAAAACTAGTCCGGAGTATGTTTGTTTATTAAAACCTTGAAAGGGCCATAACTTCGCCAAACATCGTTCAAGCAGAACACTGCAAGACTGCAATGATATGCACAGCTTGGCTTGGTACTCATCATCCCTGCAATGCAAAGTTTCAATGAAATCTGGTCAAGGCTTCAGGAGAACTAGTTCAGAGTAAGTTTGTTTATTAAAACCTTGAAAGGGCCATAACTCCGCCAAAAATCTTTCAAGCAGAACACTGCATGGTTTGGAAAACTAGGCTTAGTACCGATTATCCCTGCAACACTGCAATGATATGCATAGCTTGGTACTCATCATCCCCGCCAAGATTCGTTGAAATCCAGCCAGGAGTTCAAAAGAGACTAGTCTGGACAAAGTTTGTATATAAAAACCTTTAAAGGGCCATAACTCCACCAAAAATCATTCAGTCGGAACATGGAGAAAATATGCACAACTACGCCTGATACTCATCATCCCTAAAATGTTTCGTTGAAATCTGGCCAGGGGTTCAGGAGGAAGTCCGGAAAAGGTTTGTGTATTAAAACCTTTAGAGGGACATAACTTCACCAAAATCATTCAACCGGAACACGGTGACGATATGCGGTACCCAGCATATTTCACTACCATTCATGAACAGTCTCAATCAAACTGAGACTGCAATATTTTGTATGTGTCGTGTTCGGCCGTTTCCAAAGCTCCACTCTCATACTCTTTGGTAATTATCATCCCTGCAAATTGCCGATGATATCCGGTCAAATGAAGGCCTTTATCATCTGTACGAGGCAAAATACAGCATTATTAACTAAATCAAGGGCCATATCTCTGTTGATACTAATCCGAGCTGGCTGTTTTTCGAACCCGTTCAAGCTTTCATTAATATTAACAAACTGGCAAAGTTTGGTAAGGATCGGATGAAAAATGAAGGCGCTATCATGTAAAATACAGCATTTTTAACTAAATCAAGAGCCATAACTCTGATGTTACTTATCTAATTTGGCTGTTTTTTTAACTTGTTTGAGCTTTCATTAATATAAGTAATCTTGTAAAGTTTGGTAAAGATGAACAAGTGAAGGCCCTATTGTGTTAACGAGACAGATGAAGGCATATTTCAGAAAATCAAGGGCCATAAATCCCTTGTTACTGGTCTGATCTGGCTGGTTTTCAAAATCATTTGCGCTTTCATTAATAACAATCTTGTAAAGTTTGGAAACTGGAACAGATTCAATGAAAAATGAAGACTCTATCGTGTTAACGAAGCAAATTATAGCAAGGACCATAGCTCCGGTGTAAATGCTGCGACCACAAGGTCAATGTCACGCACTTGGAAGTTTTGCGTTTAGCGAGTGTATTAGTCCGATACCCGATGTTTCTAGTTACTCGAGTGTATTCACCATTTTTATATCACTATACGCATGCTTCTCCATGTGTATTCCTCCACTTCGCTGAGAACCGTCGTTTGACGTAATTGTACATCATCCTTGACTTTTACATGTACGAAATATATGGTTTTAGCTCTACTGGCCAAGGGCCAGCAGAGCTTATGCGATGGTGTGTTGTCTGTCGTCCGTCATCCGTCTGTCGTCTGTTAACTTTTATCTCGTTAAGACGATAGGGCCTTCGTTTTTCATCCGATCTTTACCAAACTTTAACAGACTGTTAATATTAATGAAAACTCGGACAATTTGGAAAACCAGCCAGATCGGACCAGAAACAGCGGAGTTATGGTCCTTGATTTAGTTAAAAATGCTATATTGCTATATTTTGCCTCGGTAAGACGATAGGGCCTTTATTTTTCATTCTATCTTTACCAATCTTTACCACATTGTTAATATCAATGAAAGCTCGGACAAGTTCGAAAACCAGCCATATCGGACTAGTAACAGCGGAGTTATGGCCCTTGATTTAGTTAAAAATGCTATATTTTGCCTCGTTAAGGCGATATGGGCTTCAATATTCATCCGATCTTTACCAAATTTTATCAGACTGCAAATGTCGTCGAAAGCTCGAATATTTTGCCTCGTTAAGACGATAGGGCCTTCATTTTTCATCCGATCTTTACCAGACCATATCAGATTGTTAATGTCAATGAAAGCTCAGTCTAGTTCGAAAACCAGCCAGATCGGACCAGTAACAGCGGAGTTATGGCCCTTGATTTTGTTAAAAATGCTATAATTTGCCTCGTCATACGATAGGGCCTTCATTTTGCATCTGATCTTTGCCAAACTGAACCAGATTTTATGACATTCTTTTTTTATATTATTGTTTTATTATGTTTTTATTTATTATTATTATTAATTTTTTTTTTTTTTTTTTTTTTGGACCAGTCGGACCAGTAACTCCTCGGCTCTTGATTTAGTTAAAAATGCTATATTTTGCCTCGTTAATACGGTAGGGCCTACATTTTTCATCTGATCTTTAGCAAACTTTACCAGATATTTTAGTTATTGATTTAGTTAGAAAGCTGTATTTTGCCCAAAACGTTCAAAAAAACGTAAATGGCAGTCACTCGCTTCATTGATGTTATAAGAGCCATGTTAGCCAGTAGAGTGTCCACAGGCCCTCTTGGGCCTCTTGTTAAAATCAGCATTCCAAACAGCTAGTTATTATACATGCATCTAAAGTATTTCTTAAAGAAACTAAAGCACCAAATAACAAAAACTACACAACTTTTATCCAGCTGTAATTCAATGCTCCAGTTCTGGGGTTTGGTCTGACTGGTTAAAGATTTTTATATTGTGTCTAGAGTTTGGATTCTCAAAATATGTAAGTTATTATATACCTCGTCGTCAGTAGGTTTAGAAACCGTGTACATATGTTGTAACATGTGGCTGGTTTTGGCGCGATAGCTTTAAGTATCGGGTGAAGGCGATAACAATGTACCGCTATGTCTAACAATGGTTCTCCTAGATAAGAAAGCGTCTAATGATAAAAACATGGTGAATACGTATCTTTGTTTATAAAAGAAAAACAAAGTTTGTTTTATTATTTCGGGCTTCAATTTGACATTGCAAAAACATACTTTGATGTCAGGCAAATGACAATGTATTTGTCAAGCATAACGTATTCTCAAATCATATTTTAGGTCTACTATATTGATTTCCTTGTGTTCACGTTTTGAGTTCAAGCCTTTTAAGCCAAAAAGATTGTGCTCAATAAACAGAACCAGAAACTAGTTACACCACTGGGCCCCGTTTTATGAAACAACTTACGACCATTTTTATCGTAAATCAGTTTCTTAAATGCTTCACTATAGATTACACTTTTCAAATAAACGTGTTTTCAATTCATTTTCTTATACATGTGATAGTTCTGCACTACGTGCACAAAGAATTGTCTTTCCTGAATGCATAGGTGAAGAAATACAAAGATTTTAAAATGTGAGACTTATCGTAAGATGTTTAATAAAACGGGGCCCTGGTTCGTAGCATGGAGAGACTTTTTATTTAAAAAAAATCTGAAAATGGGATGGAAATCTAATAGTTTTCATTGGGACTGGTAGTATTGTGAAAATAAAACTATTTCCAATAAGAAGCAACGAACATGAGAGAAAGAAAGAATGCGAGGTTGGTAATTATTTTTTTTAACTGTAATTAGATATATTTTATTATTTATGCAAGGTTTGAAGATGGGTGATCCTCCCCGAGCCTCTCACACCTATGACGGGGAGAATAAATGGGCCACCATATGCTGCTTCAGAAAATAACATAATAATAAGATATTTATTAAAACATCTTTTTATAGCAAATTATAAAAATAAGCTAATGGTCCTGTATCAATTTATTATGGTGATAACCAACTATATTATTGTATTGTTGTAGTAGTGATATAATAACTATGTAAGTAAGTAATACTGGATTTTCCAGTAAGGAGCATGCCTAGGACAACTAGTGAGGTACCCGTGCAGCGTTTCATTGATGATTTAGGCAGATCAAGAATTGAGTTTAAAGGGACACGGCAATCTTTAAGTGTTTAAAATAAAAATTAGCCTCTTGATGTATTAATCCCTTTTAAAACTGCTTGCATTAAATTAAATAAAAGTTTGTGTTTTCAACACTTGAACGGTTATATGGCGCCAACATGAATGAAAATTCCGGGCCCACCCTCCATTTATATTGAAATAATAAGATGCAGGATGGGCCTAGAGATCCTTACAACCTGCTTCCCTGCAGCACTGCAGAGTTGCTGCAAATCTCAAGGGTTGGGTGGCTGATCCCCTGTACCCGCCACCTAGATCCGCTACTGATTACCTTTTAAAAGCATCATTTCTATGCTGATGACTCTCAGCTATACTTATCATTTGAACCTTTAGACAAAATTTCTCAAGTTGAAGCTATACGGCGAGTTGAAGCCTGTCTCAATGATATTGTCTCCTGGATGCACCACAATATGCTAAAACTAAATGCAGACAAAACAGAACTTATATTGTTTTGCTCCAAGCGCAATGTGGAGTGTATATCTGACATATCTATTAAAATTGGAGACTCTGAGATAAAACCATCATCGTGTGTTAGAAATCTGGGAGCATTTCTCGATTCCAAAATGGACATGGAACAACAGGTGAATGCTGTTTGTATGTCGTGTTACGCCCAGTTACGACAAATAGGTCGCATTAGACAATATCTAACCATTGATGCAACCAAAACCCTTGTAAATTCCCTTGTTACATCCAGACTTGACTATTGTAACTCCCTGCTTAGCGGTCTACCTAAGACAATTTTGAACAAACTTCAAACAGTTCAAAATACAGCAGCTCGTATCAGTACTAGGAAATCTCGTTTCGACCACATCACACCAGTGTTAAAGGAGCTTCACTGGCTCCCAGTGCAATACCGGATTGACTTTAAAATATTGAGTCACATCTATAAAGCCTTAAATGGCCAATTTCCAAGCTACATCAAAAACATGTTAAAAGTGTATAGACCACAGCGTGACTTAAGATCCCAAAGTGACACTCTGACTCTTGTAGTACCAAGATCTTGTACAGTTACATACGGTGACCGTAGCTTTGCAACTGCTGCTTTAAAGTTGTGGAACGCGCTTCCAGTGGGAATCCGGAATTCCAACACACTTGACTCTTTTAAGAGATCACTGAAAACTCATTTCTTTTTAATGATATATAGTGGCTGATGTGTATTTTAAGCTGGACTATTTCATAAATGATTACCATTGTTTTATCATCTTATTATGACAGTACTATATTTTAAACATGGATTTTAATTTTAGTCAGTATAATAATAATGTCTTAACTTTATCTTAGCAGTATAATCTATATGTTGTTTTATATGTTACCACTTAATATCTTCATATCTTAGAGTTAATACATGTATTGTTCTTTTTTTTAGATTTGACTGTGTGTGAATGTATTATTGTTTTACTTGTAAGGCACTTTTGAACGTATGTTATATATGAAAAGAGTGCTGTATAAATATGGCATAATAATAATAATAATATATATCTGTAAATATCAAATACAATCGAATGTCTATAATGGTGTGTTTTTGAAAATGTTCTTTGTTAAGGGAGCCAGAATTCAGATAATTCAATAATTCCTTTTCCGTTTAATACATCAGGATTTAGTTTTCAGAATGTCCTCATCTAGCAAATGTTGCCATTATGAAATCAGCTTTCGGGTCAATTATATTTGTTTTATTAGACGATGCAATCTTGAATTAGCACTTTGGTGTATGGTTAGGGTTAGCAATATCACTATGACCCTAAATCTGCTTAAAGAAATAAAGGTACCGTAATAAGATTTGAATGTTTAATCTTTCTTCGAGATTCTACCTTAGCTTTGAATATATAAGTGGTGAACTATAATCAATTAACAGTAAGTAATAGGCAAATACAATTTGCTTTGAAAATTTCAATTAATTATAAACACTAATTGTAGACATCTTGGTATAAAAATAAATGGTTGCATATAGTCCAATGGCCTTGAAAATGAATTGTTAATGTCCACCATTTTAAAATATTTCTCTTTAATTAACACTGTTCCCATAGTTACTGTTTAACTAGATTTCTTTAGATTGTAACATTTAAGGTACAACTGCAAACACAAAATGCATTTAACTTTATATCGAATGGACATTTGTTGTTTTAGAAAGTATTCCAAGAACTGTTCAGGAATAGTTCTTGAACTGATCTTGAACATTTACTCAAGAACTCATTTGTTGTTTTAGAAAGTGAGGCATTTTATACAAATATACTAGTATACAACACTGATATCGCTAGTAATGACGGTAGGATGCGTGTACTGGATGATGTGGGCTCGTTGTAATGGGCTTCCACAATCGGCGTACAGCGTTTAGGTTCAAGCATGCGCATCACCGATATGGAGAAGACGATAACGTCATTGCCACACTCTCCCCCGACGTGTTTGACCATACAGTTGAACACGGCCGCACTTCCACTGCAACAAAATAATATACTTTATTTACAGAGGGTAATGAACATTTAGTAACACACTAATCTTCCATATGGCTATTATGTACATAAACATAATATAGGTTATTGAATTTGTATGGCTAAATATTACTTGGAACTCGTTGTTTTGGCGCAGGACGACGAGCTTGATTGAATTTGTATGGCTAAATATTACTTGGAACGAGTTGTTTTGGCAAAGGACGACGAGCTTCCTGCGCCAAAACAACGAGTTCCAAGTAATATTTAGCCATACAAATTCAATAACCTTTTTATTGTATACTTTCATAGTGTTTTCGATCAATGTTAATTGTATGACTATTACTTTTCATTGTATTTGTGTTATTTTTATAGCTTTTGATGGAATTCCTATCTTGCCATTCAGTTTCATTTTGTGTGGATGATTATTTTGCGCGAAAACGACGTCGACGTCGGATGACATCATTAAAAACAACAAGCGATTTTCTAAAGTTTGTTTACCATTCGATAACGTTAAAAACAGTGGGTGAGTGACCATTTCAATTATTTTATCAATTTTTGCCATTAAAGGTTGAAAAAAACACGTATTTTTTTGTTGACACTATAGGAAGGATTCCGTTATTTTTATTTGAAAGTAGTTCCTTATTTCTATTTCGCGGCTCTTAGCAAGCAAGAGCAAAAGTTCCCGTGCAATATCAATGTGTGCAATATCGTAGACTAGTGCACACTTAGCTCAATGCAAACTAAACGGGACTATATGAAAGTATACAATAATTTACAATACGATTTTGACTAAATTATCTTCGGTACTTTCAAAGTTATGGCTGAGACACGATTTTGACTTACTGACCTTTGACCTCCAAGTGTGACCTTGACATTTGAGTCACAGATCGGATTCGTGCGTGACACACCGCAGAACATTGACCGATACACAATTTGGACTAATATTACCTTTGACCTCTAATGGTGATTTTGAGCTACAGGCCTGATTCTTATTCGCGAAACACCTCATTATGCTGAACGCTGGGTAGTGCTATAAAATCCCACAAGTAGTTTACGAATTAATGCTGGAAGACGATTTTGATTCATTTGACCTTTGACTCCATGTGTGACGTTGACCATTTGAGGAACGGACCTGATTATTGCACTCGTCAAGCCTTCTCATCATGATTACTATTGTGTACAGATTCATGAAATTCTCTTCAGTACTTTTAACGTTATGGCTGAGACGCAGTAGTGACTCTTCTTTTGAATGTGACTTTTGAGGTAATAACCCAATTTGTGCACGCAATGCACTTTCTCATCGTGCTGAACATTCCTGTTTAGTTTTAAATGTATATGACCTTGACCTCCAAGTGTGACATTAGCCTTTGAGGTACGGACCTGATTCTTGTGCGCTACACACATTCTCTTGCTGAACATTTCTGTTATGAACTAAGCCCAGAACCATGCACCTAGTCAGATCAGACGCAGAGCCATGCAAAGTTATCAAAATCCATTCAGTAGTTTAGGAGTTATGGCTACGACACAGTTGTGGTGATATCGTGCTAACAAAACAAAATATAGCATTTTTAAATAATTTAAAGGAAATACTAATAACAACCAGCCAAAGATTGGTCAAGATCAGATAAAAACGATCGTAGTGAGTAGAAGCAATGAATAGCATGTATCAATAAACCAAGAACCATAACTCGGGTGTTACTAACCTGATATAGTTGGTTTTTAAAATTACCCGCGCTGTTATCAATATCAACGATATGACAAAGTTTGGTAAATATCGAATACACAATGAATATGCTAGTGTTCACAAGACATCATGGATTGGTTCAATAAAGCAAAGACCATAACTCCGGTGTTACTAATCTGATCTAGATGTTTTTTGAACTCGATTGAGCTTTCATAAATATCAACAATCTGGCCAAGTTTGGAAAATATCAAATCCAAAATGAAGATGCTGGAGTGTTCACAATGTATAATATGGCAGGTTTCAGTAAAACACGGGCCATAACTCTGTTGTTACAAATCCGATCTGCTTGGTTTTCGAACTGTCTAAGCTTTCATTGATATAATACACAGACATAATAACAAACTGGGGAAACTTCCTATCTGAATCACTGAAGAAGCTAAAATATCACGTGGCAAATCAACTTTTTCTTTTCTCTCAAAAATTCATTGATTTTGATAAAAATACATTCAAAATATTCTTAAGGAAATGCACCATGGGATTATACTAATTTATTTTTATTTTCAAGTAAGAAATTGTATAAGAAGTTGTTGACAGTTAAACATATATTTGGTTTTCCCTTTCAAACCAAGCAAAATTTAATGATGTAATGAAGCTTTCCTTCAAATTCCTGTTTTGCTTAAAATGTTAAAGCAATGAAAACACCATCATTAGAAAGAGAAATACATTTGTGATGAGATTTGACATAAATGAAACGTATATGCATAAAACTCCTTATGATAAGTGTGTTTAAAGTCGGGCAGTTTTGTTTGTGAAATTTCCGCACTGTGCCTCTCGAAATTTAGATGCATTTAATAGTTTCCTATCTATTTGTCATTAAGTTTGTGTATAAAGACACTGACAAAGTTTGAATAAGATCAAATTAAATATGAAGTCACTATCGTGTTTACAAAGCAACCGTTAACGAACGGACGGACGGACAACTCGCCATACCATAAACTCTGATGGCCTGCTGGCCTTTGGCCAATAATGATATTTTCTGTTCTATAGGGCCTAAACAATTAATGAGCCTAAAAATGGCCCTTTATTTGCAAGGAAATTCACTAAATGAACAGTAATGTGTGCTGTTCTATGTTACCCACCAACAAAGAGTTAAATTAAGAATTTCAGGTTCTATGTCATTCAAAGTCGATGGCGAATTCAAATATTAGCACTGACACCATATCTTGATTAATGACGTTTTTATATTGAATTGGAATATCTTTAAATTCTAGAAAAAAAATATATACATACCACGCTATCTATACCCTCTCAACATACCCACCCTTTAAACATGTTATTTACCTGCATTGTTTGTCTTCCACCAATACATATCTGTCGTCCTTTGTAGATGCAATGTATGCATCAAGCATACACTTTGTAGTTGAATTGCTATCCATGGAGTCATTCATGCACGCCATTGATTTCTTGAAATCTGAATAATATATATATTGTATCGCGAATGTGTCGCCTTTGGTATTGGGTGTACTTTTAAGTTTCGCAAGAGTAACGTTTCACAGGGGTGGGTGGAGTCATATCCCTACAAAAACTTCTAAACACGGAAAACAACGCAGTCCTATAGACGACGTTGAAAATGGCATATACTTTTGGACTACAAGTGTGCAAATAGTTCCTTTATTTGGAATAGAGGGGACTCCGTGACCAAGTGTTTAGAAGCTCTGATTTGAAAACACCATCCCCTCACCGCTGTGGGTTCGATCCCTCATGGCCTAGGAATTTGTATGTGAGGAAGCTATACAGCTGGCTTGCCGACCGTCAGTCAGTTCTACCCAGGTGCTCTCCCGTGCTTGAAAATTGCCCGGAGGGGGCACCTGGGTCTTCCTCCACCAATGGAAGCTAGGAAGTCTCCATATGACCTTAGCTGTTGGAGCGATAAAATCCAATTCAGATCAGTCTATTTTGAATAGAAGGTGCTTATGAAAATCAATTATATTTAGTTGGTGTTCGTGTATTCTTGCATATTGTAAACAAGATTCTGAACCTTGTATTTACTTTCATTAAACCAAGTTTTTTTATAATATAAAACCCCTGGATAAACACAAGTTTCTATGATTGGAAGCACCTAAGATTTTGAAATAAAAAGTACAATATCTTTTTAATAAATTGCTTTTATTGTTCAATATTAAGAAAGTTACCTTATCAATATGAAACATTATCTCATATATTTCAAATGTTTTGTCCCAACCCTCCGCCGACGCAAACTTTGTGCAATTTGCAAACCCTTAAAGTAGTTATCCCGCCCCTACAACAAGTGACTACTCCATTTTTAAAGTCTTTGGTATGACGCGGTCAGGGGACTCGAACTCACGACCTCCCGAATGCAAGGCAGGCGCTATAACCACTACACCACAATGCTTCGGTAGGTATATATATATATATATATGGTATGGGTATATATAGCTTTTATTTCAAACAGTAGGCATTCTGCCCATGAGTTCACAAATATCAATAAATACAGAATTACATGCATATGATACACAGTTCCGGTAATTGGCAATATAACTGAGTTGATACATGTTATGGATTCATATATAAGAAAGTGTTTTTGTTTTAAACAATTTGAAAAGAAAAAAAGAAAAGAAAACGTACATTGAGATGAATAATTATAGAACATTACCAGAAATATTCCAATTATATTGAAAACATATATTAATAGTATTCAAAGTGGAGAAAAGTGGTTTATTTATTGTATACATATAAATATAATTTAACTTTTTTGAGAATAAAACTATAGACACAAGATAAACGGCTTTAACCAGCCTGAGGCCAAACCTCAAAACTAGAGCGTCGAATTCAGAATTACCGATTCATAATTCATTTCAGGCATATCCAACCACGAGTATTTTTAGAACCTGTGGATGAAACTTCTTTAAATCGGCACATCTATTTTATAAGACTGGCTAGAGTTTTGATAAACTGTTTTGTAGTGTTTTTTTGCTGTTATTTAGAGGGTTAGTTTCAGTAAAAGTGCTAAACAATTAAGCCTACCTGGAACCACTTGATCGCACATTGCACGTGCCTTCATTGCTTGGGCTTTGTTGAAGTCTGTTTCGGGGCACTGCTCCACTACTTTAGACGCACAATCTACCATCTCTTTGCCAGCATCACTAAACAATAGGAGACCTTATTGCATAATCGGTGTGTAGCAAGTTTGATTATTGGATGACGTTGTGGATGCCAGTAAATGTTATTGACCTTAACGACTGATAAACAATGAAAAAGTTACCTGTACACATACACAAACAACTGCTCATATAAAAGATACCCGTTAATATGCCATTTTGACCGCGATCCAGAACCTATTGCACGTACGTACAGTAACGTCTCTAAAATTTCTTCCTTTTCAGGCACAGTCCTTTTCTACACATTGTTTTGGGTGAAAAAAAATATGCTAAAGTCTAAAGTAAAGCAAAATGGCCACCAATCCGCCATTTGAATGGGATGAAGCAAACTACTATTTAGAATGCAGAAGCTCTGTAAGTCCTAAACATGTTGTCTAACTTTCGGGTGGGGGGGGGGGGGTTGAAGGGGGCCTCCTCTCTCTTCCAATTCAGACACAATTCATGTCCACATATTGTATTATAAAAAAGAGAAGAAATCGTAAAACAAAATGATCACCAATCCCCACATTTAAAATTGATAAAAATGAAGTTGTATTGCCCCGTTTTCCCTTCCTATTCCGGTGTTACCCTGGATTTACTAATAGACGGAAAGCAAGTCTATAGAACCATGGTGAGCTAGTTATTGTTATTGAAGAGAATAGTCCGTGAGACAGACGTTTACAGAGCAGAAAGAAGCGCAAGTTGCACTATGCTCAAGAATCTGCAAAAAATCTTACAAATCACAGGATTAATTTACATAGAAGTTCATATTCAGATGCGCAGCCGCTCCATGGGAAGATAAATAACTAATAATGACATACCTACAAAAGTAGTTCATATACTCGTTAGACATATCCGGGGTACCCATGGGCGGTCCCTCTGTCACTGGATCTCCTCGTCGTTTCCGGGCTGTCGGTGAATTATGACTGACTGGGGGCATTCCCTGTATACATGTCATAACATGGGCCGCTGGATTCTGGTACGGACATGTCAATTCACCGCTCACGAGAACCCCTAACACCACTGAGACAAATTAAAGGAGCATACGGTGAGTGAACTATCTTATATTTACAAGCCATTATCTGATTAGGTCATATGGGGAAATGGTGTTGTCCGAGCAAAAGAAAATACAATACTGGAGATGAAGATGATTGCTGGAAATGAATATCCATGTTATTGGTTCCCATTTCAATTAATTATCATGGTATTCATCTTCTATGCCACACTGGGAAGGAGTTCTGCCTCCTGAGCCTCCTGTTATGACAACAGTTGACAATTTCTTGGTGCTCGATATACACACTTAAAGTGTGTGTGTGTGTATTTCTAAGCTTTATAGTCCGTCCACCAAGCAACCGACAGGCGTTCTACCCGACGGTCACAGGTACAAGTGAGTCTGGATTTTTATTTGTGTCATATGTTGATATGTCTACTTGAAGCAGCGAACTCAATGGTTTCTTTATAGTGCTGCCACACTGGAATACCACGCTGTAGTAGACATGATATCACCCGGTTACGGCCTATCCGTTTAAATATAAAGTGTCCCTCCATAAATCAGTTGAGATATATTTGAAAATGTGCAGTTGTTCACGCACCAACAACATCGTTGTTGTGTCTAATGGTTCCAGAGTGACATGTAAATGACACAAGCAATGTTTTACGCAAGCGTAAAATAGCTGCCGAGAGAAAATAGCATTATTTCTGGGTAGGAACTGGGAACAAAGTGTTTAACATAATAACAGACCAAGTCACGAGTGTTAAAACAATATTTAAAAAAAAAGAGTTGTCACGGAGACGTAAACACGCCATGACCGTATTTTTTACCAGACATTTTCTTCCCAATTTGTGCTACACGAATCCTTGACATGCCTTACAAATTGATTACATACTCACCTTTGTAGCACGACGTGCTAAAGTACACATCAGCACAGAAATAGAATAAACTGTTCATTGCTACCATGTGTAATTATAAGATTGTGTTATCAAAGTGAAAAAACTCAAAGTAACTATTCATTACTACCTTACCATGTGCAATTACTAAAACAATATAAGAGTCGCTGCCTGTGCAGCGAATGAAAATCTAAAATACTGTTCAACTGTTTGATGTATGTGTTGATGTTTATCGCAAGTAGGCTCGAAAGAAATCGATTTGTATGTATGGTGTTTTACGTCATTTTCAGCACATGTAGTATTATATATATAACGGCATGTCTTTTTTTGTTTGCTTTTGTTTAATTTTATTTTGTGGTGGAGGCAGACCACCTACTTTTCCTGGGTAGAACCAGTATTGGTACACCTCCCGGTGGTTCTACCCAGGAAAAAGTGGTATTCTGCCTCCACCACGAATAAATCGACCGTCATATATACTACTGTTCAACTGTTTGAAAAGTAGTGAAAAGTGCTAGCTACCGTTCACGCCCCTCTAGCCATAGGTTGATCAAAACTCAATATTTAAAATGCCAATAGTACAGAAATTTGAGCAATCACGGAGATGGTATGCATAAGACGGTGAACATGGAACCTTCAATGAGGTGACACCATTCCATGGCCAGCGGCGTATGGTCCTAATTTCTAACAAAAAGCTTTGCCCTAAACGAGAAAACAATGGGCGAAATAAACAAAATGGAATTTAGCTGGGAGCAGAGGTGACATATTTTCAAACGTATGGTACTGTTCTATAACTCTACAAATACATGGTTAATACTTTTACCATATCATCACTTATTTGTAAATACTTTTACCATATCATCACTTATTTGTAAATAATTTTAACAATACATGTTTACATTATTTTTTAATAATTTACTATTTCGTTGGTGTCATTAGTTGTGCGCACAATATGACCTATAATAAGCCTATATATGTGTCGACGTTCCGTAAAACACCATTCATTCATTCATTCCACTTAAATACAGTCACCCAAAACTGGTTTTGTAAAGAAATGCGTACATTAACGTTATATATTAACGCTCCTGAGACATACAATTAACCTGGCCTTAATTGCATATTATCAAGCTTAGACAGACGTGTCAAGACAAACATGCAGCAGACGTACGCAAGTTTGCACATTTCATAAAATGATAAAATGCATATGAAAACATCATTACCTGTTACAAATATGGTGCATGAAGTGATAGAATCCATTTTGCATCCGATGAATACACGTCTTTTAACACACTAAATTCACTAAATCCACTGATTCGTGTCACAAAACGATAATATATGCGACGTACCGCATCAACAATTATATATCTTATTTCAGTTTTGAGTCATACAGACATTCCCAACTGTACCTGGTGGATGCACACATTGAGTGATAAGGTCAGGTATATATCCTGAGGCCCGATTACAGTTTGTTATTTATTTTTATTTGAATAGCATGCAGATATTGAATATTATATAGGATATAGCTTATATAATACGTTGTACTTTACTTTTTATTAAGATTTTGTTTAGAGTGATTGAAATTTAAAAAAAAGTCTTTTGTTTAGCTATATGAACTACATAAACAGCACTTGTTTAATAATTCTTTTTTTGTTTGTCTTCAGAACAAAAATAAAAACAAAACACAACTAATAAAACGCCTGCTTCTATTTCATACAAAAGCTGCTTTATTACTTTATTTACACACCCGTTTTTGGAGATGACAATGTGGTAAGAGCACCCTAATTGCACAGCGGCCTTTATATCACTAACCGTACCAATGCATTACCCAGGCATATTGTCTGTAATGTCTCGTACTTAACATCTAAATGATTATACATCCACGTAATTGTTGTTTGTGTAAAATGCGTGATTCTGGTTGACATTGTTGTATCGACATGTTCATCTAAGTAAGTAAGTAAGTAAATTGTTTATTATAGTGACATGTGTACAAGTATCACCATAATTTTCAAATATATAACATGGATATTACACCCGGTCCAATGGACCTATAAGTCACCTTTGCAAACGTTTCATATAATTAACGAGATATACTAAATATATAATTATACAAAAGTATATTATTTACAAAATCTACGCTCCGGATATCATACTCATATCAATTTAAGTTAAATATAAAATACGAGAATATGAAACAGAAGTATAATTATTATAAATGGCAGTAAGCTCCTGTAAAATTCCTAAAATCGACACAAAACTATTTTAAAGTAAAAATTGACGAACGAAGGGCCCTAACTCCAGTAATTTTGACGAGGAATCGATATGCACATCTTGATATCATAGGTAAGCATATTCTAAAGTTGCCAAACAATCAGTTAGAAACTGAGAGGAGATAGGTACACAAACTATTTTAACGTAAGATTTGACGAAAAAAGGACCGTAACTCCAGTAATACAAGGTCGATATTGACACCGAATCGATATGCACATCTTGACATCACCTCTTATGCGATGTGTACAGTACTGGTTCTACCCAGGAAAAATGGGTGATCTGCCTCCACCACAAAATATCGACCGTCATATATAACCTTACATGTGTTGAAAATGACGTAAAACGCCATACAAACAAACAAACAAACGAATGACTGAGCCACAAATGCAATATAATCGCTCGAAGAAAATTATTATTAACATACAACGAATCAACCAATATAATAAACATAATGAGCAACTATGATTTTAAAATGATTGTGTTAAATTGCTGTATTTTGAACAATGTGGCAAATAGCCTTACTAGTCTTCACTGCTGAGAATATGGGGCTCGCTCTATTCAGGCTACATCCCAAGGCTGTCCACAGTTACAACTAGACGCTTCTTACCTCACTTCCAAAATCGTCCGGCTTACTCAGCTTCAGAGCAACAACCAACCTGTATAGTGTGCGTGCGTTCGTGTGGTTCTAAGGTTTATAGTGCCTCCGTCATAAAACCAATAGGACATCCTAAATGTATAAGTACAATAGAGTCTGGACTGAACCAACCTGTATAACGAACGAAAAGTTTTTGTTTACCCTCGCCATATGGCAACTAGGCCTTTTGGCGAGCAATTAAATAGAAGGTTCAGTCAATTGTAGGTCGAATGTTGGAGGTCGAATGTTGTAGGTCGAATATTGTGGGTCGAATGTTGTAGGTCGAATGTCGATTCATCAATCAGATCCAATGGCGATTACAAGACGCAGAAGAAGAGTTGAGTTGGTGGCAGGTGGGTGAAGAAATCCATCGTTGATAGTCTGTTGAAGATTCAAAGGTCGTAGATGAAATCCATGTGTGTGTAGTTCTAAGGTTTATAGTCCCTCCGCCAACGAACACGTCAAGGTATACCTGACGCGATGGGCACAATAGAGTCTGGACTTTTAAAGGTGTAATTTTGAATTTTGAAGCTTACCTTGCCAACAGGTCTGTTTAATGCCTAAATATGTGTTAAAAGCGGTGTCAACAACAGCGGTTAATTCAACCTAATTTCGTGTATTGACACCTTCCGGTCCTAGCTTTGTTTGGCGTTGTGTTGTATGTGGTGCGTGCTTGTTTTGTAGTGTTATGATTATGTTTTGACCATATCATATTTGCTGGGGTTTGTTGAGGGGTATGCCTGTACCACGCCATCTTGGGATGATTAGCGTGTCCATTTACAGCATACTAATACTTATGGTCATCGAACTGGGGCCTGTTCGGTTAATACTGTGTTGTATGTTTGTACGTGTTGGGCCATTTTGTTGGTGTACAGTTTTATGGTTGCTATGCCTGGGGCATAGCGTGTGCGTCTGGTCTGAGGTACTGTGGCAGCAATTCCACATCTTGTTCGCGCAAGGGGATTGCTACCACGGGGAGGGAAAGGCCAATTATGGTCGATAACGGTTTCCAGTCAAGACTGCCCCTGTGGGTTGTGGCCCACAGGTTGGTGATGAAAGGGACCGTAGGGAGGCGCTCCTTAGTCCTAAATGGGTATGTGCCGTGTTTACTGGTTTTATAATTAACATTACTTTGTACTTAATTATGAAATATTACACTATTATTACTGTATTTGTTGGATTTTAAGACGGTCACATCCCTTGTGGTATAATGCACAATAAAAATTTAAAGTTTTGTATGGCTTTTACTTGTAGACTTATTTGGTTACTTATTTGGTTTTTTCTATAATTGTTATAATACAAAAATCGAATGCCTAAAAAGTGGCCTAAAATGTGCTATTCCCACTATAACACCGCTCGATATTTCCGTGGGACGCGTTTTATTGTTTTTACTTATTCGACCGATGCGAGTGTCAAAAGGTAATTACTTATATAGACAATTTAAAGATTTCATCCATACACATAAACGTACATTCATGCACGGAGTATAGATATATATACGAATATTGGGCGATACCACATATTAGGTAAATATATATAATGATACTTGTAAGATTTCATACATACGCATAGATATCCATACATACACATAGCAGATATATACAGAATATACCATTACAGCTAGTTATTATATTTCATACACTCTCATACATATAAACACTTTTTTTGTTGTTGTTAATTCTAAGTTTTTAAGTCCCTCCGCCAACTAAAACGTCTGGAGAACCCTGGTCGCTATGGGCACAATAGAGTCTGGTGGACTTCTCTAGATGAGTGTGTTGGTTGATCTGGTACTGCTGCTGTGTTGTCGCTTCTGTTGTGTGTATGTAGATGGTTGTCGCTTTCGCTCTGTGTAGTTCTCGCTGTGGCGGTGAAGTGGGGGGTCTGGAACGACGTCTAGGTGGTGCTGCCTACGCTACTGGACGATCCCCTTTAGGGCCACACCCATCACAGTATGACCCCTGCGCCGCACACACCACCCGATGGCCCTCGGTCTTCAGTCTTCTGTCCTCGGCGTTGATCCGCTGTGGCGGTGTAGCTCTCGGCTCCGGACTTCTGACTTCAAACTTCTGGCCATCAGATGATGTGTGCTGTGACGGGACGCAGGAGACATCTTCACTCTCGGTCAAATGACACTCAAGCTACTAAACCGAGACAAACCAGTTTAGTAATACCAGTATTGACCACAATACGCGAATAAAGTGCTCATACCAGTAATGGCGTATAAGGCTGGCAAGGCGACCCCTATACAAACATCATGAGTGTCATCAGTGCCCACGCTGCGACGTGCACGCGGTGAAGATCTAGGTGGACATATAAACATTTGTTGGTGTTCAGTGTGTTGTTTGCTATGCCTGGGGTATAGCGTGTGTGTCTGGTCTGAGGTACTGTGGCAGCAATTCCACATCTTGTTCGCGCAAGGGGTTTGCTACCACTGGGAGGGAAAGGCCAATTATGGTCGATAACGGTTTCCAGTCAAGACTGCCCCTGTGGGATGTGTCCCACAGGTTGGTGATGAAAGGGACCGTAGGGAGGCGCTCCTTAGTCCTAAATCGGTATGTGCCGTGTTTACTGGTTTTAGAATTAACATTACTTTTGTACTTAGTTATGAACTATTAAACTATTATTACTGTATTTGTTGGATTTTAAGACGGTCACATCCCTTGTGGTATAATGCACAATAAAAATTTAATGTTTTTGTATGGCTTCTACTGGTATATTTATTTGCTTACTTATTTGTTGTTTTTTTTCCTATAATTGTTATAATACCAAAAATCGAATGCCTAAAAAGTGGCCTAATATGTGCTATTCCCACTATAACACCGCTCGATATTTCCGTGGGACGCGTTTTATTGTAATTACTTATTCGGCCGACGCGAGTGTCAAAGGTAGTTACTTGTATAGACAAATTTAAGATCTCATCCATACACATAAGCTTACATTAATGCGCGGAGTATATATATATATATATATACGAATATTGGGTGATACCACATAGTAGGTAATTATATATAAGGATAATATAAGATTTCATACATACACATAGATATCCATACATACATACACATAGTAGATATATACAGAATAATATCATTACAGGTAGTTATTATATTTCATACACACTCATACATATAAACGTTTCACTTATTTCCTTGATGTTTCATTTTAATTGCGTCGACCTTAACCTGTCGTGTTCTACTGGCCTGACCTGACCTACTTGGGTGACCTACTTAAAAATATGTATTTAATGCCGAATTTCTTAACTATGTTATTCAGGGTCAGGGTCGATATAAGTGTCAAGGTCGGATTTGTCAATTTGGACACGGCGCGGACCGGATGGAAATCACTTGGTTTTAAAGCGATATTATTACTGTTTTTTTAGGTTTGCTGATGGTCATTTAGTTAACTTAGTGAGGTAAAATTTACAGAATAATTATATGGACAATTGTAAGTTTTCATACATACACCTATACATACATACATGCACACCAAATGCCCTCTCTCTCCCATTCCAGCGCACATATACTCTCATATAAACGGCCGGTAAGTCGACCATGCTAAGCCAATATTTATTACATACTGCTTTTAGTTAATATTGTTCTACTGCTTCACGAGTTGCTGTAACTTGTCTATGCTTATACCAAATTAATTGTCTAAATGATAACTATAGCCGGGCCTGCTATGTACGTATGTTCATATACCCTTTTTCAAAACACCCCACAGTGATGTCGCGCCACCCCATCTTTTAAGTCTTCTTCAAGCCTAAACTTGAATACGTTTGCACGCCCCAAAGATCCACTCGCTGTATTTGTGTCAGTGGAGAGACTCGCCTACTATGTAGGTGTAGTTCCTTCATAGTTTAGGCATTGATTTCGTAGCGCGGCCTCACCGTGCGATGTTGTCACCATTTTTGATATGGGGTCCGGTGCCGCGTCCTCATCGTTAACCTTGCTCAGCGCTCACAGAGCCGGTTCCAGGGTGAGTTACAACCCCAGTCACTACCGAGTGTCAGGAAGGATGGCGGATTTGGCCATGGGCCCATATTACAATGTCCGTGTGCACCATACTTATAGTTTATACTGTACATCTTCTCTATTTACCTAACCTTTTGTATCTGTTATATTGTAATCTGCCTGTCATGATATGGTTTGTCCTATTCTAAGTTTTAAGCGAGTGTACGGGCCCAGACTCAAGC
This sequence comes from Cyrtodaria siliqua, assembly GCA_037043455.1. Lineage (NCBI taxonomy): Eukaryota > Metazoa > Mollusca > Bivalvia > Adapedonta > Hiatellidae > Cyrtodaria > Cyrtodaria siliqua. The sequence continues at coordinate 167,055 of JAWPHD010000828.1, read as the reverse complement.
TTACTGACACGGACCCCCCAGTTCGCACCCTAGCTGCAGGACTGCATGTTTGCGGCGCCGCCCGGGATTGAACCAAGATGATCACTTGTGCCCATCGGCTATCATTGTATCACAGAAATTATTCCACGTGCAGATGAAGCCCCACATTAGACTCAACTAATCGTTTTTAACTTTCGCTAGGTTTTATAGTAATAGGGCGTTTTGACTTGTCCATATCTTGGTATGTTTACATTTCCTATATAATCATACATTTATATTTACATGGTGCATGTTCGATCCCCATTTAGTTGGAATTATGGTTTATTTTCGTTTTTACAAAACGGATTGAAAATGGACCAATCAGGGATTTGTTGGTTTTTTGTTTCGCGAAACGAAATGAACCAATCCGTTTTGCAAACGGATTGAAATTATCCGCGCGGTCCAAAGTGAGAGCACCGTTAATGAAATGTTGTTTTTTTAATGGTTTTTAAATTATGGGTTCCACCCCTAGTTGTTTTCCCATCCCTCTTTCGGTGCCCATGGGAGCAAAGCATGTATTGCCCACCTTATACCGAGGGGCAGTGGTGCTGCAAGTAGTGCATGGGTCCATTTATTTGGTGTTTTATCGTTAATAAGTCGTGTTGAGATATGTTGGTAGAATATCAGATGTGTGCAATTCCGTTTATGCATTTATATTAATGATGGCAGAAGTCAAGATCAGATGAACAGTATACCCCCATATGGCTAAATATACACATAGACCGATACATTTCATGCTACATACTACATCTATCCATATACTTATTTCTTATCACTATTTGCTACGGAGATATGACCACACACATGTATACCATATGAGTTTAAAATGTATGAGGGTCATCCGGCACACATATTCCGCATGATAATGACTATTATATGTGCGCCAGCGAACCCCACACATTTGAAAACCATCACTTTTGCCTTTTTACTGAATAGCGGCAACAGAGCATGTTTGATTCTATATTCTGTATAATACTCCTGCCGATCGGAGGAACTTAAAAACCGCGTTCCGCGTTTCCACTGCGTATTGTGTTTCCGGGAATAATAGCGCTTTTTGGTCTATATTATCTTTAATCCTAACTTGAGAAGGTCGGTTTTTAGTGTTTCGCGTTGGGTTAAGTATAAGGGGCATAGACCCGAGGGATCAAAGAAAGTGTGGTCAAATGATCCGTTTTGACCGCATGTTTCGCAATCTGTGCTTACCCCGTTGCTAGTTTTTATTTATCATTGTTTCCTAATCGGCTATGTCCTAATCTTAGTCTGGTATATGCAATATCCATGCGCCTATCTTCGCTATATTGTATTACTTTAGTTGGTACATGGGGTGCATGGAAATACGTTGTGTGGTAGCTTTTGACCAATTTTGCTTCCACTCGCTTGTCATTTTAGCTTTAATTATCGAATATACTTCTTTAAGGCCTAATGTCACGGGTATGGGGATGCCTTTGCTTGCCCCTCTGTTAGCCCAGTAGTCCGCCCTTTCATTCCCTTCTATATCTACGTGGCTGGGAATCCAATTCAGAAATGAATTGGATTCCCAGCCACGTAGATATAGAAGGGAATGAAAGGGCGGACAGATATAGAAGGGAATGAAAGGGCGGACAGTAGTCCGCCCTTTCATTCCCTTCTATATCTACGTGGCTGGGAATCCAATTCAGAAATGAATTGGATTCCCAGCCACGTAGATATAGAAGGGAATGAAAGGGCGGACTATTTCTCTTCTCCTGCTCTTCACAGCGTGCACGTCGCGGAGAGGGCACTGGTGACACTTATGGTGTTTGTATGGGGGTACGCATTGCCAGCCCTGTACAACATTGCTGGTGTGGTAGATCACTATATTCGCGTATAGTGACTAACACACTGGCACTTCTGAACTGGTTTGTCTCGGTTCAGGAGCATGAGTGTCACTTGACTGATAGTGAAGAAGGCCCCTGCGCCCCCGTCAAGGCAGCCATCATCTGATCAGATAGTTAGGGATCGACGCCGAGGCCTACATTCGACCGTAGTCAACCAGCGGAAGAGGGAGCAAGACATACACAGCTATCCAGATGATGTCAGCAGCGCAGGGGCCATATGTGACGGGTGTGGCCCCAAATACAAGGACCCCCGACCACTAGCGGCTGTAGGGCAATACACTAGCGGATGTAGCGTAGCGGATGCAGGCCACCTCGACCACCAGACCACGACAGCGACAACTACACAGAGCAGCAGCGACATCCACCTACATACCTACAAGAGAACCGACGACACAGCAACACAGCAGCACCAGATCAACCAACACACTCATCTAGAAAAAGTCCAGACTCTATTGTGCCCATAGCGACCAGGGTTCTCCAGGCGTTTTTGTTGGCGGACGGACTATAATCCTTAGAAGTACACACACACACACTCCAATTCATTTCTAAAAGTATGTTTAATTCTGAAATGGTGTTGATTTGTTTTAAGATCGTATAAGTTAGGTCGGGTCTACTATTGTTAGTACCATTAGCTATTGATTGTAGTGAACTCAGACTGTCGCTGAATATCACCACTTTTTCGGGTTTGAATGTTATTATCCATGTGAGCGCTGTTCGAATCGCAACTAGTTCGGTTGTGTATATTGATAACCTATGGTCTACTTTATAACCTTTTTCTAAAATCAAAGTATTGTTGGTACTGTATATGCAAATTCCCGATCCGGCTAATTCTTTCTCAGGGTTTTTACTCCCATCTGTATATATTTTGACATAATCCTTATAGTTGCTGTCTATATGATCTATACTTATATTGCGTGCTATCGCGGGTTCTGTTTGTTTTTTATTAATTAAATGGGTGAGATCTAGGCACGGCTTTAAGATGCGTATTAGCGTATTATCGGGGTAGACGGGTTTTGATAATGATAGATTGGTCATGTTATGTTTACTTAACAAGGTTTGTATTTGCTGAGTATACGGGAGTTTTAGGCTAGTATTATCTTTTTTATGATCGAATATGCCTATCTTTTGTTTTCGCGTTAATTGGGAGGTTTTGTTTTAGCCGGGTTGATCTTGCCCAGTATTTAAGCATATTCTTTTCGCGGTGTATAAAGAGTGGCGTTTCTGCGCATTCCGCCATGAGTCCAATTATGTTGGTTGACCTATGTGCCCCTGTGGCGAGGTGGAGGGCTTTATTTTGTATCACCTGTAATTTATGTAGTAACCTGTCGGACGCGGAGGCATATGCTATGTCTCCATAACTGATTTTACTTAAAATTAACGCTTTGTATAGGTTGATTAAGGATGTTTTATCTGCACCGTACGTGCTGTTAGTTAACATTCTAAGCAGGCGCATATCCTTATTACATCTTTCTATGACATAAGTGATGTGTTTCTTCCATGTCAAATGCCTGTCGAAGTACATTCCCAGGAGTTTTGCACGTGGCGCCTATTCTACTGTTTTGTTACATAGTTTCAATTTTTTTAGTTTAAATTCTTTTTCGGGATACATTCTTGGTTTTGATATTATCATGACCTGTGTTTTTTCGGGGTTTATTTTCATACCCCACGTTATTGACCACTTTTCGATTTTGGACATCAGTTGTTGCCCTCAGTGTGTAATTTAACTGGAATCAGAGACTACTCACATGGCTCAATGGTATTGGCTTAGATGGAAAGAAGAATTAAAGTTAAAGTAAATGGTCATGTATCAGACACCGAAAATAGCAGAAAATGGCTGTCCCCATGGTAGCGTTTTATCAATGATTGGGGATAAAACGCTACCATGGGGACAGCCATTTTCTGCTATTTTGGTGTCTGATACATGACCATTTACTTTAACTTTAATTTTTCTTTCCATTAAGAATACATTGAGCCATTTGAGTAGTCTCCCCCTGATTCCCAGCTTATACATTAACATGAGGGCTCCCTTGTTCCAGTGTATATCAAAGGCATTACTAAGGTCCATGAACACCGTTAGTAAGTAGTTATTTTCAAGTTGGGCTTGTCTACCATCATTTTCTAGTCGTGCGAGGTGATCGATGCAGGAGTGGTATGGCCTGCATCCTGACTGATCTATTGACATTAGGCCCTGTGGTTCTATATAGGCTATAATTCTGGGTTTTATCATTTTTTGCATGATTTTAGAGAGTACTGGGGTCAGGGATATAGGCCTGTACGACGATGGGAGGGTTTTATCTTTTCCCATTTTTAGGATGGGGATTATGAGGGATTCACTCCATTCTTCGGGGTGTGTTCCAGTTGACCAGGAATAGTTATATAGTTCGACCAGTTTGATTTTGCCATTTGTTGTGAAGTTGATTATCATGTCGTAATGAATGCTATCTTCCCCCGGGGCTGTGCTGTTACATGTTAGGAGGGCTAAATTGAGCTCAGAGAGTGTAAATGGCTTATTAAATTCGCAGTCAGAGTGGTCTCCCTCTGTTTCCATTATATTATCATACATGGTTTCATTTGCTTTCTTTACTTTTAGAAATTGTTCGTCATAATTCATATCACTGCTTACTTTCTGATATTGGGATGCCAGTGTGTTTGCTTTAGTTTGGTTATCATACATTTCTTTTTGATCCTGTACTAAAGTGGGTATCGGTTCCATTGGTTGACCTTTGAACCTTTTAACTATATTCCATACTTGTTTCGATGTTGTTTTGTAGTTAATTTGGGATATGAATTGTTTCCAGCATTCATATTTTGCTTTTTTGATAGTGTTTTTTGCTATTGATCTCTGGTTTTTTTTTTTTTTCCAGGTTTCATCGTTTTTATTGCTCTTATATGTTTTTCTGAGGTTTTCCCTTTTTTTAATATCTATTTTGCATTGGTCTGTCCACCAGGGAAAAACGTACTTTCTTTTCTTTATAACGGCTTTAGTTTTTGGGATTGCCGTTTTGCACACATTTTGTAATTCTGTTGTAAAAGCATTGTATTTACCTTGGATATTGGTCTCAGGGGTGCTGTAGTCGAAGTGTTGGTCACATGTGTGTTTAAACTTAATCCAATCTGCCTTGTCTACCTTCCATTTAGCTGGAATGACTATGGGCTGGTATTGGGTTTTGAAACTAATGCTAGTGATTGTAGGGTAATGGTCGCTTCCTATAGTGTTATCTAATACACTACAGGTTGCTTTATGGGCTATACTATTTGATACTATACTAAGGTCTAGGGTAGAGTCCCGTTGACCGTCTTCACCTAATCTAGTGGCCTGATTATTATTGGTTATTTGCATATTTCTTTCATTAACGGCTTCTATAAGATACGTAGCCTGATTGTCATGCCTTGGATCGCCCGGGGGGTTCCACATTGGGTCTTTTAAATTGAAGTCCCCGGTCATGATATTATTTTCAGTGGCATAGTCGGTATGGGCGATATAGACATTAATTATAGTCACGTTTTGTGTGGTTCCATGTATTTTGACCCCCCCCCCCCCCCCCCCCCCCCCCCCCACACACACACACCTTTTTGAAGGCCTGGCCTCTGGGTATTAATTGGTGTTTGATATCCAATTAGTTTAACCGCCTTTTCTTTTGAGAATGTTTCTTGAATGCAAATTACATCTGGTTTAGGGTTCATATCTTCTAATACCTGCTGGAGTTCTGTTGCTTTATGCGCTTTTTTCCCCGTAAGGCCCCTGGCGTTCCAGGACATGACTACTAGGTTTTGTTTCTTGAAGTTAAACTTATTATTTTTTGGGGTGTAATAAGTACCGATCCTAGTAGTAGTGGTTTGGGCTACAATTGGGGAGTTTTACCCTATTTATTTAGTATGGGTAGTATGGGGGTTGGGGTAAGTAACCCATATTTTGAGGGGGCCTCCTGTCTAATGGGTGCACTCTATATTGCGGCCTATATGCATTGTATGGGAGATTGCCCCATCGGGGTGGGGGTGGGGGTTGGTCCTCTATTCAATCTGAATGATCTGTGCTGATCATATATCGGTCCGTGGTCTGGCATGTTAGCCCAGTGGGGTGTGGGAGGGTTTGGGTCTCTGTTGGCTCCTTGTTTGCTCCGTGTCCCGTTGACTACGGTGTTGGGGCGGGGGTGGTTGCTATTGTGTGGGCCGTTTCTGAAGCTATAGCATCATCCACTATGCTGTCTACTAGGGTCTGTTCTATATTGGGTACCCCCAGTTTTGGTATGATTTTCTTAATTATAGCTCTTATGATTGCTTCCGTTTTTGGATCAGGAGATTGGACCGGGGGTGTTGCCTCAGGCACTACCTGGACGCATTCTTGGTTTTGAGAAGGTGTGGGTGCCGGTGAAGACACTGGCTTTTTTGAACCCACATGAGCTTTTTGTATTATTGCATTTTTGCCATTTACTATATTTAGATATGCATGATACGAAGGGCAGCCTTTGTATGCTGCGCTGTGTTTTTTATGACAGTTTGCACATTTTTTATTATCTCTTTGACGACAGTATTCGCCTGTGTGATGTCCTGCACAGTGAGGGCATAAGGGTCCGTTAGTACATTTAATAGTGCTATGTCCGAACATCTGACAGTTGTTGCACCTTATGATAGCTAGGAGGGCTGGATTTACTTCAATTTATAACTCCTGTTTTTGTTTTAATAGAAGACGGGATGCTTGCCGTACTAAATGTTATTATGATCGTTGTCAAATTTTGAATTGATTGCCTATTAGGCACATATGCGCTAATTATCTTGTTTTTTGCGTCCAGATATGCCATTAGTCGTTCCTCCGTTATGTCCTTAGTTAAATTTGTATGGGCTACCCCCTTACTATATGCTGTATCCTGGTTTGTTTTACTACTAGAGGAGATTACCGGGACAAGTTTGTAGTCCATTTGTCCATACGTGAACTGCTTCGCTATGTGTAATTTATTTTCTACAATACATAATTGTGGGTTTTGACCCTGACCCACAGGCCTTGGTGTGCAGAAGGCAGCTCCTACATGCTTGATAAAGGCTTCTTCTACTTTCCCATAATATTTGGGTGGGAACTTCCCAGCTACTGTGCATAAAGTCATCATGACAGTCACGAGCTTTGAAGCCGTGTACGGTGGAGAGCTTCTCTGGGGCTTGTCCTTAGTTACCCATGGTTCATTACTATCTGGTACTACTGTTATTGGTACTACTGGTGCCACCGGTAACACTGGTACTGATGGTACTACTATCGGTACTGGGACCGCCGTCTCCGCATGCGGCACTGTCTCTGGTGTGATGCCCACCAGGCTATCTCTATATGTCCTAACTACCATGGTGGTACGTTGCGTGGTGGGGGAACACGTTGAACAGCTCGCTATGGAGTTGTCCCCGTCGGTGTGGCCACTACATTTGCTACCTCTACTACACTCGCTCTCACTACTACTTTCACTTCCACTCTCACTACTACCACTGCTACTACCACTGCTACTACCACTACTGCTAAACAGATCCACACAGCTTATATTCATGGTTATGTCTGACAGATATATAATATATAGGAATTACCTTAAGGAGAGATACAAAAAGAACAAATCTGTTGTCTCTGATAATGTAGATTTGTTGTAATTTACTTTGGATTTTGTTTAATAAACCGGATTGAAAATGGACCAATCAGAATCAAGGAGAAAATTTTCTATCAAATCGCGTTAGATTCTTAATTTTTTGGATTTTTATTTCACAAAACTGTTTGATAACGGGCCAAATGTAGATACTAAATTCTGTTGCTATAGCCCTAATAAGATTTTAATACACCCTACTTAAAAGATATTAGGAGATTTGAGATATTGGAAAAGTTTTAATTTTTGTTTCACAAACCGGATTGAAAATGAACCAATCAGAATCGAGCAGAATTAATCTTATTTCCGGTTTGTGCAAAGATTTAGTTGTCTATGTAAAATACTAAAATTATGTCTAACGGCTAGGAAATGTTTGTTAAATGTGTCTGAAAGGTGGTTTATCGTCAGCAGTTTGAATACTAGACCATTTGGAGTTGTTTTATTGAAATTTGGCTTGATTTTTTAAAGTTCAGTTTTATTTCACAAAGTGGATTGAAAATGGACAAATCAGAATCAAGGAGAAATTTTCTTTAGAATTGAGTTAGATTCTTTTTGGATTTTTATTTCACAGAATTGTTTGACAACGGGCCAGTCAGAGCAGAAATGTAAATGTAGATATATTAAATTTGTTACTATGGCTCTAATAATGCTACAGTGTGTGTGTGTGTAATTCTAAGGATTATAGTCCCTCCGCCTATATGGACACCAGAGAATCCCGGTACGCCCAGGCATAATGTGTGGACTGTAAAAGGGTATAATTTTGAATTTTTGTTTTAATTTTCGTTGACTCCGCCACAGAGTCCTCCAAAGTTTCTAAATATATTATCAAAGAAGAAAACCAGCACTGTCGGTTAATTCAACCTAATTTCTCGTTACTGGCTTTCTATAGCTGGCTGTAAAGGTGTTGTTAACGGACTGGTATTACTTGCACATAATAATGTTAGAAGGAGATGCGGGATACCGTGCGACCTTTTGTTAGGTCGCTAGTATTTATAATTATGGGCACCTCTTACCGGGCGATGCGGGGGTATGATGCGACCTTTTGACATGGGTCGCCCATACTTATATTTAATGGGCCAGGTAATTTCTTGGACTGTGATAGAAGGAGATGAGGGATACCCTGCGACCTTTTGTTAGGTCTTTTTGTTAGGTCGCTAGTATTTATAATTATGGGCACCTATTTCAGGGCAATGCGGGGTATGATGCGACCTTTTGACATGGGTCGCCCATACTTATATTTAATGGTTCGGGTATTTTGTAGGTGATATACGCAGCGACCGTTTATACAGGTCGCACGTATTTATACTTAGTGGGCTTGGTTGTTTAGGGTAGTGTGGGATACGCAGCGACCGTTTCTACAGGTCGCCCGTTTTCTAGTATTGGGTTTATTTATTAATATGGTTGCTTTGCAAATAGGATCGAAGATGACTTCCCGGTCCACCGATAAGTAGTATTGGAGTAGTGTGAAGAGGCTCTGTCCCCCATCCCCATCAGGTGTGTCTGGCTGGCTGCATCGTCGTATGGTAGAGTTGTTGTATGCGTTGTAGGTTGACTCTTGAAGTTGCCCAGACGCACTTGTGCAATACACTTGGGGTGTAAAACAGCTAGTGCCTCTGGGCGGTCGTTGTTTCTCGATGTTTGGTTGGTCTTCGCGCTCTGGCTGATGGTCTTCTATTTTGTAGACAGTCTGCCGCTAGCTGCTAGGACCTCCCTCTTCAAGACACCATGGTGCATTGTACTGTTTTTGTTAGTTCTCATACCATATATAGAGTGACCAAGTTTGTTTCAAAACGGCCCCACTGAAGGGTTTTTACTATGTTTGGGCATAAAGCCTTTATTTTGTAAATTACAACATTATTTAAACAATAACAACATTTTTTTTAAAAACATTATTTACAAAATTTATTAATGGTTTTGGTCACTCTCGTATATGTGTGGTAGAAAGAGGCTGTGTTAAATGGGTTTTTACGTACCTGTTGACTGCCATCTCATGTTTGTTTGTTTGTGTGTTCTTTCTACCTTATTACATATTGTGACTATATACCCATCAATTACGTTGTTTATTTATATAATACTCAGTAATACATTGCATATAATTAAATACTTTTCTTGTTGCCCTATCTGTCTTATATTTCCTATCCACATAGTAGGTAAATATATATAAGGCTAACTGTAAGCTGTTTTTAATTATATTGTTTTTTTATATAATACTCATTAATGCTTTGCATATAATTACATATATATTTCATACACATACAAACACATGATTACCTCACATATTGTCTTAATTGCTTCGACCTTAACCTGTCGTGTTCTATTGACCTGACCTAACCTACTTGGGTGTCCTACTTAAAAATATGTGTTTATTGCCGAGTTTCTTAACTATGTTATTCAGGGTCAGGGTCGATATAAGAGTCAAGGTCGGATTTGTCAATTTGGACAAAGCGCGGACCGGATGGAAATCACTTGGTTTTAAAGTGATATTATTACTGATTTTATGGTCGAAATAGACGATAAGCAAGGCACAACACATTATAATACAAATCAAATCATCAACCAAGGACTCAAGACAACCTCGAGGCGATACGGTTAGACAATGCAATACCAACATGCTCATGAGAGACCCCCTACCAACTACGTGATTAGGGTATCACAGGAGCAGTTAGATCTCCCATCATCAACCTAAACCTGGAATCCGTAATCGGTGATGTTTTTCATATATAAGTATGTGAGAAATGTCAAAAAAGGCACTGTTTTTTAGGTTTACTGACGGTCCCATCCCTCTGATGGGATGATTACTTACTTGGGATAAATTTACAGAATAATTATATAGACTTATGTGCTTATGTTTTTAAGCGCTATTATTACTGTTTTTATGAACGAAATTGACAATAGGCAAGGCAAATACAGATTCATAAATTAATTATTACACCGTTCAATACTAAAACAATTATCTTGTGGTTTTTATACATACATATATATATACATACATCTATTTAGCTACACATACTCTCATACATTTCTCAAGCTGGTAACTATAACCGGGCATGCTATGTACGTCTATTCATATCCCTTTTAAAACACTCCACAGTGGTGTCGCGCCACCCCATCTATTAAGTCTTCTTGAAGTCTAAGCTGGAATACGTTTGCACGCCCCAAAGACTACAGCGAGCAGCCGTTCGCTGTATATGTGTCAGTGGAGAGACTCGCCTACTATCTAGGTGTAGTTCCTTCATAGTTTAGGCATTGATTTGGTAGCGCGGCCTCACTGTGTGATGTTGTCACCATTATTGATATGGGGTCCGGTGCCGCTTCCTCATCGTTAACCTTACTCAGCGCTCACAGAGCTGGTTCCAGGGTGAGTTACAACCCCAGTCACTACCGAGTGTCAGGAAGGATGGCGGTTTTGGCCATGGGCCCATATTACAATGTCTGTGTGCACCATACTTATAGTTTATACTGTATATCTTCTCTATTTACCTAACCTTTTGTATCTGTTATATTGTATTCTGCCTGTCATGATATGGTTTGTCCTATTCTAATTTTTAAGCGAGTGTTAGGGCCCGTACTCAAATATAATGACTCGGATTCCACGGTCAGGACCGCGCAGTTCAGATAACAGGCTGCAGGACCGCGCTTATACGCGGCGCCGCCTGATTTGTGAACCATGGAAATCGCTTGAGCCCCGCCGTTATCACAGTACCACAGAAAATATTCCTCGTGCAGATGAAGCCCCACATTAGACTCAACTAATCGTTTTTAACTTTCGCTATGTTTTATAGTAATAGGGCGTTTTGACTTGTCCGTATCGTGGTATGTTTACATTAGCTATATAATAATACATTTATATTTACATGTTACATGTTCGATCCCCATTTGGTTAATATTATGGTTTATTTTCGTTTTACAAAACGGATTGAAAATGGACCAATCAGGAAATTGTTGGTTTTTTGTTTCGCGAAACGGATTGAGAATGAACCAATCAGGTGTAAGATGCATTTTTGTTTTGCAAAACGGATTGAAATTATCCGCGCGGGCCAAATTGGGAGCACTGTTAATGAATTGGTGTTTTTTCAACGATTTTTAAGTAATTATATATTGAGATATATTGATATAATATCAATGTATGCAAATCCGTTTATGCATTTATATTAATGATGGCAGAAATCAAGAGCAGACATACAGTATATGGCTAGACCTACACATAAACCCATATATTTCTTGCTACATTTAACCACTAATAATACCAGACTATGTAAATATGCATTTATATAACCTTGGCGCACCCTGACTCAGTCATGAATTTAAACACGCTCTTTCTGACTTGTTCCTGTATTTGTTTTTCCGGGAACAGTAATGTAATTTTACTTATTGTTTTCAAGCCTAATTCAAGCAGATCAGTTTCTAGACTTTGTCTCTGTTCTTTATATAGTTGGCAGTGCCCTGGTGGATCAAAGAAAATGTGTTCAAAAGTTTCAGGCTGACCACAGGATTTGCATTCCCTATCTTTAAATTTATCCCGCCTTTCTGAACCTATCCCATTATGTCCTAATCTTAACCTAGTGTATGCCTTGTCTATAAGCCTAATATCACTGTATTGTTCTATTGCGCTAGGTACCGATGGCTGTAAGCGTAGCCTTTGTGTTGTCGTATTTTTCCATATTTTTTACCATTCTGTTTTAACCTTCTCCTTAATTATGCTATATACTTATTTTACCCCTAGTTTTATTGGTATTATTTGACCGTCTATAGAGCCTTGTTTTGCGATGTTGTCAACTACTTCATTGCCTATTATCCCCACGTGGCTGGGTACCCACGTCATATCTAGTGTTATGTTTTGTTTAGCTATTTTACTTATTCCCAACATTATTTTTTCAATTAAGTCCTGTCTACTATTGGAATTTCCTTTATTTATAGATTGTAGGGCACTAAGGCTATCGCTCAGGATCACTACCTTTGCAGGTTTTTTCTGGTGTATCCATGAGAGTGCCGCTAATATTGCTACCAATTCTGTTGTATATACCGATACTCTATAATTAAGTTTGATATTTTTCTGGTATATTATCAAGTTAGTTTTGTCATAAATTACTATTCCTGCCCCTGCTATTTCCTTCTCCGCGTCTTTGCTGCCATCGGTATATATCTTTATATAATCGCTATAGTTACTATCGATATGTTCATTGCTTATATTTTTCGCGCTTATTGTTGAAGTCTCCGTTTTGTTAATTAGATGGGTTAAGAACAGAAAAGAACAGAACATATTCTTTATTTATGACTTAAACAAATGTTTCTCGTCATATAAATACATATTACATTTGTTAATATGTGACAGGTCAATGCAATTTTTACATTAAACAATGAAAAAGTACAAACACACAACCATGCATACTATACACTCATACAACTCACCCATTCACTCTGACGCCCGAAATGTCTCACACATTCACTCTGGATCACGTATTTATGTTATAAGGATTAAACTATTCCTATTACATAGTTTCATGTAAACTTTTAAGTTTTAATAGTTTACATGTCATGTCCAATGAGGATGAACATACATTTTTTACTCATTATACATTGCAGTATTGCGAATAATAAATGCTTCCCTTACAAACCTAGATAATCTAAAAAGCTCATGCTGGCTTAAAGATTGCATCAGCTGAATAAATTTCAAAACACTTGGATGCCTGTAATAATATTGTTTAACATATAATTTACGTAATTGTTCGTACAAAGGACAAATTAGAATAAAATGATATTCATCTTCTAAGTCTGTACTATTACACAATGTACAATATCTCTGATTTCTATCAGTTCTATTTTGTGAATATCTGCCAGTTTCAATTCTAAGTCTGTGGGAGGATAATCTTATCCTCGACATGGCAGTTCTTAATTTCAACGGCAATATATCTAAATACACTTCATATGAGAATGAGGTTTTAAAATGTCTATACAAGCATAAAACTCGATTATTTTCAACATCAGTGTTCCATTTTTGAACAAAACAATCTATTAAATTTTGTTTAATCAACAAATGAAAAGATTTCATATCAATACAAGTTGGGTCATTCCAAACATAATTATAGCCACAGTCTGTTATAATGGTTTTAACATTGCTGGCCCAATTCTTCATTCCTCTTTCACAATCTCTCACAGCGTCTTTATAAAAAGTTGATATTAAAATGTTTTTTGAATCGACCACCTTACTCCAATACTTTATTATTTTTACATACCTTAAAATATACAATGGGTATCTACCTAGTTCTCCATAAATACCGGAATTACTAGTAGACGTTTTAACCCTTAACAAGTATTTACAAAATTTCAAATGTATTCTTTCGATCTCCTTTGACTTTGTAAAACCCCAAATTTCTGCTCCATAGCTTAATATAGAACCAACTCAGTTTGATTGTTTGCATTTTTGTGATTGGCGTGAACAAAGGTTCTTGAATACTAATATCTTGCATTTTATATTTTTCTAATAGTACCTGTATCGTTTGGGTATATGGAGGATTGATTTTCTTATACCTATTTGCTTTATGTTCGAATATTCCTATCTTAGTTATTAGTTCATTAACCGGTAGCCTGTCTTTTAACCTGCTAGACCTGGCCCAATATTTTAGCATATTTTCTTCTCTTTGTAATTCTATTGGTATTTCCGCGCTTTCTACGAGCAGAGCTATTTGATTGGTTGATTTATACGCGCCTGTTACTATTCTTAAAGCTTTGTTTTGCATTATTTGCAGCGGTTTTAATGTTGCTTTTGTTGCTGAAGCATACGCGATACTTCCATAATTGATTTTACTTAGTATTAACGCTTTGTATAGTTTTAAAGGAGATTTCTTATCCGCGCCATAATTCGTTCCGGTTAACATTCGTAGCATATTTAAGTCTTTTGTGCATCTTGATATTACATGTTCGACATGTTTTTTCCAGTTTAGATGTCTATCAAAGTACATACCTAGAAATTTCGCAAAGGGTGCAAATGTTAGCTTTTTATTGCACAGTTGAAGGGTTGGGAAGTTTGGTTTTTGCTCGGGGTAACCATTCCTTGAAACGAGTAGCACTTGTGTTTTATCGGGGTTAATTGTTAGTCCCCATCTTAATGCCCATTTTTCGATTATTACTAATAGTTTTTGCCCTTTAATCACTGCATTTTTTGCTTGACCGGAAGTTACCCACATTGCCCCATCATCTACAAACTGTGATAATTGCGCTTGATCTTGCGGATTTTCTATCGGTTTGTTATGCACTTTTATTGCCTTTTCTAGGGTATTCATAAAGATACAGAATATTATAGGAGAAAGGACACTTCCTTGTGGACAGCCATTTTCTGTTTCTAATGTTTCAGACATTATATTATTTATTTTAACTTTTATTTTCCTCCCGTCTAAGAAATTAGCAAGCCATTTTAGCATTCTGCCCTTTATACCTATATTATATAGTTGTAAGAGTGCCCCCTTATTCCAGTGTTTATCAAAAGCATTGCTTAGATCTAGCATTATCGCCAATAAAAATTTATCTGATATTTGGGCCTTTTTACAGTCAGCTTCCAGCCTTACTAAATGGTCATCGCACGTGCGATTTTGTCTGCAGCCAGACTGGTACTTAGATATTAAGTTTTCTCTTTCTGCATAATTTACTAATCTAGGTTTAACCATTTTTTGCATTATTTTTGATAATACTGGCGAAAGTGAAATGGGTCTATATGATGATGGTAGATGCTTATCTTTCCCTATTTTGATTATTGGTATTATAATTGATTCGCACCAGTTTTCTGGTGATGTACCAGTTTTCCAGGATTGATTATAGAGTTCTAAAAGTTTAATCTTTCCGTTTTTTGGGAGTTGTTTTATCATTTCATAATGTATTAGATCTTCACCAGGCGCCGTATTTTTACAATATTGTAATGCATTGTCTAATTCAAAAAGGGTAAAAGCTTTATTATACTCAATTTGTAAGTGATCATCGTGATTTTCCATTTCTTTATCATATTTTTTTTCTAATTTTTCTTTGATAGGTATAAACGTTTTATCGTATTCTGCTGTGCTACTCACTTGTTGATAGTGTTCTACTAATAAATTGGCCTTCTCTTTATCTGCAAAAACATGTTTCTTATCTTTGATTAACACTGGCATATTTTGAATTGGCGTTCCCCTAAATCTACTTATAATATCCCATACTTGCTTAGAATTGGTTCTATGGTTAATTTTGGATATAAATTGTTGCCAGCATTCGGTTTTTGACGTTCTTATTGTTGATTTGGCTGTTTTCCTCAATATTTTAAATTTCTCATAATTTGCCGGACTTTTATTATGTTTATACGTTTTTCTCGCGTTTTCTCTTTCTCTTATAATTTTATTACACTCCTCTGTCCACCAAGGGTATACCGCTTTTTGCTTTCTAATTTTTGCTTCTGTTTTTGGAATCGTTTTTTTACATATTTCATATAGTTCTGCCGAAAATTGCTTTTGATTATCATTGATGTTTTGTTTTTTGTTGTAAACTCAAAAAGTTTACTACTTTCCTAATGCTACAAGGAGACTAATAGAAACTTATAGAAGCAAAGATGGCTATGAGAACTAAATGAATTTCACAATTTGTATAAAAGAATGGACCAATCAGAGCCGGGGATACAATTTGCTCTTAGCCAATCAGATTTAAGCTTGTTTCAGGTTTCAGGTTTTTTCCCAGGATTTTGATTTTTTATACGATATACTAGAGGTTTGATAATGGCTTGATAACTGGTTATTATAAATCTCTTGGTGTTAATTTGTCCACTAAACTTACTTGCTTTCTGTCTTACTTATTTTTCCTTTCTTCCTTATACAGCAACACTCAGACCAACACAAATACAGCACAGATATCCAATATAACACAAAATATCACAATTACACACAAACTTAAGTTATAGTAGACAATGATTAAATAATGGTTGCTAAAAATATCTTAATGTTAGTTTCCCTATACACTTACTTGTTTCCTATCTTTCTTTTCTTTCTTGCACAGCACAACACAGAACAATACAATCCAACACAAATATCAGCTTTAACACAGAAAAAACGGTGAAAAACCGGTGGTACTCGCGAATTGCTCAATACGGCACGCGATGTAATATGTTATATTATTATGTTATAAAACTTACTTTGATAAATACCTCCGATAGGTTTTAATTAGCTAATTCTTTAATTCTTTATCCTGGTTCACGACACGATAAGAACGTTAAAAACGTTATTTAAAATCCCTATGTTTGTTTACTAACCGTGGTTTCCAAATGTTTCCAAAAAGTTTCCAACTATTTACTTAAAGTAAAGTAAACTTTTTAAACAAGTTAAACGAGCGAGACTGGTTGTATACATGACTGATCGCTAGAGAAATCAGAAATCAAAATGAGATGAAATCCGTCGTTGATATTGTGTAAAAGATTCAAAAGTCTTAGAAGTTGATCGGCCAATTGGATGACAGTCAAGTTGGTAAGTAGGTCAATCCTATTGCCGACCCGAAAATTGGTTAGTTTCTCTCCGCCAATCAGAAGGCTCCACGAGGCTTAGACGTGTCCCAAGTATGTTAATCCGACTGCACGTGCTGCCCGTGTTTCAGTTGGAGATGGCTCCTCCGTTATCCACACCGTCGTATCGATGGTAAATTTAGAACCCTCTGGTTGTCCTACATCATACGAAAGGTGTACATCTCGCAGGGTTTTTCCAGCATATTGTATCGGTGATCAGCGCAACCTCAACAGTTCAGTAGTTGCACCAAGCGGCTCTTGTTGGTTCTACCCTCAACAGTTCAGCAGTTGCACCAAGCGGCTCTTGTTGGTTCTACCATCAACAGTTCAGTAGTTGCACCAAGCGGCTCTTGTTGGTTCTACCCTCAATTGTTCAGTTCAGTAGTTGCACCAAGCGGCTCTTGTTGGTTCTACCCTCAACAGTTCAGTAGTTGCACCAAGCGGCTCTTGTTGGTTCTACCCTCAACAGTTCAGTAGTTGCACCAAGCGGCTCTTGTTGGTTCTACTTAAAATCATTAAAACATAAAGTCCAGCATTGTTACACCCGAGTTATTGTTACACCCGTTACATCGGTGTTACAAATGCTCTACAGTGATATAGTATAATGGTCCTCTGCAGGACGCGTCGACATCGCCTGGTAAGTTGAAGATGGACACGTTCTGCTGGCCCGATGGTCTGGACGAGAATGAACCTGTATCAATCAATCAAGGGTTTTATTTATCCTCGCCCGATGGCATTGGGCATTTTGGCGAGCTTTTCACGAGAATGTTCTGGATGTAGAAGAGTCCGGGAGTAGAAGCCAGCATCCCTCGTTCAAAGTGGTTTAGTGTAGATCTGCAGTAGCAGGGCTGAAGAGCGGAGAGTTCCATCTTCCGATCGAAAAGTTTTTCTTTACCCTCGCCTTGTTGCATAATGCATTTTGACGAGCATTTCAATAGTAGATTATGGAGTGCAGATGGGTCCAGGAAAGGCAGTATCCCTCGTCCAAAGTAGTTTACCGTAGATAGCAGCAGTAGTGTTGACTGAAGAAATCCAGCGATGTTTACTGTAGGTGGTTAACAAGTAGGTTAATCTGGCTGCAAATCTGTTGACAATGGCTCCTCCGGTATCCACACCGTCGCACCGTCGCACAATGGTAATTTTAAAACCTGCAGGGTCCCGTACATCGTACGACAGGTGTACATCTCGCAGGGTTATTCCCGCATACTTTTACAATTTCGTACCCAAAAAAGGTAGAAAGAAATATCGAGTCCAATTTCTATTTTCTATAACTTTATATCTACTTAATCTCTACTTGCTACGAAACTATTATGAATTACTATTTACAACATTTTAACAATAATGATGATATCCTCTCTCTCACATGATTACTGATCTCTTGTATCCAGGAAAAAGCCAGGGAAAAAGCCCGAACAAAGAAAACCCTCCCTTTTTATAAGGTCCCTTCCAAATAAGGGGTTAGCATGGTCGTAAATATTAGCATGCTAACTCATCAATCTCTTAGCATCAACAAATAAGGAATGCTAACACATAAATCATGTAGCATTGGCATTAGCCTGGTTCATAGAGCATCTCCCAAATAAGGGATGCTAACCCATACATTATGATCATTAGCATTAGCCTGAGTTAGCCCTGCAGAGAGATACACATCTAGATTGATGGTGCTAACCGAAGACAGAAATAATGTCCTCAGTAACCAGGCTTGAATGCTGGTACCTGTACAAAATTACAACACTCCCCTTTCACAGGCTTAATGAAGTAAATAACCTAAAGAAATATGCCAAAGAACAATTTTTTGATAATATGGAAAATTTAATATCAGAAAGTAGCCGGTCTAATCCAAAACTTTACTGGAAATTACTCAAACAGTTAGTTAAGTCTAATAAAAACTCTGAAAATATTCCCCCATTAAAAACCACATCTTCGAACGGCGAAGAAGAGTATTATTTCAGTGATATAGATAAAGCTAATTGTTTAAACAACTATTTTGTTTCTATTTCTTCAATACATGAGAATGAAGATAATGTCCAACTTCCAGAATGTACTCTTAAAACACAAAATACTTTTACAGATATGCAAATTAACGAAACTGAAATTTTAGATATAATTTCTACATTAAATCCAAATAAAGCAGTTGGTGAGGACACAATAAGCCACAAAATTTTACAAAATACAAAACACTCTATTTCTAAACCTCTGGCATTATTGTTTAATAAATCACTCACTGAATGTAAATTTCCAGATAAATGGAAATTTGCCATTATAATGTCACTTTTTAAGAAAGGAAACTTAAACTTAGCCTCAAATTACAGACCAATAGCGTTGTTAAGTTGTATTGGTAAATTAATGGAAAGGGTTGTTTATAAACACTTGTATACTTTTTTCATTGAAAATAATCTTATTTATAAGTTGCAGTCCGGCTTTTTAAAAGGCCATTCTACTGTTTATCATCTGATTGATATGTATCACCAAATTTGTCAAGGTATTGATGCTAACCAATTCACATGTATACTTTTCTGTGATGTGTCGAAGGCATTTGATCGTGTATGGACCAAAGGCCTACTTTTTAAACTCAGACAAAATGGTATTAATGGCAATATGCTAAAATGGATCGAAAGTTATTTAACACAACGCACTCAAAAGGTATTTATCGGTTCAAGTTACTCGAACATTAAAAGGACATCTGCTGGTGTCCCTCAAGGGTCAGTATTGGGTCCATTATTGTTTCTTATATATATCAACGACATTGCTGACAATCTTCTTAGTATAGCTCGTATGTTTGCAGATGATACATCTCTTGCAAGTACTTCGTCTAATATTGCAGATCTTGAGGGTATATTAAATCACGATCTTAATATTATATCTGCTTGGTCTAAACAGTGGCTTGTTGATTTTAATCCAACTAAAACTGAAGCTATTATTTTTACTCTCAGAAGACATATACAACAACCCTCGTTGATTTTTAATAAAAAGGCCAGTTAATTTTGTTGAACACCATAAACACTTGGGTTTAACGTTTAGTCATGACGGTAAATGGCACGAACATATTACCAATATTACTACGTCAGCCTCTAAAATATTAGGAATGATGCGGAAAATAAAGTTTTTAATCAATCGTAAAGCTTTAAACCAAATATATTTATCGTTTTTGAGACCAATACTTGAATATGCTTCTGTTATTTGGGACGGCTGCACACAATACGAAAAAGACACTTTAGAAAAAATTCAACATGAAGCAGCTCGCATCGTCACTGGATTAACACGATCAACGTCTATTCGTAATTTATATATACCGAAATTGGGTGGTTATCATTAGAAGATAGAAGAAAATACCAAAAATTAATAATTGCTTATAATGTTAAAGCTGGTTATTTGCCCGATTTTTTTTCAAACTTATTCCCTGACATAGTTGGCAGAGTTGCCCCTTACAACTTAAGAAATTCAAATGATTACGTATCTATTCATACGAGAACGCAGCTTTTTAGTAATTCGTTTATTCCCTCGTGTATATCGTTATGGAATACAATACCTGAACATATACGAAATGCAGACTCTCTTTCTGCTTTTAATACTCTTATTACAAATCAATACTTTAATCCGCCCTTTAATCTGCCCAAAATACCTATTTTTTATTTTTCCGGAATTCGTAGATTGTCTGTATATCATGCACGGATAAGAAACAAATGCAGTAACCTGAAATATGATTTGTTTATAAACAAAATCAAAGAAAACGCAACCTGTGAGAAGTGTTGGCATGAAAAGGAGGACGCCGAACATTATTTTATGCAATGTCCGTTTTATTTAAATGATCGACTTCGTCTTTTTCACGCTACCCGTCAATTTCACCCGCTCAGCGTTCGTGTATTTTTATTTGGTATTTATACAGATAAAGATAATAGCACTATTTTTAATCATGTTCAAATATACATTAAAGATACTAAACGATTTGATAACGACTAGACATGATATACACTGTTATGTGACAACCGCTCGGGGCAGGATCCTACAACCACAGCATCATCACTCATTCCTTCTTGTTTAGTTTTTCCTAGAACTTTATTCTACTTACTCCTCTCCTTTTTTCTTTTTCTTTCGTTCATCGAAAAATGTATTTGAATATTTTATGTTAATTGTATTGCCATCTTGTTAGCTGTTAATTACAATATTGTTGGGACGGGCCTTTATTAATGTTGGAAGAACTTGTGGCCCAACCCTTTTGCTTGTATATAGAAGAAAAGCAATAAAATATGTTTAAAGTAGGCTTAATGGTCCCCATTAAAACCTTAAATTTATCTCTTTAAACAAGAAATCAGTACCAACATTCACACTAAATGAAAGAATGTAAAATTACATGTTTAATAAAGTAATAATGGAAGTTGTCTTGTGCAGAATATTCTTACAGAATAAAGCATGCAAAATTTAGAATAATGAGTAAACGTTTACATTTAACAAACGCAAATTCTTTGTAACATGCATTAAGCTTTGCTTGAAATGAATGAACCGATTTGGTGTATGTTTAATGAATTAGAACAAGCATTTTAAGAACAATAATAAACAAAATCCATGGTATATGTTGCAATGTTCATACGAAATCCTCAAGACATAAACTTGCCACACTAGTAAACTGAGTACTAATTCTGCACATTTAGTCCTAGACCTACACATAATTGTTCTCTGTATTTTTAACACAACCACACAAGTGTTCATTTTTGGTTCCATTCTCACTATGTCCTGGTGCCATTTAAATTGAATGAAATTTGTTTAAGTTAAATAACATGTAATTAATACACAAAAATACATTAATGATCTGATAAAGATTATGTATATTGGCACAATAATTCGCGTATTGAATTATTGTTAATGTTATCATAGTGATATCTGTAAAGGGAAACTATTAGATGAATTCCGTATTTTGTTTAAATAACACTATTAAATTCCCATTTAGTGAATACAAATTCCGTACTTTGCGATCACACTATTAAATTCCCATTTGATGAATATCACTTGCAAATTCCATACTTTGCGAATACCTTATTTAAGGCACATCACAACTTGGTATAGAAATATAAAAATATATTCTAAAATATAACTTTCAAGGAATATTGGGTGTACACAATATTCCTATCCATTTTTTTTCCACAAGATTAATAGAATATTTTGGCACTACAAAAACAAAGAATATAATCCAGGCTAACCGTCCTATCTGTTCAAAATGACCCCGACATTGCCTTGTTCATCATGAGTTCTAATGAACGTTGGTTTATGTTGAACTCTCTGTCTCTGACTTCTGAGTACCTCAAATTTACTATTAGTTTCCATCTTCTGGTGTTTGGAACTCAAATGTGATTCTTACGGTGACTTGACATGTTCATGTTTCATGGACCAGTCTGGCAAGCTGTTCCCATGATATGGTTTCAGTCTGTCATGATGCTTATTTCAAACAAAAGGTCACTTATTTTCCCGTGAACAATGTATTGTCTAAACATAAGAGCACTTATTCTGGTGTCATAATCCCGTTTCTGCCGTTTTGCATGTTTTTTCCCCCAAAGCCTGCCTTGCAATGTCATACATTTTGCATTTGTCTATGTATACATGCCTAAGTGTGCTCCAGTATTTTAGTCATGTGTTGAGACTAACACCTTCTTTTCTCAAAACTCGAGGGAAAATTAACCCTCTTAACCCTCTTTATTGATCATAATGTATCTCTGTATCTCTTAAATAATACACCATAAATCAATTCCAACAAGTCCCAATGTAACCACATATTTCGCACACTGCTGGGAAATAACCTGCAACTGGCATACACTAAAACATGGCTTGGCCTAACTAGCCTGGCCTCATTGGCCTGACCAGGCATGGCCTAAAACTTGTTTACCTTAATTGTTATTGATCCAGGTCATGTCCTTAGTCAGGTTTGATTGACCAACTTCACAATGAGGGGCATTCCTTCAGATAACTATAATTCATCCGGTTATCAGATAACTATATTTGATTGCATTTAATTAGCATTGATTATGATATGTCAATGCTTTTAATCATGAGAAACGTGTAGAAGGAAGGAACGTAAACTTGTGAAAATGGAAATACAATAATATATAAGGATGATATGAATAATAAAATAAATTAATGTTTGAAATTGATAATACGATTGAGTGATTGATAAATGAATGGCAGGATAATATATTGATGCAATTATAATGATTCAATAAATAAGATTATGTTGGTAAAATGATCTTGGAAGGGTGAGATGGTGGATGGATGGTACATACAATTGATTAGGTAGTGGGTTTATGGATAGGTGGAAGATGGTTGAAAGGGTGAGTGGTTCCATTTTGGTAGGGTGGATATGTGGATGGGTTGCTGGATGGTAGGGTGTATAGTGTAATAGACTCGATATAGTTTTTGATTGCATATATTACCTAAGGTGTTGGTAATACATACTTTTTATTGTATATGTAATGGGATTATATCATGGATATAATGATTGTTGCATATAGACTGGCAGAAGAAATGAATTTTAGTCAGATATTTATTTATAAGAGACCGCTCATGGGACAAGCAAAGTTGGTCTCTGAATACAGGTGCATTTTCAATAAAACAACAACAATACACTTGGGAACTCAAATGGTGTATAGTCTTAAAGAGTAGGTGGTATTTTAATAGAGGCGGTGTTCACATTCAAATGCTTTAAAATTATGATAGCAACTGATATCAACGGATGTTGGTTGATATGATCTTTTTTAGTCTTAATATTAAACCAAAATTAAGAGACACTGAAGTCGACCTAAATTTAATGTTGGAAGAACTTGTGGCCCAACCCTTTTGCTTGTATATAGAAGAAAAGCAATAAAATATGTTTAAAGTAGGCTTAATGGTCCCCATTAAAACCTTAAATTTATCTCTTTAAACAAGAAATCAGTACCAACATTCACACTAAATGAAAGAATGTCAAATTACATGTTTAATAAAGTAATAATGGAAGTTGTCTTGTGCAGAATATTCTTACAGAATAAAGCATGCAAAATTTAGAATACTGAGTAAACGTTTACATTTAACAAACGCAAATTCTTTGTAACATGCATTAAGCTTTGCTTGAAATGAATGAACAAATTTGATGTATGTTTAATGAATTAGAACAAGCATTTTAAGAACAATAATAAACAAAAT
Organism: Cyrtodaria siliqua; assembly: GCA_037043455.1. Lineage (NCBI taxonomy): Eukaryota > Metazoa > Mollusca > Bivalvia > Adapedonta > Hiatellidae > Cyrtodaria > Cyrtodaria siliqua. The sequence goes on along the minus strand of JAWPHD010000828.1, from coordinate 142,894 downwards.
CCATGGTATATGTTGCAATGTTCATACGAAATCCTCAAGACATAAACTTGCCACACTAGTAAACTGAGTACTAATTCTGCACATTTAGTCCTAGACCTACACATAATTGTTCTCTGTATTTTTAACACAACCACACAAGTGTTCATTTTTGGTTCCATTCTCACTATGTCCTGGTGCCATTTAAATTGAATGAAATTTGTTTAAGTAAAATAACATGTAATTAATACACAAAAATACATTAATGATCTGATAAAGATTATGTATATTGGCACAATAATTCGCGTATTAAATTATTGTTAATGTTATCATAGTGATATCTGAAAAGGGAAACTATTAGATAAATTCCGTAGTTTGTTTAAATAGCACTATTAAATTCCCATTTAGTGAATATAAATTCCATACTTTGCGATCACACTATTAAATTCCCATTTGATGAATATCACTTGCAAATTCCATACTTTGCGAATACCTTATTTAAGGCACATCACAACTTGGTATAGAAATATAAAAATATATTCTAAAATATAACTTTCAAGGAATATTGGGTGTACACAATATTCCTATCCATTTTTTTTCCACAAGATTAATAGAATATTTTGGCACTACAAAAACAAAGAATATAATCCAGGCTAACCGTCCTATCTGTTCAAAATGACCCCGACATTGCCTTGTTCATCATGAGTTCTAATGAACGTTGGTTTATGTTGAACTCTCTGTCTCTGACTTCTGAGTGCCTCAAATTTACTATTAGTTTCCATCTTCTGGTGTTTGGAACTCAAAGGTGATTCTTACGGTGACTTGACATGTTCATGTTTCATGGACCAGTCTGGCAAGCTGTTCCCATGATATAGTTTCAGTCTGTCATGATGCTTATTTCAAACAAAAGGTCACTTATTTTCCTGTGAACAATGTATTGTCTAAACATAAGAGCACTTATTCTGGTGTCATAATCCCGTTTCTGCCGTTTTGCATGTTTTTTCCCCAAAGCCTGCCTTGCAATGTCATACATTTTGCATTTGTCTATGTATACATGCCTAAGTGTGCTCCAGTATTTTAGTCATGTGTTGAGACTAACACCTTCTTTTCTCAAAACTCGAGGGAAAATTAACCCTCTTAACCCTCTTTATTGATCATAATGTATCTCTGTATCTCTTAAATAATACATCATAAATCAATTCCAACAAGTCCCAATGTAACCACATATTTCGCACACTGCTGGGAAATAACCTGCAACTGGCATACACTGAAACATGGCTTGGCCTAACTAGCCTGGCCTCATTGGCCTGACCAGGCATGGCCTAAAACTTGTTTACCTTAATTGTTATTGATCCAGGTCATGTCCTTAGTCAGGTTTGATTGACCAACTTCACAATGAGGGGCATTCACAAAGGTCTAAACTTCAGATAACTATAATTCATCCTGTTATCAGATAACTATATTTGATTGCATTTAATTAGCATTGATTATGATATGTCAATGCTTTTAATCATGAGAAACGTGTAGAAGGAAGGAACGTAAACTTGTGAAAATGGGAATACAATAATATATAAGGATGATATGAATAATAAAATAAATTAATGTTTGAAAGCGATAATACGATTGTGTGATTGATAAATGAATGGCAGGATAATATATTGATGCAATTATAATGATTCAATAAATAATATTATGTTGGTAAAATGATCTTGGAAGGGTGAGATGGTGGATGGATGGTACATACAATTGATTAGGTAGTGGGTTTATGGTTAGGTGGAAGATGGTTGAAAGGGTGAGTGGTTCCATTTTGGTAGGGTGGATATGTGGGTGGGTTGCTGGATGGTAGGGTGTGTAGTGTAATAGACTCGATATAGTTTTTGATTGCATATATTACCTAAGGTGTTGGTAATACATACTTTTTATTGTATATGTAATGGGATTATATCATGGATATAATGATTGTTGCATATAGACTGGCAGAAGAAATGAATTTTAGTCAGATATTTATTTATAAGAGACCACTAATGGGACAAGCAAAGTTGGTCTCTGAATACAGGTGCATTTTCAATAAAACAACAACAATACACTTGGGAATTCAAATGGTGTATAGTCTTAAAGAGTAGGTGGTATTTTAATAGAGGCGGTGTTCACATTCAAATGCTTTATAATTATGATAGCAACTGATATCAACGGATGTTGGTTGATATGATCTTTTTTAGTCTTAGTATTAAACCAAAATTAAGAGACACTGAAGTCGACCTAAATTTGATTGCCAAGTACAAAGTACCACAAATTCCACCGTGGACTTTGGAAACACCAACAATTATTTTCGATCTTTGTAATAGTAACAAATCCAGTACAGACCCTACTGTCTTTCAAAGCAAATTTAATGAAATTAAATCGAAATACAGTAACTTTCAACATATATACACAGATGGTTCTAAGATGGAAATAAAGTAGCTGCAACACAGCATAAAGAGCCGCCTGCCTGACAAGGCCTCTATCTTTTCAGCTGAACTTAAGGCAATTGAACTTGCCTTAAATTATATTCATGAATCTGATGATGACCATTGTGTAATCTTTTCTGATTCCCTATCATCTCTTCAAGCACTGGGTAATATGAAACATGATAACCCAGTTGTGCTTCAACTTTTAGAAAAGTACAATTCTCTTACAGTTGATAATGTTATTATTTTCTGCTGGCTTCCAAGCCATGTAGAAATACGTGGTAATGATAGAGCTGATAGTGCTGCTAAAACAGCATTAAGTTTACATATATCTAATGCCAAATTACCTTATACTGATTTTAAAAGTTGTATTAACACATTTATTCGTAACTCTTGGCAAGCCGCTTGGGATTTGTTAACAATAAACTCCATTCAATTAAACCGTTACTTGGAGAATGGCGTTCTTCTAGTAGACCCATTCGTCGAGAAGAAGTTGTCCTAGCCCGGTGCAGGATAGGGCATACACGTTATACTCATTCATATTTATTACAAGCTGAGCAATTACCAGAATGTATACCCAGCTTTGCACCGTTAACGGTCAAACACATCCTATGCGTCAAAGGTACTACAATGTTAATACTATGAAAGAGTTATTTGATACTATAGATTTTAGTCTTGTTTTAGATTTCCTAAAAGAGATAAGACTATATAAATCATTATAATGTGTTCTTATATATATGTACTTGTTTATATACCCGTTGACGGCCATTTGTTGATTTACATACATACTTTATATTACACCTTATCATCCCTTATCTTTTAATAGATTGATCTTTATATATTTACATTAATTTTTAATTAATACTTCATTTCTTCATTTTTCATCAATTTTTGCGCACAATATGACCTATTTATGTGTCGACGTACCGTAAACACCATTCATTCATTCATTTTATTTCGCTTTATATTTTTTTCCCCAACCACATTGATTACGCGAAAACTATAAGAGCTATCAGGTCAAACCTTAGCATAGCTGTCCTTTTACCTCAAAAATGGGCATTTTTATATTCTGACATTAAAAGATGAATTAACAAGGTTACCATATCTAAAATCTTTTTAGAACGTATTATATATATCAACTAATTGGTTACCGTTGCAATCTTTAGGAACGAAACCCGATTGGAGAGCAGTTATGACTTGATTTGAGAGAAAAAAATTAAAAACATGTTTGTGGATAATTTTTTCCATAACTTTGTCTAGTGTACTGAGGAGTGAAATAGGTCGATAGTTGGCTAATTCTGAGGGGTAATTTTTATTAAGAACCGCACATACATAGGCTAACTTCCGCTGAGAAGGAATTTTGCTAATAGCCAGATACCTATTAAAGATAGTTGATAATGGCGAAGCTAATTCGGAAGGTAGTTCTTTAAGTACTCTGTTGTTAATATTATCTGGCCCTACTGTCTTGCCTAGCTTTAAGGTTTGCAAAACAGATTTGACTTCAATTGGTGTTATGTTAATCCTGCTTAGCGTGTGCCTTCTAGGATCAAAATCAAAAACTGGAAGTGGCTTGTTAAGAAATATAAAAAGATCGGACAGGGAAAGTAGCATTCAAGGAGGACAGTCAATCACAAAACACAGAAACAAACACGCAAACAGACAAACAAGAAGGCAGAAGCAATAATAAATGGAAACGACATCACAAACACAAAAGGATTGACAATAGGGCTATCGCCTTGGAACGGTCTAATGTCATTCAAATTAGACTGCGTTTTGAAAAAAATATTTAATAAATTCGCCTTGTCTTTGTTGTCTGTGTATTTATTACCATTATGATTTAACGGAGGAATAGATGACGAACGATTGTTTGGACTTATATAATATTTCAATGTTTTCAACCAATCAGAAGGAGAAAGTATGTTTGAATGTAATGTGTCAGCTAGTTTTACAAAGTGATTTTCTCTTGCATTTCGTATCATAGTTGTAACTTCGTTTCTAATTCGTCTGTATTCTTCCCAGTGTCCCTCGTTATTCGTTCGTTTGACTTTGTCATTATAGTTTCTTCCGTTTTCTCATTGATTTTCGAATATCATTATGTAACCACTTTGGATCTGAAGGTATAACAGTGATATTTTTTTTCGGAATCGTTTCATCAGCTAGATTAAGTATTTTATTAGATATATTGTCTACGTATATGTCAATGTCGGTATGAAAACACGAGTCCCAGTTAACGTCTGCTGCATTTCGTCTAACAGATTCGTAGTCGCCTCTGTCATATTGCATATTGTACGTTTGTATGCATTAAATTTCGGTTTAGAGTATTTATAACAACAGAAAATAGGGCAATGATATCTTACGATTTCTTTATTTACACTGTCCTGTTTTAATGGGATGACAGTAGGGTAAGTGTGAGGTTTGGTGCACCCTAGAACCGGTTTAAACCCCCCAGTGGCTTACTTTGCCACTGACAGTTCCAAGGCGGTAGCCCTATTGTCAACCCTTTTGTGTTTGTATGTCGTTTACTTTTATTATTACTTTTGCCTTCTTGTTTGTCTGTTTCCATGTTTGTTTCTGTGTTTTGTGGTTGACTGTCCTCCTTGAATGTCCGATCTTTTTATATTTCTTTTGATTTAAAAAAGGTTCTTTCCTGGGTTTGAGAGTAGCAGTAAGTCGATTATTGAGTTGGAATGTTCAGTAAAATGTGTTGGTTCTCTTATAGGTTGAGTAAGGTTATATTGATTTGATATGTCTGTTATTTTATTTGCGGATTGCGGTTTATTCTTATAAAGATTAAAATCACCTGCTATGATTATGTCAGATATGTTTGTTTCGGTGGCTGATCCTATAGATTGTTCAATACTTGAAAGTATTTGAGCATTTGAATTTGGAGGTCTATAGAATGTTCCAAATAGTATTTTCTTATGATGTGAACGTATTTCCAACCATATGCACTCAATATTGGGTAGTTCAAGATCATTACGTCTAGTGGCATTTAAATTAGTATTTACGTAAACAATAATTCCACCATGATTGTCGGATGGTCTATCTCTCCGAAATGGGGTACTAAAATTTGTAAATAAAATATCATCGGTTGATGTAGTAGCACTTAACCATGTTTCGGTTAATGCAAGTATATCAAAATGACTCAACTCAGCATACAGAATATCTCTTTTATGCAGAAATCTTTGAACATTATAGTGAACTATCGATAAGTGTCTGAATTCATCAGTATTGGGAATATATGTATCGGGTCCTGGATTAAGTTCAATATCGCCAGATTTGAATAGTATAAACGCCATCCAAGTAACAAACTCGAAAATGGTTAACCTTTGCTCACCCTATATAGGGCAGTTTCAATATACATTTAAGTTATTCTACCGACAGGAAGAGTATAGGGTGAGATGCTGTTGGGAACCACACACGTTGGTACGTAGAACAGTACTAATGAAAGGAAATATAGAACATAAGAAGTAGTCAGCTTGACTAGGAGTCTATATGGAATAGGAATATGAAGAAGAAAATACAAAGTCATTACAAAATATGTAAATAGAAGTTCAAGGATGCATATTACGTTAGTCAACCTTAGATATTCGTATCATTTCCACATGAGTTATCAAAAACTGGTGACATTCATAGATTGGTCCAGTGAAGCGTCCTTAGACATTTATACTATACTGCAAGATATAAGTCATTTATAGGATGTAAATACAACATATTAATAACGACACAAAACGAACATTAACTATTTAAATGATGCCTAAACAGTCAACAATCAATAGAAAATACTTTCAAAATTAGTTCAGAACTGACTTGATAAAAAATAATAGCATCATATTCGTAAGATACGAAGTCAAATAGTAAGGCTACTAATTAAATCGGGATCAATGCGTTAAACCCGTTAGTTATATTTATTATAACTGAAACTACCGAGTGTTTTTGTTTTTGTTTTTTTGTTTTCTTTTCGATACTTCATTTTTTCCAGCGTCATGTGTCCTATTTAATATATTACACAAGACTGACACCGGGCCCCAGAGCTCGGTTTGAACAACGTACAAGCTTTTTCAATCCAAACCATGGGTCCCCGCAGGAGTCTTTGTTAAATCATATCATAAAATAAAGCGAGAACACGTAATACAAAAACATCACGCACACACTATGTCGACCCGCACAATATGCGTAATTATTATCTTGAATCAATAATGCATATTAATTTAATATATTACACAAGACTGACAACGGGCACTGTGGCTCAGTTAAAACAACATACAAGCTTTTTCAACCCAAACCACGGGTCCCCGCAGGAGTCTGTGTTAAATCATATCATAAAATAAAACAAGAAAACGTAATACAAAAACATCACGCACACACATTGTCGACTTGCACAACATAATTATTATATCGAATTAACAATGTACATTAATTTAATTTATTGCACAAGACTGACAACGGGCTCCGTGGCTCAGTTTGAACAACATACAAGATTTTTCAAGCCAAACCACAAGTCCCCGCATCGACTCGCACAACAAACAATCAAGCATCCATTAGTACATAGGACATATATATCTGCAAAGTAATGATAAGCAAGTAAATAATTATTCAATTTACACTTATAAATTTGATGAGATACAGTAGTCAAACAATAGTTTATATCGTAATTACCCGTGTGTACTGATAATTAATAATGCACACTAATTTAACATATTATACAAGATTGACAACGGGCCCCATTGTTCAGTTTGAACAACATACAAGCTTTTTCAACCCAAACCATGGAGTCCCCGCAGGAGTCAGTGTTAAATCCGTGAGTTAATAAGAGATTATTAGTTCACTGGTTAAATCATATCATAAAAAAAACGAAAACATGTAATACAAAAACATCACGCACACACTACAGGTATGGGTGAATGTAACACATACTATTATACGCGCACAGGCTTCACTGAGATTGATGCAATCATCGATGCCTACAAAACACATTGATCAGTGATCATACGATCCATTTACAGTATACGAAAATTCAATTGTATTTTAAGCATGTTTGCTTACTTGTAATTAAAGGGCGATCAGTCGCCAGTCATCTAACGGTAACCTACAAACATAGCCTCAACTGTTGATATAAGTATATATGCAAAACATGTGACCTCTGGGACGGGGCCCTATATAAGTTGTTGAACCTGGGAACTTCATTTGTACAAATTATATAGTTAATGAAGAAAAACTGTCAAAATATGTTCAGTGGTTATAGAAAATAAGCTGTTTTGACCATATATGGTAATGGCGGCCATCTTGGATGTCGTATTGACCTAATTCATATAAATTTGACAGCATTGATCTCAGGATCATCCATGTGAAGTTTGGTTAAAATCAGCCAAGCGGTTTATGCGGTTTATGCAAAGACGTCATTTAAGCAAAAGTTAACGGACGGACGTTGATGTCTCTTTAAGCTAGAGAAATGTCTCTTTAAGCTAGAGAGATGTCTCTTTAAACTCTAGAGACATGTCTCTTTAAGTTAGAGAAATGTCTCTTTAAGCTAGAGAGATGTCCCTTTAAGCTAGAGAGATATCTATTTAAACAATAGAGATGTCTCTTTGAACTAGAAAGATGTCTCTTTAAACTAGAGTGATTTCTCTTTAAACTAAAGAGATGTCTCTTTAAGCTACAGAGATGTCCCTTTAAGCTAGAAAGATGTCTCTTTAAACTAGAGAGATGTTTCTTTAAACTAGAGAGATGTCTCTTTAAGCTAGAGATGTCTCTTTAAGCTAGATAGATGTCTCTTTAAGCTAGAGAGATGTCTCTTTAAAGAGATTAATGTTTTAAAGGAGCCCTTATATGCATTTGGTTCATGAAAACTTGTTCAAAGTTCAAAATATAAAACGCACTGTAATTATGCCAACAACAAAAAGGGATATGTTTTAAATACTAATCTGTTAATGCTTGCATTTACATCTTCTTCAATAATATTGTCAACATCTTTTGTGGCACCTTTTGTAAGTTCTTTTAATATTATCTCGCCTTTTGGTTTAGGTTTAATAACCGAAACTAATTTATCAGCAGCCATTTTACCTACTTCATCTCCAAGTTTTTTAGAATCACTCTCTATGATTTGTTTTCCATCAGTTTCTAATGCTTTCTTGCCTGTTGTTTTTACAGACTCGCTAAATATTTGTGATCCCACTTTTCAAAAAATGTAAAATATGCCAGCTCCTGTTAATCTGTCAACTTCAGTATAGGATTCCATACTAGTATCATAAACTTTTTTAATCGCGTCATATAACATATGTTAGATAAAACGTAAGTTACTCAACTACATTAATTCTTTCAAAACAAATCGAAATGATGTATGAACTCCGTTGAGATTAATAATTTTACCGGAGAAATCGGTTATGTAAATATTAATACTGTTAATGATCGTTTTGTTTACTCCACAGAACCCGACTCTTATCGGTTCATCTTTGAAAGGATATGACCTCGTAAGGTCAGGTATACTTATTTCATAAATGACATCCCCATACGATCCATCAAAAATAGAATTACTTATCAAATCACAGTGGATATATAAAGTATCGATAGAATGTGTTGTGTTTGGTACTACTGTCCCAAATTTGGTTTCTCTAATAACCGCATCTTTGTCAAACCCAATCAGAGTGTGAAAGTTTGATTCCCTTAAATCAAGCATAAAGTTATTATGAATGCTAACTAAACATTTGAAACTCGATAAATCAAATTCAATTCGTATCGGGGCAGTCGATTCATCAGTCAAATCACCGTTTACAGTCGTCAATGTTTCTTTCATATAATTAGCAATATCAGCATAACTATAATTTCCATTTGTAAAAATAATTGCTTTTGGATCTTTATCTTTTCCATTGTCATACCTTATCACTTTTTTATTAAACTCCTGGCTAATATTATACCACGAGTAAGTCATAGAATTAATCTTATCGAGCCCAACACCATATTGTTTGTTCTTGTCTAACATCAATGGTATGTCAAATACGGTTGTAAAATTACTCGGTGTACTTGAGCTATTAATTATTGAAGTCCTTTCTGATGATAACACAATTTACATATAACATAAGTAGATCAAATTAAGCACCTTTGTAATACAGTTTAAAGCTTGATTCATCAAAATTGAAAACTTGAGTAGTGTTACCTATGTTGAATGGAGAGAGGGTCCAATATTTAGATTTAGGAAGATATGCCTCAAATGTTCCTTTGAGTATTCGTTTACCGTTTTCTATTTTTGCTTGAGCACCCGATTCAAACAAACTAAAAGACTCCACGCCACGATTGTTTGTATTTACAACAGCATATGCAAGGTCTGCTTCAACTATATAACGACCTGGTTTTACAATTACCAAGCCTGCACCCAATTCTGTAGCATATTCTCCAGTTTTTACAAATTGATTGGCTACAAGAGTAAACGCGTTGAGAAACCCATCACGTTTGGTTCTTTCAAGTGGTTTTCGTGTTGGATATGATACGTAGCCGAAGTTTTCTGCATTATTATCTATCATGATGTTTATACCATCATCTGTTATATATTCTAGAATTAGAATCCGACTTAAATATTCTACTTTTGATTTCAACTCATCAATTATACCAAGAAGTGCTGTGTGACGACTATCAGACTTTTGATTAAACTGTTTCAATAAAGCTATTTCACCGTCAAAAGCTTTGCTCCTATCATACTGGGCAGTTTTCTATTGCTTTGAAACATCATCAATAGCAGTCAAGGGTTCATTTTTGTCAACCATTTTCTCATTTAATTTTGCATAATCCTGTCCTAATGCACCTTTGAGAAGAGTTATCAAGAGCTTTGTTTTTTTCATCCTGGGCAGCTTTATCAACCATTTTGCTCAAAGCAGTTGTTAGCGACTTGCTGTCAATCATTTTCTTTTTGAGGTTTTCAAACTCTTTGTCGATATGGCCAACGTTAGTGTTTATCTGTTCGTTTGATATCATTATTTCAGTAGTAAAAACAGTTCTCATTTGTGTCGTGGCATCAGTAATAGCGGCTTCAAGTTCATTGTTATCAACCATTTGTTTATTGATTTCTCCAATCCGTGTATTAATATTTTGAACACCAGATCTTATCTGTTCACTTAATTTCTTGTAGTTTTCGCTATCTTTCAATCCATCTTTTTTTCTAACTCTTTTAAAGCATCACCCAGAAGTTTTATTTAATCTTTTAAACCGTTTTGAATTTCAATAATTGTTCACGGTTTGTTTGTAATTGCTTTTGTATCAGACTTATATTGTCACCAACTCATGTTGTCAACTTTTTCATCATGTCTGGAATTTTATCAATACTATAATCACGTATGATCTTTGTTATTCTTCTTTGAGTAAATTGCCTTGTTGCTACATCATCTGCTTTTTCTGGATTTCTAACATTGGTAATTCTATTTTTATCCATGTTGAGATCACTTCTCAGAATATTTTCCTGATTTTTACCCTTGTGAAGATAATTAACCAGGTGTTTATGTTTCACATACTCAGACAGCACAATACCAAAATTTGTAATATTAACACTGCCAGTAGTAACTTCCTCTCCAAGATCATTAAAAAGTCCCATTAATATGATTAGATTAAATTTCACCGTTGAAGTTACGTCTTACTAACTTCCTCGGACGATCGAGATATAGAAAATCGTACTGTTTGTTAGTTACTTTTCTGTACTGCTCTTTGCTAACACCTTGTTCGTTGGAAAGCATACCCAGCTCACGATTAAATGGAGTCGCGAAGAGGATGTAGTGAGAACAGTTCAAACGAATGTCTTTGGGAGTTTTGTAATAAGATTGTGACAAGTAAATCACACAACAATTATTATGCCTATGTCGTAGGTCTTAGATTGTTATCGTTTTGGTTACGCAAATAAAATAGAAAAACTAAATAATGGGTGTTGTCTTTCATTGTACTTCTTAATATAAAAGTGAAACAGCACGTGTATATCAATATGTTGGAACCCCATAAATTACTTCCAATATGCCTTATATAAACCTTAAATCAGTCTGCTTTTCCTTTCCAAAGAGTTGTGTCTTTCAGTCTTAATACTCATGCCGGTGCTAGGGGGCGAGAGAAGTGTTGCTTCTTTCATTACTTCTCATGAACGGACTCAATAAAACCGAGACTGCTGCTTTATTCTCTTAATTGTGTTAGTTGCTCTCAAAGGATCACCTTTATCAGTACTTATTAACATTCACACTAGCGTTCGTTTAGTGCAGTGTGGCGGCTGTAAAAAGTCTCCCCGTGCTACGAATCAGTAGTGTTATTTTTTACTGGTCCTTTGGGAACAACGAGCCCAATATAGGTGGCTTTGAAGTAGAATACCGCTTAAGCCGGTGCTAGGGGGCGTGAGAAGTGTTGCTTCCTCCATTACTTCTCATGAACAGACTCAATAAAACCGAGACTGCTGCTTTATTCTATTAATTGTGTTAGTTGCTCTCAAAGGATCACCTTTATCAGTACTTTTTATCATAACTCAAGTATTTTTTCATTCCTATCATTCGTTGACTTGTTCTGTCCTCTTCCTTTCCATTACTAACTTCGTCATGTAGCGTTGTATATCCTTTAGGATCATGTTGTTTATAACTTTTTACTAAGTCATTAACTTTCATGTCATCATTAGTCATCCTTTCTCTGACGTTTCTCGTCTATTTGCTCCTCCGTTTCCTGCCGCACCTTTTCTTCTAATTCCGTCCGTAGTATTTTCTCAAGCAATTTCTGTTTATACTCCATATCTAATTCTTTCTCTATATTCTTTTCTTGTAAAGCTTTCTTTTCCTCTCGTAACTTTTTCAATCTGTCTTCCATTAATCCATCTTCTTCATTATCTGAAGAATCTGCCTGTCTAATTTCCTTCTCTCTTCTATGTTCTATTTCCTTTTCCCTAATCCTAAGCTCTTAAATAGACTTCAGTAATTCAAGCTCCTCTAACTTTCGTTTCTGTCGTTTTTCTTTAAATTTCTTCTCCTCTTCATTTTCTTTACATTTAGTTTCATTCTCTTTGCGAAACTTCTCCTCTACTTCTTTCCTTAACTGCTCTTCGAGTAGTTTCTGCTTATACTCGTATTTCAATTTCTTTTCTTATTCTATCTTCTGCTAATTCATTTCGTATCCCTCCTTTTCCTCTTTCAACCTTTTCTGTTCCAACATAACTTCAACTTTCATCTTCGTTTGCTCCAATTGCAATTTCAACTCGTCCTCTCGTCTTTGTTTTTCTTTCAATATTAATTCTAATTCTTCAGCCTTTATTCTTTTCTCACTTTTTTCTTTTAATACGGCAAACCTTTGCTCGTCATATATCCGTTGTCTACCTTTTTCTTCTTGCAACCATCTTTCCCTTATTATTTCTGCTTTCAACTGTTCCCTTCTCTGTCTTTTTCTCTGGTACTTTTGGATCAGTACTTTTTTCGTCTTTCTTATTCCTTTCCGTTCTCTCTGAATTAATCATATTTCCTCTAGCTCTAAATCCATATCCTCCTCTGAATGAACGACTGTTTCAATGATCTCCTCCGCTATTTGTCTGATTTTGTTTTGTTTTAATATCTCTTATTTCAGATTCTAATTCCTTCATTTTCCATAATAGCTCGTCAAGTTTATTCCGCGTTTCGTTTACATTTTGAATAGGTTTATGTACACTTATTTCTTCAGTTGCAGCCTTAACTTCTGTCGTTTTACCTTCCTGTCTTACAATTTCCATTTCTAATTCTTCCTTTCTTGCTTTCTTTCTAAGAATGTCAAAACTTTCTGTTGATTCGTGTGGTCATTTTCAGCTGTTCTGAATATAAACCTCTCCAAAATATTTCCTTAAGTTTGATATATTTCCTTGACTCTTCTATTTCACCTCTCTCTAAAGCTTGATAAAATAATGTTTCGATTCTCACACCCCATTCTGAACATGACTCTGTTTTTAATTGTTTGGCAGAATAGAAATCGTGGATGATTGAATCACCACTTCTGATGTTTCCGTAGGCATTTATATTCTATGGTTATATTTATATTGATTCAGCTCACGGCGGCAGCAATCAGATATGTTTCTGACTTTATGTTAGTTATTACATGTTTCGGTATATTCATCATCCCTTTTCATTGTAGTAAATGATTACAGAGGTGCAAATGTCGGGACGACATTTTTAAAAGAAGGGGGTGTATGTCGTAGGACTGAGATTGTTATCGTTTTGGTTACGCAAATAAAATAGAAAACTAAATAATGGGTGCTGTCTTTCATTGTACTCCTTAATATAAAGGTGAAACAGCACGTGTATATCAGTATGTTGAAACCCCATAAATTACTTCAAATATGCCTTAACAAATCAGTAGTGTTATTATTCACTTATCCTTTGGGATCATCAAGCCCATTCTGTGTTGCTTTAAAGTAGAATATCGCTTAAGCCGGTGCTAGGAGGCGTGATAGGTGTTGCATCTTATAATTACCTCTCATGTACAGACTCAATAAAACCGAGTCTGCTACTTTTCTCTCTTGTTTGTGTTTGTTGCTTCCAAGGGATCACCCTTTCAGTATTTATTATATAAACCTTAAATCAGTCTGCTTTTACAATAGCCTTATTATCAAAGTACCGTTAACACTCACTAACACCAATTACTAACCTGTGACCCTTGGCTACACTATGCAATGTTGATTGATGAATGCAACGGTGCGTTGCATTCGCCATCTACACGTTGACCAGTGTGGTCAAGAGTATTTATATGTGAATTAAATATATATATATATCTAAGATATACATATTGTTTCAGTGTTTCAGTGTCCCAAATCAGAATTGAACCACCGACCACCACAACATGTTGCCACATATAACACATAATGAAACGTTGTACAAAAAGAATAGTACAATAACTTTACCGGCTGAAGCCGTCCGTGACACCTGCCTTGGATGAAATAATCGACAATATCATTTTGATTACGCTCGCAAACATAATCATCAAAAATAGCTATCTTTTAAATATCAGAATCCAAATCATTCACAGGGATAACTTGAACATTCGAACACTCCAGTATATCTTCGACTGGAATTTTATTCTTTTTTGCTATCTTTTCAAGTTTTTGCGACAAGACCTGGTACTTTGACTGTTCCAAGTTTTTAGCAAACAAATAAATCTAATCTTATCATAGTAAATTTCAGCAACATGTGAACTAATGTGTTTGTCTTGCCAGATCCTGAATTACCACATATAAGCATTCTAAAACAACAGTCCGGCATGAAGTTCCATATCTGCTTGAAATTACCGTTTTCTGTCTTCATATCATAGTTTGGAATTTCCATTATAATAATACTTGGATAATACTCAACTAATCTTAACTCATGTTATTTTAATCTAACCCTATAGTATATATATATGTATTTTGGGTGTTCTGGCCCAAAGCTCTCGCTCTGCTCGAGTTTGAGCCAGAAACACCCAAAATACATATATATAAATGTCTCTATTTTTGTTATAATATTTTTTATATTAAACAGAGAAATCTATAGAGTATGAATGAAAAAATGTCTATTTCGACAGCACAAGTTTGAATTAATTCAAAACTGCAATTAGAATAGACTATTTAGTTTTAAAAAAACATGGAGATAAAAAGCAAAAGTAGAAAAAGAGAAGCCTACTCCGCATTCAGGGGCATTGCTCTAGATAATTTCTACGATTGTGAGTATTGCGATACAGTTAATTAATTTAACTTATCTATCTGTGTAAAACTAAAGAAACATTTTAGAGATGCTAGTTATACTAGTATGGTTAGATTTCAGATTTGATTATTAAAAGCGCTAAATAATCAAATCTGAGGTTTAGCTCTCAGAGTCAGTGTTAAAGCGCTGATACTGACTCTGATGCTCGAAAAGAGGGGTTTGTCTTGATTGTAAATAAGGAGAAGACAAATTCTTTTTTTTTTTAGTACATAGGGTTTGTATTTATGGTTATCTCTATTTTTGTTATAATATTTTTTATATTAAACACAGAAAACAATAGAGTATGAATAAAAAAATGTTTGTTTCTACCGCATGAGTTTGATAATAACCTCTGGTTTTCAAAACAGCAACAAGAAATAACATTTTTAGTTTCATGGTGCTAGATTGTGCTGGGTTACCGGGACTCAAATCAATTTAAAAAACGTTATGCATCTGTTATCATATTCTTGATCTGTTATGTGTAACCTTTTTTTATTTTTTTTTTAAATCTCAATATTACAGAACTCTGCACATACTATTTCTTCTCTCCTCGCCTCCTGGTAAAGCTCTCTTTTTCTAACCTTTGCTGCACCACACTTACAACAAACTTTATATTTGGCAAACGTGCCCTTTCCACATAATATACAAGGTACTACATGATTATACTTTTGTCTGTATTTATGCAAACTGCAATACTCTGAATCCATTGTAGATTTTAAAATACATGGTTTATGAAAACCAACTTTTAAAAATTTACACGTACGGGCTTTATTGTTATCAACTTCCATTGTTATAACATATATATTTTTTTTATTTAATAAGTGTGAAGACATATGTAATAACAAGAATGAATACAAACGCGGAAGATTGCAAGTTTAAAATTTTGTTTATAAGTTAACAATTTTCTGACCTTGAATACAAAGGTGGTGGATCGTACTCATACACATTACTAAAACAATTTATTACACACTTTTTAGACTTTTTTGTAAGGTTACCATTGCTTCTTTTCTTCCCTGCTCCACTAGTTCTTTTTTTTTGAGCTTCACTTATTTTAGCCTTTTTTTGTTTGGTGTCTTCTTTTAAACTATAATATTTATCTAACTCATCTAAAATCATCTTAAACTCTTGATCAGATATTTGTGCATCACTCAACGCTTTTGATATTAACTGCTTTATGCTATTTAACTTAGCCTCTGCCAAAGTTTTTATTTCATGATGTTTTTGAGCTTTTACATTAAGCTTGCGTCTGATAAAATTAACACAAACACCTGTAGCTCCACATACTATTGCTGCTATTTCTAAAGGTAACAAAACTGGAATAACAAATCCAATCCCAGCCATAATAACACCTGCAGATATCAAGGTAGTGTCAATTCCATCTATAATATTAATACCACGTTTATATTTTTTATAAAGTGACTGACGTATATCTTGTTCTGTAATTAACTTTTTTTCAATCTCTGAAATCTTTTGTAATCTATAATTTTGTCCGTCTTCCACTGACAAATCAGGATATATACTTGGTGCCGTTGGTTGCTTCATTTTTTATTAAATAAATAAAAAAATCAATTAATTCAATTAATAATGATGCCACCGTATTTACAGCTGTAGCAACCGGACAGGATTTTAAGCAACGTGATTTAGTTAAGTTTTCAATCTTTGTTACTTTTAAGACTTCTTATGGTAATATTAACCAGGTGGATGGGGGTAAGAGTTCCAAACAAACCTATAATTGTTGTTACGAGCACTGCGGCATAAATAGAAATATAATAACAGATAATGTTGACCACTTGTAGTCTTCAAAGATATCCCATTTCCTAACACACTTGTAAACATAATCCCATACTTCCTCTAGCGCTACAGGTTCATACTCTACTGGTATTGGTATATATTCTTCTGGCTCCGATTCCATGTCTGGTTCTTGTTCTTCCATTTTTTTCATTATATAATTATAACATTATATTTTTTATAAAAAAAAAATAGTCCAAAGACTAAATTTTTAATATTAAATTATTAAACACATCTTTTAAGGACAAGCTCTCAATACCCAGTACACTAATTATCATACTGTTATACAATTTTGTATATAATATATTTTTTGTTGATACAAAAATCAAGCCAGCTCGTAGAATTAAATTAAATTAATTCAATTAATAATGATGCCACCGTATTTACAGCTGTAGCGTTGGCAATCTTGCATACAAAGTTAACAACAGAACCAGCACCAATCTCTAAAGGTTTATCAAAGTTATCATGATTGCGTGGGATGATGTGAAGCGTTATACCATAATTTGGTTGTTCAACACCATTGACAGAAACTATTACAGATACGTCACCAACTAATCGTTCACATGCTAAACCTATTCCCATAATCCGTCCACGGCGTGTCATTACATGCCCCACATTTGATTCTGCCCCGCCGTTACCAAATGAGAGTATTCTATTCAACACAAGCGGACCCTTAGCCTCTGCAAATATTGTTATAATTCCATATTTAAGATTATCAACTCTATTTTTTAAATGATTAAACTGGTCAACAAAAGGCACAACTCGCCTATATAAATTTTGAACATCATTTATCAAAGCCTTTAAGTCTTCTGTTTTTTTAGGTCTTGTTGGTCCATATATACTCATTGTTTTTTTTATAAAAATATATTTTTTAAATAATTTCTAAAATACAACTCATAGGCAAACCGCGATTATCTATCTTGTTGCCATACTCATCTCTGACTTCTATTTTTAATTCAGAAATTGCACCATTCATAAGACAGTGATATTCAGGATAAAAACGTGTATATACTATATCTCCAAACTGCTTATTTACTACAGGCACAACCCCTATAATAGTGCTTGGTGCGCCATTGAAATAATTACTACTCGTATTAACTTGTTCCAGATGAACATATAGCTGTTTATAAGGAGCTAAATTAATTGGGTAATCTCCCATATTAGTACCTGTTAACCATTTTCTGTCCTTGAATCCCAACATTTTTGAAAGACCGATTGACATTCGTGTTTCTATTGGCGTATGTATAATGGCTGCACCAATTTGGACAATATTGTCCAGAATAATCTTTTCATTTAGCACTTTAAACTTTTCTATCAAGTCTTGAAAGTTATAAAGTCCACCTAGTACATGTTCTATTTTATCTGGGTTTCGTGTCTTTATGGTTTCATGAATAATATTATACCAACCGATAGTGTATGTAAAACTTTTTAATCCAACGCGCTTAGTTCCATTTCTATTATCGATATACTGTTGTAAATTAATAGAGTTGTTTATGTTTGAAATTGTATGAAACATTTTTTTTTAATATATATATATAAAAACACAAATAAAAATGATTTCTAAAGAATTCAAATATAACCCGGATGCTCAATATTTAAATACTTTTAGCAAGAAAAATATAGATATAATAAATCAAAACATAGTCATTACATCAGACGGTAAAGACTTTAAAGCATCATTTCCCAATGTCTTTGAAAAATATAAACTCCCATACGTCAAATCAGACGCTATAGTCCAACGTTGGGGAACAGATTGGATGTTATTTTGGCAGAATCAGTTAAACTTTGCTATTTGGTGTGCGACAACTGGATGTGGCATTGATTTTAACAATCATCTAAAAGCTGATACTTTGGTTGGTTCGTTATTTCGATTTCATGTCTACTACCAAGTCAGAAGAATATTATTTGAGATGAGTGTAGCAATGCCGCAAGACTCAAATTGGAATGCTTTTAATAACACATATAACCGAATCGCATACGAAAAAATATGCAAGGAGTTTAACGTTGACTTATATTCAGACTGGAGACAGAAACAAAGCTATAATAATGGTCTAGGAACAATTTACAATTACTGGACACATATTGGTTATCATCCTTTGGTAAATACTGTATACGACAACAAAACGATGAGTTTTACAGTCTATGAGAGTGATAAAACATATCATATTGATTACATTGCACAAGGATTTGAGGCTGACAACAGCTGGTCTACTTTTATACTAGATAGTTCATTTGGATTTACAAGAGCAGGAGTAGAACGCATCAATGATAGCATAAGAACATACTGCTCACAATCACAAACAAGAACAGATAAACTTGGAACTGGAACAGCATTTGATGCACAAAAACAATTTTTAGCAAATGTAGAGGACGCAATAAATAGCCCCATCGACTTGCCCAGTCAAATTTCAAGATATGAAAACACCTTAAAATATGCAAGAAGTAAAGTAAATTTTGTCTATGGAAGTGGATTGTATATGTCTCCGAGCGACATGGAATTAAGAATTGGAATAATACAAGACTACAATAATGAAATTGTAATAGCAACCGATGCACAAGCATTAGGATTGAATAATGATGTAAATGTAAAACCAGTGCCACCAAAAAATATTCAACCTTTTCAAGGCACCACAACAAAGAAATTTTTACCAGAACATTCTGACTTTGATAAATCATCAATACATAAAACTGTGAAACATAACCCACCAGAAATACAAAAAATAGCGATTGAACACGAAGATAACAAAACAACTATAAGTGTTGGTACCATAGTAATAGGTCTTGCTGCATTACTTATTTACGAGATTTACTAAACCACTCTTTGGCTGCCACATATAACAACCCGGAAACAAACACAAGAAAAGCCCATAGATTGTTACCAAGCCAATTAATAACATTACCTGTTGCAGATAAAAGCCATGATACTATTGCACCAATAACTCCTGGAAGTGCTGCAGCAGCTTTACCAGCTAGGTTGGCAAGAAGTTTACCAAGATTAAATAGTTGTTTTTTTATCCAATCTTTTACACTTGATGGATCAGGCTTTGGGGTTGGAGTTGGAGTTGGAGTTGGAGCAGCACTTGATGTGGGAATAATAGAATTAATTATCACCCCAAGAATCATACCAAACGCAGTCAGGATACTAACAATAGTAATACCTTGCTCCCTAAACAAGGTTTTGATCCTCTCACCAAGAGTTGTATCCTCGTTTAACATTTTGTTTATTGTCTCTTTTATTCTGCTTACTTGGTTACGAAAAGCTTCTCTGTTGTCATTAATGACATCCATTCTTGAACCTCTATCAACTTCAAGGTCTTTGACGCGATCGCTAATTCTTTTTATCTGGAATTCATCATTATCAGTCTTAGCTTGTTCTAACTTTTGTTTTTCTCTTGTTATGTCTTTATCAAGTTGTATGAGTTTTGCCACGTTATTAGTAAGTTCTTCCTTGACAGTTGTCATCGCTTTTACTATTCCATCCATTTCACGCTTGTCTATATTTGTTTGTGTTGAAACATCAGGACGCTCAATCACCTCCCAGTCATGGAGAGCACTTTCTAT
The DNA here is from genome assembly GCA_037043455.1 of Cyrtodaria siliqua. Classification (NCBI taxonomy): domain Eukaryota; kingdom Metazoa; phylum Mollusca; class Bivalvia; order Adapedonta; family Hiatellidae; genus Cyrtodaria; species Cyrtodaria siliqua. The sequence goes on along the minus strand of JAWPHD010000828.1, from coordinate 122,442 downwards.
TGACTGTGCTGTGTCATTTGCAACACTTGATAAATCTTGTAATGGAATAACATCCACATTATCTGGTAAATCGTTTGTTGTGCTCTCCAATACTTGTCTAAGTTTTTGTGATACTTTTGTTTTACTGTCATACTCCGGCAAATTCAAAAATTGTCTTATCGCCCTTGTTCCCCCAGAGTCAATAACTCTGTTATATTCATTTGCCAAAGAACCAAGAGCAAGAAATGTTGCATTACCTTGCTTGGCAGTTATTCTTATTTCTTTATCATCAACAATCCAGTATAATGTTTTACCATCATCTGATACTTTAAACTGGTCATAATCCATTTTGTCCGGTGCCATCTTATATCGTTTTCCTATTTCATTATAAAAGGAATTTACAAGATTTTTCTTGTGGGCTTCAAGTTCGGATTTTCTTAATTCCCCCCGAAGGTCAGCAAGATGGTCGCTTTCATTAAGAAGACTTCTTAGAACAGGCTCATCAGGCACCATTGGTAAATCATCATCATAATATTCATCATAATCATCTGGATCATACGTAGGATTGTCATATTCAAATCCTCCTTCAGCCATTGTTTATTTTATTTAATTTTAAAAAATATATTTAAAAAATAAAAACAATGTCGGCTTACGGAAACAAAATCAGCCCTCATAGAAAACTAAGAGAACCTCATGGTGCCAAAGGCATCCGCACAAGTGTAGTAATAACTAATAATCCCTCAACAATAGACCAAAACCAGCAACTGCTTGTGAGATTTCCAAATCTAAGTACTAATGATGTGATAGTTCCAAGTACTGCTCGTCTTGCCTTTGAAATAGAACTTAAAAGCAGAACAGACGCCAACGCTACTCTATTTCAAAATCTGGGTAGAACAATTGTGAAAAAAATGACAATAAGAATAAGTGGCAATGAAGTCATGTCAATAGATGACAGTGATATATATCATTGTTATGTAGATTTATGGAAAAGCCCTACCGAAAGATTAAACATAGCTTACCAAGGTATTGGTAAACCAAACATGCTAAAACATAGAGTTAGCGCGGGAGATGCTTCCTCAGACACCGGAGATGAAGCTATAGCAGCAGCTTATGGAAATAGATTTTGTATTCCACTGGACTTTGAAATGTTAGAAAGTCATATGCCATTTTATCAAGCGGGGCTTGGTGATAGGTTAGAATATGAATTAACGTTTAACGATTATAACAAAGTTATCAAAAGCAGTGATGCTGATGCATATTATGTAATAAAAAATATCTGCTTGGAATTTGATACGGTTAGTGATGTTGAATTATCAAGACAAATAAGACAGCAAATCAATGGTAAGATGTCATTTATGTATGATCGTATCTTGCGACATAGAAAAATAATAGCAAACAAATCTGATACTCTTTGGAACATCAACATTAATGTACCAGCACGGAGCATGAAAGGTATTTTAATGCTGTTTGAAGACCCAGAAAGAACAAGCGCAGAAACTTATTACAACCCAAAGATTGAAAAGGTTGAAATGACAATAGAGGGAGTACCAAATCAGTTGTATAGTCAGGGCATGAAGGCATATCAACATTGGGATGAAATCAACAAATATTTTGCTTTAACATCAAAAAGAAACAAAGAGACAGAAATAGCAGCGAGGGACTTAAACTTTACCAGTGTTTCTCTTGAGACTTATCTGACAAAATCATATGCTTTGTGGCTTGACCTTAGAACATGTGAGGACAATTTATTACACGGCAGTGGAAGAAGAATAGAAAACGGCAGTGAAGGCATAACGATACTAATAAATAAAAAAGCAGATGCGGATCAAACTTTAAATATTTATATATATATAATACAAGATGCGCAAATCAATTTCGAAGATGGAAGATTCAAAGAAGCAGGATACTAGTTTGCAACAAAAATATCCTAAATATTCACACAGTGCCATTATTTGTGGTCAGACAGAGTTTGTTCTTGACATACTTGAACAAGAGTATGTTGGAGTTTTTAAACATATAATTATATTGTGTCCAACCATAGAGTGGAACGAGGCTTATAAAAATAGATCCTGGATAGGAGATGTGAAAAACCCAAAAGATAAAAAAATAATAATTGTCAATCCCGTGAGCAACGGTAAAGAAATGATACAAGAACTGTTGCGTTTCTTTTTCAAACAATATGCTGGTCAGCCCACATTATACATTATTGACGATTGCTCAGCCACAAAAGAATTAACAAAGAAAAAATATATGTTATCAGAGTTGGCATTCTCTGGTCGCCACGCCAAACAATCAGTGTGGGTCATTTCACAGAGATATAATTCTGTGTTGAAAGATTTGAGAGAGCAAGCAAAATGGTTGTGTATATTTTACACCAAGGACAGAGATAGTTATGAAAATTGTTTGAGAGAAAATGATGTTATTTCAACGCTGGAAGAGAGAACCAGAATAAGAAAAGCTTTAGCAAAGACTAAATATTCCAAGTTGATATTGAGGACTGACCAACCAACTGGTTATTGGGTTGAATAATTTATTTTATAATTTTTTGCAAAAGCCACATGTTATGCGCATGTATTTTACATTAACGGCTGTACGAATTCTTTTAAGCAGCTGTGCACAGCCGTTAATGTGATCACCTGGTTTCAATTAGGCAATCTGCCCTTGCGCTCATCCCACAATCCGTTTAACTTTTCAATGGGTTGGCTCATTCCATAGACATCACCAGAACTCTATTTGACATATCTCTACCGAAACGAAACGCAGAGATACACCTAAAGTTTGGCAAGGTCTGTTACCAGCAAACACATATCAGGGAAGAATTCTTTAGCAGCTGCACCCCAATATTAGTTTGCTAGTAACGGAACTACACAGATACCATCTACTAAGCGCCACAATTGTGAGACTACAACAAGTTAGCAAATAACTGTCATTTTCACCAGGTAACCAACACTTACCAACATATAACCGATAGATAATATAACTCGATCTCCTATATATACTATATCACCGACCGCTTGACTTTAAAAAGGGGTTTTAAATTTGCATAAATTTAAATTATCATAGTTAGTAATTCTAATTAGCATTGTGCTGCAATACAATCTGATAAATTAGTTGTGTTGGTATTAATAGCGTTGACATTTGCTTTAATAGTTTGTAAAAGTACTTTTAAATATTAATTAAAACAAAAATTGTCACAAAACGTAAACGGTTGTGTGTATGATACGGTGTATAAATAGACGGTGTATAAATAGACGTTTATAAACGGTCATGTGACATAGTAAAATAAAAAGAGTTACTTCCCTTGAAAAAAAAGAGTTACTTCCCTTGAAAAAAGAGTCACTTCCCTTGAAAAAAAAAAAAGAGTTATTTCCATTGAAAATTAAAATTACCTCCCCTGAAAGATCAGGGTTACCTCCCCTGAAAAAATAGTTACATCCCTGGAATGAAAAGAGTTGGTTATTGGGTTGAATAATTTTTTTTAAAAATACAATCTGGAGTGTTCCATATAAACCATACACTTAATGCACTAACCAATATCGGTACAACATCACTACTCATGTTTTCCGGGGCTTGTAAAACATACCCTCTTGGCTCGCATATAAAATATTCTACGCCATCCTTTGTCACAGAAATTACAGGCGTTTCCTGTGCACCTTTTTCGTACGTTTGTAAAAAATCACTTTCTGAAACACATATACAACATTTTACGTCATCTCTTGTCATAACATCCAGTGCTGTTTTATTTTTGTTATAATCACTATTCTCACCGTTTGTTAATTTCAAATCCATTTTTTCTTATATAATATTTTTTTTATTATTACAAAATATATTTTTTTACAACTGTTGCTAATAGTAATACTAACAGCAAAGTAGCAATGTTAATAGCAATACTGACCATGAATATAGTATTGCTAATAGCATTGCTCATAGCAAAGTAGCAATGTTAATAGCAATGCTTGCAGCAAATTAATAATGTTAATAGAAAAAATAACAATGTTAATAACAATGCTATTAACAATACTAACAATTACTAGTTGCATGAATATCGCAGCTAGTTGTTTTGTATTTTATATTTATTTCAAGATAAAAAATAAGATTAATAATATAAAAATGAATGCGGAAGAACTATTACAAAATATATCGGAACAGACGGAACCAGATGCTTCAAAGCAACAAGAAACAAAAAAAGAAAGATTATCAGCCATAGTGGCTGGCGGTGGTAGTCGTCAATATTTGGGTAAAGACATACAACTCACAAACATAGATGGCATGCCACCGGATGAAATTAACAAACTTTACTGCAGATATGAAGCAAGGCTTGGGGCAAGTATGACCAAGACTTTAGGTAATTCTTTTATTAACTTGTATGTGATGGGAGTATCAAAATATTTTAATGTAACCAATCCACCAAAGCTGATAGAAGAGTTGGAGGAAGACCCATTTATTAATCATGCTTTGACAAGTGCTTGTTGCGAGTTGTATTATAGGTATGGAATGTGCTTAGCACCATTTACAGCAATACTGACAACTGTTAGACATATTGATTTTAATAAAAATAAAAATATAGATAATATAAATGGAGAACCAAGAGAGTGAAGTTATACCTGTTGTTACACAACCTGTTGAACAACAAAGGGTAAAAAATCTAAAACGAGTAGAAGCTGGAAAAAAAGGAGCAGCGGCAAAAAAGGCAAAGCGTTTGCTTCAGGATGCAAATCAAGATGTTACAAATCAAAATTCTGCAAATCAAATAACAAAAATGACAATAGGTGAAGAAGAACCAGAAAAAATCAAAATAAATGTATACAAAAATTATATTCCACCGTGTCTGGTTTTATTAGGCATTGCTGGGTTGGGTTTGTATATTTATAACAAGAAATCTGCTACGCAGCCTGTAGCTGTGCAACCTGTTCATGTTGCACCAAAAGACCCGTTTGATTTTTAATAATTTATTTTAAAAAAATAATCATATAAAAAAAATGGCAGCAAGTATTGACGGAAAACAAATTGTAAATATGATGTATCATGCTGGAGTGGAAACACTTTTAACTATTGGATATTCTGAGATTGGCAGAAAACTACTAAAAAGACCAGCCCCTAAAGTGGATTTTAATATGGTAGATGTTGGCATGCTGTCTGTGGATATAATGTTAGCAATGGCTACAAAAGATATGCTGATTAAGCAAGGTATTATTCCTGCGGATATTATGAAATAATTTTAAAAAATATATATATAAAAAAAAATGGCAAGTGCAGTAGCAATGATGATCGGTGGCGCATTAACAAATGCATTAGCGTTTAGCGGTTCAAATTATTTCTTTTCAAAAATGGGAAGTCATTCAGATGAGGAAAGACAAAGGCATGACAAAGCAGTGGAACAATTAAACGCAGCACAAGTGGAGTGGAATAAAAAAAGAACAGAGAGATTAGATTTTATTAATAAGCAACTGCAAAAAGAACATCATGCAGAGCAGACTTTTGATGATGTAGACCAAGCTATGAAACAGTATTATTATACAACTGGCAAACATTTGCTTTTGGAACCGGAGCCCAAGTTGAGTGATTTTTATACACCATCTCCGGATCAACAGAATAGAGAAATTACGTTTATTGTGGTGGGCATGGCTGCAACTGGATTTGTGGCGTATAAATTGATTTCATAAAAAAAAAAAATAGTTTAAAACTATAATTACTTTGGACTTCTTTGAAATAACTAAATATGTTTACTTTGAAATAACCTTTGAAAAGACTAAGTCATATGCATGATACCTATTTTTGTTGTTGTTTTTACATGGTTTCAATCCAAGTGGTCGAATATAATATGGTGGTTTAGCACTCTTCTCTAATTTATTTTTGAGATGATCAGGCGCCCATACTTCACCATTGTCTAATAATGTCAATACCATGGATGGACCATATTCAGTATCTACTATTTTCGTATCTGTAATTTTGTATATTTTATCTATTTCCAAGTCTGTCCATTTCTTTGTGCTATTTTGATATTGCTCTTCGAGCAGTTCATCAAATTGTGCAGTTGTGATTTCCATTTTTTCTTTATAGTTATATAAAGTTTATTCTTTAGTAGAAAAAAATGGAAAAGATTTATTACAGCCCAAAAGGATTTTGGAGAGGTTACACAGCAGTTAAAAAATTAGCAAAAGAGGCTGGTGTCAGTGAAAAAAAGGCCTTAGAATTTTTAAAAAAACAAGCTGTGTGGCAGATTTATTTACCTGCGCCGAATAAAATAGTTAGACCCAGGTTTGATGTTTCTACTAAGAATGGAGTGCATCAAGCTGATTTGTTATTTTTACCGCATGATACTTTTGGGATTGGTCGTGGACGCAAGACATATAAATATGCGTTGACTGTGGTTGATATTGCAAGTAGATACAAAGAAGCAGAGCCACTGACTTCCAAGGATAGTAAAGAAGTTGCTAAAGCATTTGAGAAAATATACAGTCGACATTTGAAATATCCAAAGTTATTACAAGTGGATCCAGGCAGAGAATTTATGGGTGCAGTATCGCAGATGATGGCAAAACATAAAGTAAAAATCAGACGAGGCAGAACAGAAATTCACAGAGACCAAGCTTTAGTTGAAAGATTTAACAGAACATTAGCTGAGAGATTGTTTGGTTATCAGTATGCTAAGGAAATAGATTCACAAAAACGTAATAGAGAATGGGTAAAGAGATTACCAGAAGTTGTTAAAGCCATAAATGCGGAGACAAAAAAGCCTCCTCCTGTTGAAACAAAAATATTAAAAGATGATCCTATCTGTATGAATGCAAGTGTAAGATATTTATATCAACCCGGGGAACGAGAAGGTGGAAGACGCAGAGCAACTGATCCAATGTGGAGTGTAGATATTCACAAGATTAAAAGTTATATGGTGACGCAAGGTATAAGAGTTTATTATTTGAAAGCACCAGCGCCACAGAGAGGATTTGTCAAAGAAGAACTACTTATTGTTCCTGCTGATACTCAAATTCATAAGTTTTTATAGAAACCATGTGCATCAGTTGTAATACCATCTTCTCGGATGTATCTTTTTGAGTAAAATGGTGATAGTGTAACTTTGTTTACTTTTATGACATATATTTGATGCTTCATTGATCGCATCATATTCATTTCATGGGTGTATTTTTTCTTGTTAAATAGTGCATCCTTGTAGTTTTCAAAGTTGATATGTTTTTGACTACATATTCTTTTACACCCTTTGCTTTTTTAATGAGTTGTTCATCCGCTCTCAAAATAGAATATAGCTTGGGTCTCAATCCAACATACTCAGCTATAGCAACACCAGCACATTCGTCTTTCATTTTACCTAATACTTTTTTGTTTGTATCATCATGCATTGGGTGATCTTGAGGATAATCACTCAAGTCATACTCATCTTTCATTTCAACCATACCTTTGTATGCATCATCTGTTCTGATGTCTACAAGCAAGCTGTCAGTATCTGTGTATAATAAAGTACAGTTATTTTTGTACCTTTTTTTCAAAGTATTATAATACCAATCATACATATGGTACTTTGATAAATCCAATACTGACATTCCAACATAAATTGGTTTGTTTAATGTTAATTTTGTTTTGTTCACATGTATTGCTGACAATTCATCTGCAAATTTTATACGCCTGTTAAAGTTGGGTTTGGCTATTATTTTTCTTATCTTTTCATTTTCAGAGCCGTCAGTTTTGACTAGTTTTATATCAGTCCGCTTGCGTAGATTTTCCATTGTTTTACCAAACACAGAGTTGTTCATAAGTTTGTAAAAAGCTTTTTCAAAGTCTGATTTAGCTTTTTTCCTAAGTTCTGTGTTTAAACGAATATATGATTCCATCCATGGCTTTTCATTGAATTCTATTACTCTGTGTACTTTCTTTAGTTTCATACCCAAAGATAAATACAGTTTCAGAGTTTTGTGATGTATCACATATTTTTCTTTGTCCGTAAGATTTGGGACTAGTTGTTCTGTATTTATTATGCTATTATTTTCTAACAGATCTGTCTGGTATTCAGACAACCATTCTTTTTTCACTGCTAATCTTTCCGGTGCAAGTGGATAGTCATTATGAGATTCATGGAGTTCTTTAGGATATTCCAAATCAACTTCTGCAAAATATCCTTTTCCTTCTTTTGGCTCTGGCAACTTTCCTGATTCCACCCACTTGAAGCCAGAATATGGAAGTGGTTGACTCATTGCCCAACCATAGAGGTTACAGGCATCATAATACATTAAAAAGTTGTTTTCCTTGTTAGGGTTATAATCAACTACATGTGGATTGTTTGCTTTGGCATATCGTTTTGATACATTACTAATTCCACCACGCATACCTTTTTCTATAAATAAGTGCATGTCAATGTCTGTCAAAAGTTCTAATTCTATTTCTGAATGTTTGAGTAAAGCATCCCAAGATAATCCAGGTGCTGTATAGTAATGTAAAGCATCAAGTTTGTATGCACTCATACATGTTTTTCTAAACGTTTGAAACACATCTCCTAACTGAGTAACATCAGTTTTTAGATAGTAATCATGATAGTCTCCAAGAGTTTTACAGATAAACTCTTTCCATATTTTTTGAGCATATTCGTAATCTTCGGGACTTATACTTTCATCTTTAGGAATACTGTAAAACTTTTCTATAGGCGGTAATTGCGTTTCCTTAAATCTTTCCATACTGTCCATATATTCGTATGGATAAACACCTTTTCGTAAAAGTAAATCTGTTTGTTCTCCAAACTGATTTTTGATAATTTTAAAATCAGATTTGTCTGTTGCTTTAACCAATTTTTCCAGAGACGAAGCCATAAATTGGAAACTGTCTAAAAATCTAAGTTGTCCGGCACTAAATGATATGTATTTTTCAGCATTATTTGGGATGCATGTTATATTACCTTTCATTTTATGTATTGTTTGCATAATCAAATGACTATCATATCCTTTGAGGTTGTGAAATATAACTGGAATGATTGTTTTATTTGGTTTTATTTTTAGTTTTAGGTTGCAGTTTTTATGTGCTGCACCTCTGTATTCTCCTGTAAAATGACAGTGATCTCTTACTTTACAGTTTTTTGCCACATTTCCTACCTATTTCATTTTCGCATATCCAGCAGTGTGTTGCTTTTTCATAATCTTCCTCATTTTGTTGTGTCATAATTAAGGGTTTTGGGTGAGCAAATATTTTATTAATTTTGCTCTTCTCACATTCTAAGTGATTTAAAAACTTTTCAACAGTATCTTCACCTCTGTAAATAACAGGTTCTTCTGTTTTACCATCATATCTGACAACTTGATATCCAAATCCACAAGCTTCGTTCACACTTGTAATTTCAGATTTCTTTCCAAATTTAATTGATTCTGGTTTGACTATACTTTCAAAATCAGCATATATCGCATAAGGCACACGCATCTGATTTTGATGATTTTTAAATTTTACAGTATTTTTACCTTCCTTTGGCATTTCTATTCTGCAAGAATTTTTGTTAATACCATCACAGTCTTCTTTGTGTTTGGTAAGTAGTTCTTTTCCAGAATAGCCGTGAAGACAACGATCGCAGAAGTAAGTTTTACCATGGTGTTTGTTTTGATCGTAAAGTAATCTATTTAAATTTTTAATCCAGCAATAGTGATATTTTGTTGTTATTGTTTTTGGTTCGTTGGGATAATCATCAGGGTTATAGTTGTCATCTATAATTCTTTCTTCATTATTTGGATCGTCTTCGTTCTCTGATTCAACCTCAGTGTCTTCAGATATTAAGATCAAATTAATTCGTTCAATATCTTTTGGTTGTTCTGATATTTTATATGGAAAAACAGATACCTTTTTATTTTTTCCTGTTATAGTATATCCATAAACATTAATAGCAAGATTATTTTGTTTTTCTACTTTGGTTATTTGAGAAATTGGAGTGGGAAAGTCAATGTTATCTTTCTTCAAAAACTCTATACTAGGATACTTTGATAATCTGTATGTATGATCTGCAGCTGGATTTAAAGCAGAATTTATTGCATGGAATAAACATTTATCATCATTGTTTTTCACATTTATAATTGCTTTCTTATCAGCTACTGCTTTAGGTAGAGGAATATATGAAGAACATTTTAATGGTTCATACTTTGCAAAATTTAAGTAAAACGTAACACAGTGATCAATCTCCAATCCAGATGCTGTGTTTGTAAATCTTTCAAGGCTCTCTTGTATATTTGCAGATGATTCATCGTAAAACTCATCTATTTTTTCAGAGGTTAAAATTGCATTTTGTTCACTATGTAATACTGCTGTGGTGTATCTTTTGGTATCACCATCATCTTTGAATAAATTTACAGTGAGACCTAATTGAAACTTTAATCCATTCATCTTTGTCAGCTCTTTGCTTATTTGTTTTGTAATAATTGATTTTTTATCACGAAATAGTTTTTGAGGGTCTTTGTATTTCTCGGCAGATATTTCGTATGCTTTAAAATAGCCACACATTGGTTTGTCAACCAGTTTTAATTCTTCTTTAGATTTTCTATCATTAAGCTCTTTCAATTCATTTATAACATTGTCTCGTGATTTAGCATATTTCTGATTTTGCTCATCTTGTAATTTATCATATTTCTGCTTTTCTCGTTTACGTTGTTTCTTAGCACGTCGTCTCTTGAGTAAATTTTCTAATGTTTGAGATTTAACCTCTTTTGGAGTTTCCTTTGGAACTTCTTTCAATGCATTTATACCGTTAGATAGTGTTTGCTTATCTATTACACCTGTATCAAACAGGCGTATTAAATTTTCTATAATCTCTTCAGTCTTCATTATTTCTTTTTGATATACTTATATTTATTTTTTTATTTAATATAAAAAAATATATTAAAAAGAAACAATGGAAATTAATGTTTGCAAATTTCTTAAAATTGGATTACACGATCCGTGTAAAAATAAAACTACAAAAGATTCTAATTATTGCAGTTTGCATAAGTATAGATTAAAAACAAGTCATGTGTTGCCGTGCTCAATATGTAAAAAAGGCACAAGAGCAAAAAATAAAATTTGTGCTGATTGTGGTGGAGTTTCAGTCAGAATAATGACACGTTATTGGAAATTTAAAGATTATAATGCTGAGTGCTTAAAATTTAGACGTATTAATGTTTAACCATATTTTATTACAAAAAAATATGTTGTAATTTTGATAACTTATAAAAAAAAATAAACTTGCAATCTTCACTACCCCTATTTTAAAAAAGTTTTAATAAATCAAGTAAAATCACCATTTCATGGTAAAATCACCATTTCATGGTGATTTACTTATATATATGTATTTTGGGTGTTTCTGGCTCAAACTCGAGCAGAGGGAGAGCTTTGGGCCAGAACACCCAAAATACATATATATAGTATACATGAATTTGTTAAAGTGGAAAGAATTAAAACGATAAAAATGAAAATATCGAATAATCTTGTTAAAGAATTTGAAAATAAATTTATTCAAAAAAGACTAGAAAGAGGAGCTAGCAAGGATTTATACCAAAAAATGCTCGAGCCAGTAATTAGTGGAATAACAGAGCAAACAAGGCGGCTAGCTGAACATTTGATTACCCTTCCAGAAATACGTCAACAGTTGGCTATACTTCCGGAGGTAATACGCCCGCAATTAGCTGCCCCGCCTGAGCGTGGAGCCATAGCACCGCCACCAACACCACCGCCACCACCACCACCAACGCAACCACTCCTTTTTAAAAAACCGGCTGTTATTGGTACTGAAGGTCAAAAATTCGAGATTAGTAAAATGGAGGATATAAAGCAAAAGTTAACGTCTGGGATTAAATTAAGAAAAACTCCAGAAAAAGTGCCCAGATCAAAACCCGTCGAACCTACGGAAGAAATATATGAAAAAATCAAACAAAAACGTACTTCAATTGATCCCGAGGAAGAAATACTAGAAGAAAAAGAATTGGGAAAAAAGAGCCTGCTGCGAGGCCTAAGGAACCAACGTATAATGTTGACTTGGATGCTGGCATGGATAAAGAAGGACTTGATGAGTATGGTTTGCTTGTCCCAGCTGAAATACCGGATATTATGGATGAGGATACTGATTATGAAAAGTATGTCAGAGAAGCTAAAAAAACACGCAAAGAATTGTCTGACAAGTTAAAAGGTCTACACTTACGAATAAACAACCTCAGCAAAGAAAAACTCAATGAACGGTTTCAAAAATCGGAAACTGCAAGAACTGATGATTAATTTCCAACGGTCCATTATCATACTCTTTTTTTAGAGAATTAATAAATGAACCTAAATTACGAAAGAGAACGTTAACCCCACTTAAAACTGAACGTGATGAGGTGGTTGATGAAATGAAAGCTATAGAGTTGTATATAGAGAAGTTACCAGAACGAGTTAAGACAGCCAGAGAGACTACAAAAAAGACTTCCGGCGAAGGTATGCAGCAGAAAAGACATTCCTACAAAATAAGCAAAGATGGTCACTACGGTATGCTTCAAATTAATATACCTAATCTTGTTGGTCATCACAAACTAATTGCTAGACAAGGAGGGTCAGTTGTGCTAGATCTGAAAGTGGATGATGATTTTATTGATTTGGTGACGAAGCGTTAGAACAATGGAAAAGCATACTCGAAGCTATCTCAAAATGCATTCAAGGAACTAACAAAATTATCTGATTTACCAATTCATAAAAGTTCTTCAAAGTACAAAAAGATTTTAGAAGGTTGTGCGGGATATTACAATAGTCCTGATGATCTGGTTAATGATCTAGAGTTAGTGTGTGGAAGTATTAAATCTGGAAATAATAGTCCAAAGTTGATAAATAAAGGTATCAGCATAATCGAAAAGCTATTATAATATGGTAATATATCAACCGGAGAACACGAGCAATTGTTTTCTAAATATTTTAATTAATCTTAATATTATTCTAATGAAAGAAATTAAAAACAAGGAGGAATTAATCAGTTACTTGACTCGACAAGCGGCAGCATACAGACTTAGTTACAAATTATGTGGTAGAATTAATACAGGGTTACAAATCACAAGTGGGATAATTGGTTGTACTGCCGCATTGGTATTAATCCCCGTAGTTCCTGTTTTTATAGGTATTGTTGGAGCAATTCTCCCAATAATTGCGGTTTTGATGAACTTCTTTCATATGTGCAAACATCCAATATGTCAGACGGGGAGATAATCCCATTATGCTTTTCTAAAATGCTCCACCTGCAGCAAAATGATAGTTTTACTGAGCCCCTGGAAAGATATATTGAGAAGTACAAATTGAATGGTTACTAAACCAGTTCGTTTCCAACCTGTTTCCATATAGTATCGTACTTGTCTCTAGTAGCTTTTCTCTTAATTGGTTTTGTTTCTTTTTTTATTTCTAACAGCTCAAATATCTTCTGGAAAATGACATTAAATTTAATTACTCTTTTCCAGCCTCCTATCTCATCTAAAAATTGTACAGTCTTGTAAAACAAATCCTCACATCTCTGCTTGTCTATTGGGGATAAATTGTACTCTCCCAAAAGTTTTTCTATGTGATATCTTCTATGATAAACGCTCTTCTTGCGAACTCCCCGATAATCTACAACAAGATCATATCCATTGTGGGTCCTACATGCCAAACAAATACGTGCTCCGTTAAAAACCTCGCAAGTGCTATTACAATTTGCGCAAGCATACGTGCAATTGTAACAAAGTCTATACCCAAAAGAAATATAAAAAGATCGGACAGGGAAAGTAGCATTCAAGGAGGACAGTCAACCACAAAACACAGAAACAAACATGGAAACAGACAAACAAGAAGGCAAAAGTAATAATAAAAGTAAACGACATCACAAACACAAAAGGGTTGACAATAGGGCTACCGCCTTGGAACGGTCAGTGGCAAAGTAGGCCACTGGGGGTTTAATCCGGTTCTAGGGTGCACCAAACCTCACACTTACCCTACTGTCATCCCATTAAAACAGGAGAGTGTAAATAAAGAAATCCCCGCCATGATCTAATCTCTAACCAACAAGCAGCATCAATAGGCAATATAAGTAAAACACAAATATGCTCGTGTAAATATAATACAAAAAAACAATAGCCTAGGAAGCCACAATGAAGGTACTCAATGACTTGGCAGAAGCCAGAGCAGTAAGAGAATACACCATTAAGGGCACGACAAGAAAGATCATGGACAAACATCAAACGCCACCGTCCCAATGGGCTTTAGGTAGGCGTCATCATAGGGTCCACAGCCTGTCCGGTCATCGTACAATTAAAGAGGAAAGCATAGTGGCGAACTGTAAAAGGGTCCACCACCAAGCATGCAGTACGTTGCATAACCTCTTTTGATAAACTTTTTAACAAGTTTAACAAAGATAGTATGAAAGTGATCATGACCAAGAATCTTACGAAGTTTATAAATCACATCACCATAGAAGTCAGGTTGTGATAGTCCTTGTCCTTACAGTGCGTCTTTTTGTCGACTATGTAAAACAAAAAACAATCCATGCAAAATTCAGAAGAATCAAAAACACCTAATAATCTCTTACAATATATACAGCTCATCATATAGTATTCTATTATTTGTATTTATTTAATTAGGGCTTAAAAGAATAAGCTTAGTATAATATTATATGGTATACGGATGATATAGAAAGTCTCAGAAAAGATTGTGAGAAGCAGGCTTTAAACCCCCAGTGGCCTTTGTTGCCACTGACCGTTCCAAGGCGGTAGCCCTGTTGTCAACCCTTTTGTGTTTGTGATGTCGTTTGCATTTTTATTACTTTTGCCTTCTCGTTTGTCTGTTACCGTGTTTATTTTGTGTTTTGTGGTTGACTGTCGTCCTTGAATGCTGCTTTCCCTGTCCGATATTTTTATCTTTCTTTGTTGGTTGATTTTGAGGGTACAAGTAAATTTGACAGAGAACTATTAATTTTTGCAAACTTCAAGGATTTGACTGAAAAGATTATAACCGATGCCCAAAAGATAAAACTACCATGGAAAATAAGAAAACATGATATCAAAAGATTAAACAGATCGCGTGACAAAATGATCACACGAGCGAGCGACTAACGGTCCCATAAGTATTGATTTGTTTTATTTATTACTACGGTAAGTTATTGAAAGAGGGAATTGATATTATTGTTTATGCTGGTTAAATTAATTAATTAATTAATTAGGGCTTAAAGAATTCTGTATTATATATATTATATAATGAGTGTCATAACATTACTTGAGAAATCTCCAAAACAATACAGCAAGGTCTTTAAAGTTATGATTATATTTGAGAACAAACCAATTCTTCAACTTTATATAACAAAACCGCTTGTTGCAAAATTGCTTGAAAAAGAATTAAAAATAACAGGTGGTTTTAAAGTGTCTGTTTATATGAGACTGACTTTTAATAAAGTAACAAGTGTTGACAAAGAAAATGGTGAAATAGCTACATTCAAAGTAGCTCATTTTATTTCCAAGGCTGCACCAACCTCAGATAAAAATGAAATTAACGAAGCGTTAGATTTATCACTTATGACAATTATGGAAAAAATTGGAGAATGGATGTCGGAAGGAATTGGTTGCCGTATTGTGGAAGAAGATAGGCATTATGTAAATTTAATAAGAGGCAGCTCTTATTTAGGGTTACCGAAAGAACTACAACATCATAGAAAAGGTTTAATAAATATAAAAAATGAAAACGATAATGAGTGCTTAAGGTGGTGTCATTTAGCATATAAATTTCCCATTACAGAAAATCCTCAAAGAATAACAAAGAACAAAATATTGGTGATCTCGATTACGGCGGAATTACTTTTCCTGTTACATTAAAGCAAATCCCTAAATAGTATCGTTTAATATATCACGGTTTGGAGTTCAATAATTTCAGGAGATTGAAGGGCGAGTGAAATTATTGTTTACAATTGAACGACAAACCGTGATATATTATAGATAATTCACCGTAAATGATGTTCTATTTCTATTCTAATACCCCTAAAATGTGAAAATAACGCACACATCTGAAATCTTCCGCATTGCTTTGCTTACTCTCCTAACGTTTCATACGTTACAATGCGTAATGCGCAATGCTTATTCTCCTAACGTTGCAAAATGTACAGTGATATATCGTTCAATATAACAAGATATTTTAAACTAGGCTATATAGTGCGGGTGTATTAGAATGTAGAATATATCATTAATTCTACACTAAACATACAGATCAGAAAGGTGGATATGTAAAAGAATAAACTTGTCACAGAGTCATTATAAACCACTTAGTTTTGAAGTTCCATCCATTTATAGCATTGGAAACATACTAGAATGTCTTAGCTTTTAGGATTAGGTTTGTACTATGAAATAAAGTCACTATAGACTTCATATTTTCTCAAGAACAGATACGTTACTTCAAAAAGTTTAACTTTTAGGAACAGTGTGATAGAATGAATGTGAATTTGCCTGAATAGTCATTAAAAATTCTAACAATGTTTCGGCATTAAAGTATCATAAAACTTGCCAGACCATTTTAAATGTTTGATAAAATATTTTCAGTTTAAATCAGCATAGTAATTGATGTAAAATAGCCCACCTGCACATTTACCGGCCCTTTCACTTTCGTTTATCATAGATAGTAATTGAAGCAATAATATACCATGTAATAACGCTATTTTAATTCTGTAATGCTGACGGATTAAGCAGGATAATAAAAACTTGATGTGTCTTTAAGATCTCTAGCTCCAATGCAAACCCAACGAAGGAATGAATGGTGTTTTACGGCACGTCGACACATAAATAGGTCATGTTGTGCGCAAAAACCGATGAATCAAGAAGGACTGAAATAAAAGTCAACGAATAGTAACGTATCTGTTTAAATGATATGCAAACATCACATATATTCAATAATAGAAACCAAAAAAGTAACATACTGAAACTTTCAAAAAATATTTAACTAATCAATAGTATTTCTTTAAAAATAACTGATTTATAAAACAAACAGAGTTCATTATCAGATATGGTAAGGTATCTGTTTTTACCGATCTACTTTTGCTTGCTTTCTTATCATTTCACA
Organism: Cyrtodaria siliqua; assembly: GCA_037043455.1. Taxonomy (NCBI): domain Eukaryota; kingdom Metazoa; phylum Mollusca; class Bivalvia; order Adapedonta; family Hiatellidae; genus Cyrtodaria; species Cyrtodaria siliqua. The sequence goes on along the minus strand of JAWPHD010000828.1, from coordinate 105,423 downwards.
TCTGCAAACAGTAAGTAAACACATTTTTTGATCTGCCTACAGCTGATGGAGCAGTTTTTCCACCACAGATAACAGTATCTGGGATAGATATCATACACTATTTAAAAAAAGGGATACTAACAAGTGTACCCCACCGGATGATACCAATACGAAAGATTTTTCCCGTGGCCACTTTCGAAAAAGTTAATGCCAAATTGTTGTGTCTGCAAAGTATATCAAACATATGTAGCAGTTTTTGTTGTACTGCGAAGGTGGCGAGCCATTGCAAAAATGACCTTTTGTTGTTGGTGATAATAAATACGGAAAATGGGATCCTTGAGAAACAACTAACACAAACAAGAGAGGAAAGTTGCAGACTCGGGTTACTAAGTCTGTTCATGAGAGGTAATGCTTGATGCATGCAACACCTCTAACTCCCCGCATCACGGTTTCAGAAAATCACCCAAAATATCACCTAGATTCCTCGTGACCCTCATTATCACAACAATTGCTCGGTTGACAGTGACCACCGAGTTTGGTTCTCGGTGTTAAGTTTGTGGCGAATTGCGGGGTATTTACAACACAACCGGTGTTACATTTTTTTGTAAAATATATTACGTATGCAATTTAGAGTAATAACTGTGAGAAGATTTTTTTTGTTCTGGTGTAACATTTTCAGAAATTTCGCAAGACTATTTAAATAAATTTTGCTTCCAATCTTGACCAGACTGATTTAGACCGGTTCATCGCATTGAACAAATAGTCATTGAAAGCATGTAAATAATCGATAAAACTGTCCTGGTTGCATGCTGTGTATACATGATTCGTGTATCTAGATTGAGCAGCAGAGAAACGTGTGTATTTTAAATTAATAAAGAATCTAATTACCGTATTTACCCTATAAGTTGGGACAAGATAAATTAATTACAACAATTGATGTCCCAAATTATACCTTTTCAATTTTTTTTTTTTTTTTTAGTGTCCCAAAAGATATTATAAGGACTTGATTTGGTGTTAAACTGCAGTGCAACTCCTATGCACTGAAGTTGTATGCACTGAATGCATTGAAGTTAGTTTGGTATATAACTACGACCATTAATTTCTGGCATGCTTAAAAAGGAGAGCCCTTTTGACAATTAAATGTGAAATACAAAACAATTTAAACAAGATTCAAGATTAAAATGCTACCATTTTTACTGAAAAAAAAATTTATTATAAGAAATATGAAACTATAAACCCAATGCCCCTGAGAATTAATGCCACTAGCGTAGCAGGTAAAAATCCTCTGTATTGAAGCAGAGTTATTCTCCATTAGTTGAAGACAGTATATATATACGAGGGTCATTCAATAAGTTCTGTCACTAACGCGTTTTAACAATTATGTCTCGTTGTGAGTGTTGATGTTTGGTATCAAATGCAAGAGAGTTTCAATACCATTCCATTGATGGTAAAATGAATGCTGTATCTTTTGTGTGACGAAAGTTATGGAACATTTAATATACATCACTTATACATACTGAGGCATTTTCGTCCTGAGTTTTTTTCAGGTATGTTAACTGTTACTTTTTTAAATGCCTTTTTCTCTTTAAGTACTTGTCGAAGACCTTTGAAATTTCTCGTACATTACCAATTATATCTGTGCATTACAAGATTCAGAATTTAAGCATGGTAGATGAAAAGGCATTGTCTTAGAAATTAACATTTTAAGCTAACATATAAAATTAATTTAATGATAAATGAACATTAAATGGAAGGGCAGTCTTCTGAAATAGCATTTTTGGATGATCAATATTTTCACAAAACATTGTGCAAAATTCTACAATAATGTGTTGAATATGAAATTTAAACACTGAAGGACTAGGATTTGTAAAAAAAATACGAAAACATATTAATACTATGAGAATAATTACGACATTTAAAAGATATTATAACATTTCCGTAATCAAAATGAAGAAAATCAGTGTTATTTCCGCTAAAATTAAGGGATATGCATTCACTCATATCTGGTTTACAGCAAGACCTTTCCGAGTTCTCGACAATCATTTTCATGGATTATAGGCGAATAATAACAGATGGCGTACAAGAAAATTTAAAAGCATAGAATTATTCAAATAATTTTTACAACGTTTTGTAGCAAGGACATTTTCAGAGATGCCAGTATTCAAAAGGTGTGGTAGGGGGAGGTAATTCAGGGGTATAAATAACCGGAAATTTTTCATTTATGTTGTGGAATTTAAGAGAGCGAACCCAGTAGTACTATAAATACACTACTTTATCTCAGTGTAATATACAGTTCAAAGGATATATGCCTAGTGACAGAACTTTTTGAAGCACCCTCGTACATCCTTTGCGTCGATAAAATATGTGTGTGTTTTTAACAAAGGACAAGGTATGATAAGGGGGTATTTTGGCCCCCCATATATTCAAAATGCAAAAAATAATATTTATATACAATCTGTTGTGCATGTTGAAGTAAATTGATTATATTCTATCTTCAAAAGATATTTTTATTTATTTTATTAATCTAGAGGAATTAACAGGGTCTCAAAAAATGGCATTTTTGTTAATTTTGTTATATTTTTTAGATTTTGGACCATTCTGGGCAAGGTTTTGATCCAACAAATATAGAGCGCAACTCCGAGCACACAGTTTTATGGCTTATGATGCATCGCTATCAAGTACAAGTTTCAACAAAAATACAGCAGTGCTCGAGGGTGCGCTCTGTATTTCCAAGATCAAAAACTGATTTAAAACCGCTGAAAATGAACACAAATGAAATTTTTGAAACAAAGGGGTTTGTTTATGAGGCTCTTAATCTTAAACTCATTTAAAGCCTTCAAACGTACTTGTAATGAGTTTTAATAATGATTCAGTTCATTTGTAGCTAAACTAGATATTCAAAACTTGTGCATTAAAACTTTCAATATTGGGGGCCAATTTTGCACGTTATCATACCTAGTCAGTGTAGTAGATCTAAAACAAGCTATACCTCTCAACATCAAATGAGAAGAATAGACAACTTCATCCTATTTAAATGTGTTGTTGGAACGTAGCATCGCTTAAAATAACCCATTTCATTGCATTGTTGTTTTGCATCTGAAGTTTAAAATGACGTCTCAACGGTTAACGTGTTTTCTGGCGTTTAGAATGACGCAGTGAATCAACATTGAGTATTTTAATAAACCTCGTTAGATAAATCATTCTTTGCATCATGATGCAGCTGCTAAAAGGAACTCCTAGGGTTTAATTTTAGAAATAGTTTCTGATATATTACATATTTAGGTACTTAAAATAATAAATAAAAATAGTATACAAATAATATTGATATGCTAGATAAAAATATTTAATTCTAGCTGGTATGATCACATGGCATGTTCTACCATGCATGTATTAATAGCACACTAAAATATCTTATTTCACTTGGATAATTTACAGTTTTAATATGTCGCATTTCAAGAACAACATTAGTTGTAAGATTGGAAAGATTTGTGATAATGGCAAGTGATTTCCTTTTAGGGGGAAAAGTGATACTTAAAACAAATATTGATTACAGAATCTCCGTTGGTTGTAACTTTCTTAATTGGCATGAATACAGATGCGTTTAGATAAAAACATATCAATATTGCTGAGTAATAGTCACTGCATTTTGGAAAGTTGGTGAAAACTATGTTTTGATACCTGAAACATACAAAAGCACTTTCAACTTTGTAAATGTCATGATGGTATAAAGAGCTACTTTTATGGGGTAAAAATGACATTTTCTCCCATTTCTAGTCATGTGAGATAGGTGTTTACCTCATGTGAGATAACTCTATCTCACATGACATGTGACTCTTACATGAAACGTCATGAGGTCACGTTGATGACGTCGCCTTATTCTATCGAAAAATAAATTACAGTCATTGAAGTATGCCTGTACTAAGTGCATAATGGGAGAAAAATAATCCATCATGAGTTTATCCATGTGAGATAGGCAAATCTCACCCTCGGGATCAGAATTGCAACCAGGAACTCGGCAGAGCCTCGTCCCTGGTTCCAGTTCTGACCCCCGGGTGAGATTTCCTTATCTCACATGGACACTCATGATGGACTCTTTTTTTTTTTTTTTCAGTCACTTTTCAGTGGCCCATTTATTCTCCCCGTAATAGGTGGAGCAGGGGTCGGGGAGGACCATCCCCTGCTGCACCGTACAAAAATAAAAATATAACATAGCAACAATGGTATAATGTACAGTAAATATACAATGTTCAGAAATTATTATGTACAATACATGTATAAAATAATGATATGAAAAATCGAAAGAATATATATCATTTTCTAGGACTGTATGTTTTTGATTTACCATGTCATCTTGGGGAATGCTTTTCAAAACAGTAAAAAAGATGCCTACAAAGTATATTTAAATTTAAAAAAAAATACGAAAAAAAAAATAAATAGTGTTTTTCATCACTCCATCCATCTCCATAAGTTCCAATCCACTTAGATCTACACTGTCATCATTAACATTACAATAACTAAAAACAAATTGTATTTGTTACTATGCATGTGCCTTGGTAAACACAAGAATTTCTGAGATGCAGGTTGTCTGGCTGATAAGAACAAAAAAAAAAGAAAAAGAAAAAAAAAAGAAAAAAAAAATAATTCATTATGAGTTTTAGTTCATTCCATATATTGTCAAACACACTCACTTCACTTGGGCCTTTACACCCTACCAGGGCATAGGCCGCCAACAACAGCTCTCCAACGTCTCCGGTCCTGGGCCATCCGCTCTACTTCTCCCCAGCTGTAACCTATTTCCTCTATGTCTGCCATGAGGTCGCGCCGCCAGGAATTCTTAGGCCTTCCTCTCTTCCTCTTGCCCTGTGGATTCCAAGTTAGGGCCTGTCTTGTTATGCTGGATGTCGGTTTCCGGAGCGTGTGACCAATCCAGCCCCATCGCCTTTTCCTAATTTCCATTTCAATAGGTCCTTGCTTGGTTTGTTGCCATAGGTCCACATTACTGATGGTTTCTGGCCAGTGGATCCTGAGGATTCGTCGGAGGCAGTTGTTGATGAAGGTTTGGACCTTTCTTGTGGTTGTCTTTGTTGTCCTCCATGTTTCCGATCCATACAGTAGCACTGATTTTACATTTGAGTTGAAGATCCTTATCTTAGTGTGGGTTGCTATTGCTCTGGCACTCCAGATGTTCTTGAGTTGGAGGAAGACTACTCTCGCCTTGCCGATCCTTGCTTTGACATCCGCATCTGTGCCACCGTGCTTATTCACAATGCTACCCAGGTATGTGAAGGCTTCAACTTCCTCCAGTTCATTTCCTCCAAGTGTAATTGGGCTGTTATTGGCAGTGTTGATCCTGAGGAGCTTGGTCTTGCCTGTATGTATCCTCAGTCCTACCTGTGCTGAAATGGTTTCTAGCTCTGAGGTTTTGTCTTGCATCTGTTGGTGTTGGTGAGATAGGAGTGCCAGGTCATCCGCAAAGTCGAGGTCATCCAATTGTGTCCACATTGTCCATTGGATTCCGTTCCCTCTCCGAGCAGTGGTTGTTTTCATAACCCAATCAATTGCTAAGAGAAAGAGGAATGGCGACAGCATACACCCTTGTTTGACCCCGGTCTTCACCTGGAAGCTGTCCGTGAAATGGTTTCCGTGAATCACCCTGCAGGACATTCCTTCATAGGAGGCTTTGATGAGACCGATTATCTTGCTAGGGACTCCATAATGTCGAAGAAGTTTCCAAAGAATTGCCCTATCCACACTGTCAAATGCCTTTTCATAATCCACAAAATGTAAGTATACTGAGGAATTCCACTCTATTGATTGTTCGATTATTATGCGCAATGTGGCAATCTGGTCTGTGCATGACCGGTTCCTTCTAAAGCCTGCCTGATTGTCCCTTAGCTGAGGATCCACTGCATCCTTCCTCCTGTCCAGTAAAATCCTATTAAATACCTTTCCTGGTACTGAGAATAGTGTGATTCCTCGGTAGTTGGCACAATTGCTGAGGTCTCCTTTCTTGGGGAGCTTGACAAGATATCCTTCCTTCCAATCCTCTGGCATTTCCTCCTCCTCCCAGATCCTTCCAAATAGAGGGTAAAGCATCTCTACTGATGTGTCTACGTCCGCCTTCATAGCCTCTGCTGGAATTCCATCTGGCCCTGCTGCCTTACCACTTTCAGCTGTTTTATTGCTTTACTGATTTCTGCTCTTGTTGGTGGTCCACAGTTGATGGGCAGGTCAGCTTCCGCAGGTAGGATGTCAAACACAGCAAGCTTATTATTTCGTGTTGCAATGCATTGAAGACACTTATAAGATTTTTTAATTCTATTTTTAAGAGCCTCAATGCATAATGGGCTTTGCAAACGCTTGGCAGAGAAAATATAATATTTGGTTTCTAGAAGTATGTATAGCTCTGCAGAGGAAAATTTATTTCCAATATTAAATATAAATGATTCTTCTACTAATGATATGTCAATGTTACTTGTTAAAAGCCAAAGTTTAAGTTTGGTGAGTACAGATTGTGTTTCTGGACATGCCCAAAGCATATGAGTTAAAGTCTCCTGTTGTTGGCAATATTTACATAATGGACTATCAAGTATGTTTATCTTATGTAAAAATCTTCTAGTAGGGAGTATTCTGTGGTTAATTCGTATTTGGAACCATTGTAATGTTGTGCTCTGTGCACATTTGAAGGGGGCTAAATAAATTTCTTTCCAGGTTTCATCTTCTATATGATATATCTCTTCCCATTTGGCTTTTGAAGTTGGTTGATCTAAGTTTTTGTTTAGGATTAGATACATGTCATGGGATCCTTTCTTATTTTTCAAAAAAGGTTGGATATTGCTGGGAATAATCGGGTATGCTATTCTTTTAGGATATTTTTTAATGTTGAATTTATTTGCAAATGTCATTATAGATGCAATGAGTCCACTGTATTGCATGAAGTTAGCTTTTACATTATAAAGTTTATGGTTACAAAATATTGATAAAGGTGATCCTTTGGGAGCAACAAACACAATTAAGAGAATAAAGCAGCAGACTCGGTTTTATTGAGTCTGTTCATGAGAAGTAATAAAAGAAGCAACACCTCTCACGCCCCCGGCTTAAGCGGTATTCTACTTCAAAGCCACCTATATTGGGCTCGTTGGTCCCAAAGGACCAGTAAAAATAACACTACTGATTCGTAGCACGGGGAGACGATGTTGTTTGTTGTTATGATGATAAATATTCTAATCCGGTTGTTACATATAGAGGACCAAATGCTGTTTATAAATTTATAAAAGAGATAATAGGAGAAGAAACATATTGTAGAAAAGCTATGTGGCAACATTTTAGAAAAGACTTAGAAATGACAGAATCACAAGAAAAATAATTTAAAGCATCTGCAAAATGCAGGGCGATAAGCGGGTTAGAGACCATTTTCATGTAACTGACACGTTCATAGGAAGTGCTCATGAGATTTGTAATCTTAATTTCAAGTTAACTAGAAAGATACCTGTTATATTTCACAACTTGAGAGGATATGATTCTCATTTTATAATGCAACATAATGGAAAGTTTAAAAAAGAAATAAATGTTATACCGAACAACATGGAAAAGTATATGGCTTTCATGCTGGGAAAAGATTTGGTGTTTATTGACAGTTTTCAGTTTAAGTCACAATCGCTGGAAAATTTAGTAAGAAACACCCCATCATTCAAGTACACTTCACAAGAATACTCTGATGGAAGTTAGAACTGGTAAAGTGAAAAGGAGTTTACCCCTATGACTATATGAATAGTTTTGAACGTTTCAAAGATAAACAATTACCTAATAAAAAAAGTTTCTACTCAAAGTTAAATAATGAGCATATCTCAGATGCAGATTATGAGCATGCTAGAAAAGTATGGAAAACATTTAAAATAAAAAATATGGGAAAATATCATGATCTGTATTTGAAAAGTGATGTTTTGCTGCTGGTTGATGTTTTTGAAAACTTTAGAATAATGTGTTATGAGTATTACAAATAAGATCCTTGCCATTACTTTAGTAGTCCTGGTTAAGCTTGGGATGCTTGTTTGAAAATGACTGGGGTTCAACTTGATTTAATTACTGATATTGATCAATATCTGTTTGTAGAGAAAGGGATGAGAGGTGGTGTGGGCTACATTGCAAACAGATATTCAAAAGCTAATAATAAGTATATGAAAGACTATGATAGTAATAAAGAAAGTAAATATATAATGTACCTTGATGCTAACAACTTATTTGGATGGGCAATGTGTCAGCCGCTACCAACTGGTATTTTAAATGGCTCGATAAATTTGAAGAAGGAAAATAAAACTGTATTGTTGAGTGTGATTTTGAATATCCAGAAGAGTTGCATGACTTGCATAATGATTATCCTCTTGCCCCGGAAAGTCTAAATATAAAAGATGTGTGGTTGTCAGATTATTGTAAAACTTTAAAAGAAAAGTTTAACTTAGGATCTAGAAAAGTAAACAAACTTGTTACGACATTAAAAGACAAAAACAAATATGTTACACATTACACAAACTTGAAACTGTATGAAAAGTTAGGATTGAAGGTTGGTAAAATACACAGAATACTACAGTATGATGAATCGACATGGCTGAAAGTGTATATAGACTTTAACACCACCAAAAGAACAGCAGGAAAAAACGCTTTCGAAAAAGATTTCTTCAAGCTTATGAACAATTCTGTGTTTGGTAAAACAATGGAAAACTTGAGAAAAAGAGTTAATGTTAAGCTGACGCATGACGAGGAAGTCCTTTTAAAATATGCAGCGAGACCATCATTTATTTCATGTAAAATCTTAATGAAAATGTATTTGCTATAAACAGAATAAAAATAAATATAATAAAAAAGCTAAGTTGTTGTTTACTGACACTGATTCGTTGTGTTATGAAACCAAAACAAACGATGCATATGCATATTTTTATAAGAACAAGTAAATGTTTGATAACAGTGATTATGATTTGAAAAACAACTTTCACTTTAACGAAAACAAAAAGGTTATTGGCAAAATGAGAGATGAGGCTTGTGGTATACCAATTGTTGAATGTGTTGGATTACGGAGTAAATGGTATTCATATGTCTTAGACAATGAAGTCAACATGAAGAAATGCAAAGGCATCAAAAAATGTGTTATCAAAAAACAAATAGTACATGATGATTATAAAAACATTTTATTCTCGGCGACAGAGGCTCATCATCAAATGAAAGTTATTAGATCTAAAAAAAAAACACGAGATAGGCAGTTATGAGATTAATAAAAAAAAGCTTGTCTGCATATGATGATAAAAGGTTCATACTAGACAATGGTCAAGATACGTTAGCATATAAATAATAGCTGATATGTGAAAAACTTGAGGAGTTAAAAGTTAAATATAAAAGAGTATTGTTAGCATGCAAACAGGGCCGGGTGGAATATGATGTAATTCATGCTGATTTTTTAGATAGTAAAAAAAGTCAAATTAACAAGCGAAAACGATTACTATCGGAAATGGATTATTATCTAGAAAAACTTGATCATATTAGAAAGCTTTTCAACTTAAAACGCAAAATACGTAAATACAAAAAAATAAAATATTCCATGATAAAGTGTGATATGTATACTGATGAGGAGGATGATTGCCCTGTTTTTTCTGATTTTGTTTAGAAGCGTCGATGATGTTGGATTTGAAAGTGATTGAAGCTTTAAGGACTCACACCACTATTATCTCCCTTGAATACTCCTGCCCTACAGATGAAGGAGGTAGATAAAAAAAACAAGTTCGCTTTTCTACATTTTACAGGATACATTGATTTATCTTTACCAGGTTCTAAATCTACAACATTTTAGGAAGAGATCCCAGAAAAATGCATGTTGATATAAGATTTCTAACTAATTCTGCCTCATTTTACACATCATGGGTCTAATCTCCACGGGGTTGTATTTTTGTCTAAATTTTGATAGGTGTGACATGAAATTAAAAAAAGTTCAATCTGGTAAATATTCGTTAAAAGTTAATAGCATGCAGATATTGGATCAATGAAGAATTTAAGCATAAATACATGTTGCAAAATCTTTTTTATCTCTATGCCACGAACAAAAACATTACAATGGGACCCTATGGAAAATTAATTGTGGTGTGAGACGTTAAGAAAGAGCTGCAGAATGGGTATCTTTATTCGTTATTCTTAAGGCATTGCGCTTTAGAGCTGCAGAATGGCATTTCCATCCGTCATCTCTAAGGTATTGCACTTTAGAGCTGCAGAACGAGTATCTTTCATCCTTTAATGCTAAGGCATTGCGCTTTAGAGCTGCAGAACAGGTATCTTTCATCATTCGTCTCTAATGCCTTGCAATTTAGAGCTTCAGAATGGGAATTTCCATCATTCATCTCTAAGCCCTTGCGCTTTAGAGCTGCAGAACGGGTACCTTACATCCTTCACCTCTAAGCATTGTTTGTGTATCTGTTAACGTTTCAGACATGTTAGGACACAGTTAACACGGTTATTCGGAAATCCCGCCTGTGTATAGTTACTTCAAGTTATCTTCATATTGCAGGAATTAGCAGAAATTTTACTTGATACCATGTTTAACTAAAAAATAACTATATTTTCAAAACCAATACAGGTATAAGCATAATTTTAGCTTTATTTTACAGCTATTGGCTTGCAAAACAAACACACATATCAATGAAGACAGACTACTTTGAAAAAATGTCAAATTGATACGCGCGCACTTGTGCTATTTGTATGGCTATGTTGTTTACACAACACCGGTTTCAGCAGCAGAGTAGAAGATCGAATCACCAATTACAATTACATATGCAAAGACGAAGGATACCAGGTAAACATGGGGTGGCCAGTAGACAGGCCTAATCGTATGTCGTACTGCAGGCTTAGATTGGATAATATTTTCCAAAATACAGTAGAATTTAGTTACTACAAAAGCTTGAATGAGGCAAATTATTGAAAATAATTTTCACCATTGAATCTTTTTGAATCAGTGTTTGTAAACGTCTGCTTGACTTTAGAAAAACAACACTAAAATGTCCTAGTCCTTCAAGGCTTCATAAATAATTATACAGAAGGTAATAATCAGAAGATGCCATTTCCTGTGATTTTTACCACATGCATTCTGATATTGCTACAGCTAGGGTACAGTAACAGGCCTGCCAAAACTTTTGTAACACATATAATCCTGAGATTTTTTAAAATTTTAATATTAAAAACACGCAAAGAACAATTTATTGGAAATTTGAAGGGTGTGAATTGTTGATTCAGTGTTTGATTGTTATAGAAAATAATAAGTTTGCATAGTAATATGATTAGAAATACTTGCTTTAGTTTCTACCACCATACATGTGATACCTCACGGCGTGAGATGAAATCTCACAGAATTCTAACCCTCCTCCCGGCCCCACGGAATTATGTGAAAAACTCCCATAAAATTGCTAATATCGATTTTTCGAAATTTCCTTTGTTTGGTGTATGTTTGTTGATATTATTATCTCGCGACTCGCGAGATCGTCACGTGACATACCTGGATTTTGACAGGGATCAATAGCCTGGGGGGGAAAGTCGGTGAAATTGTTATTTGCAAACAGTTTACTGGCTTAATTGATCTTATCAAAGGATTAGCAGCACACTTATGAAGTCTTTAATGATGTGTGTAATTAAATATCGATACGACTTGAAACAAATTGCCGGTGTCATTTATTTAGAATGTTTGTTAAAGGTGACGCAGCAATTATCGGATAGCGAAAACGAAAGTAGACTTTGTCGGCGTGAATTTGGTAAGTATGTATGATTTAATTAAAACAATTAATGAATTTTATAAAGATTTACGTCAAAAGGAGTTTCGTGATTGATCTGTTTGACGTACTGGGATGATAATTAAAGCCCTGTTTAGATCGATGTTTGTGTGTTTGATTTCAGATTTTACTTTTTTTTAAGAAAGATTGATTGATGTTGGTTGCTTTTGTTCCATATGTTTGTACATTGTCTTTGACAAAAATAAAAGTTGGAAATGTTCTTTGTTTTGTGTTTTTTTTCTGGAATGTACTTATTCATAAATAGGATAATTGATATAACTCGCTACTTTCTATTAATTACTAATTATTTTAGAGGTATATATTCAAGGTAAGTTTCAATTCAATATCATAACTTGTGATTATGTCTAAGCGTCCGTTATTTCCTGATGCTGAGGCATCGCCCCGTTCCAACAAGACGAGGAAGTATATGACAAAGTTCAATTCAAGTTGGATAGCAGATTTTCCGTGGATTAGTAAAAGTTCAAAAAGTGTTAATTTTGCGTTTTGTACAAGTTGCAGAGTTGAGGTGAATATAGGGCATAGTGGTCGTTATGACATTGTTCAGCATTCGAAGGGTGAGAAACATTGAAGTAACATTGGATCAACTAAATTCAACAAGAAAGTCTCTGACATGTTCGGGCAATCTGAAATTGATGATGTATCGCGTGCAGAATTATTATTCACAAATTTTGTTGTTGAACACAACTTGCCATTTATGGTCGCAGATCATTTTACATCCCTTGTGAAAGTTATGTTTCCGGACTCTAACATCGCCAAGAAATTCAGTTGTATGAGAACAAAGACAACCAACATTCTAAACAAAGCCCTCGCCCCTCAGTTTGACAACGATGTAACAGCTATGTGTCAGAAGGAGAAGTTCTCAGTAATGATGGACGAGTCTAACGATCAAGGTGGCAACAAGTCCATGACAGTGCTGATACGCATCTTCGATCACAACATCAAGAAGGTGACTCTGAAGTTCCTTGGATTACCCACCTGCAACATCGGTACTGGGCAGAACCTGTTTGACTGCTTGAACCAGATATTCATGTAAGTGTAATATATAAACATATTGTCACCTGTTCTTGAAACCTTTCAGATAATTCAATCTTCCATGAGGCCCGCTCTATATGACCATAAGTAATCATGTATACGGATCTTGATATTTTTTTTTTTATAAAAGAAAACCAACACAAATTATATTTGCATATTTTTTTATTAACAGAGACATCCCATGGGCCAATTGTATAGGCTACTCAAGCGACAATGCCAGTGTGATGGTTGGGAAGAACAACAGTGTACTGTCACGAGTAAGACTACAGAACCCTGATATCTACAGTGTGGGCTGTGTGTGTCACCTGGCAAATCTCTGCGCACAGGATGGGATCAAGTCACTGCCTCTTCCGATTGAAGACCTACTGATTGACGTGTACTTCCACTTCTTTCACAGTGCCAAGCGCAAGCAGCAGTACAAGGAATTCCTGGAGTTCACCGACACAGAAAGCTACAAGATCGTGAAGCACTGTAGCACCCGCTGGCTTAGTCTACAGAGCTGCATCATCCGCTTTCTCCAGCAATGGCCAGCCCTGAAGAGTTACTTCGACAGCCATGAAGAAAGTGACAAGGCAGGACGTGTCCAGAGATGTAGAGATCGACTTGTTGACCATGAAATGCATCTGTACTACTACTTCCTACAGTACATCCTCCCAGTGCTGAATGAGTTCAACACAACATTTCAGGCTGGTACAGCTATGATTGGTCACCTACACAGCGAGATGTACCGACTCCTTCGAAGACTAATGGGAAAACTGGTGAAGACCCAGGTCATCGCTGGGAAGTCAGATGTCACACAGGTCGACCGACTACATGGATGCTGACAACCAACATGATGAGGACACCATTGCAGTCGGGTTCCAGACCAGAGAGTATATCAAGGACAATCCAGATGAGATCTCACCTGAAACAGTTGCCAAATTCTTTAGGTAAATTAAGTTACTGTCTTTATTTTTTAACTAACTTAAGATAAAGTAATGGTCTACTATAAAAGAACTGAAGTTACCAAGTGTAAGTATTCTTTCTAAAACAAAAAATGTCAACGTTTATTGTTAATTGTTTATAAATGTTTATTATATTTGTTTCCAGATACACAAGGACATTCTATACTGTCATTATTGCGAAGATGATCAAGCGGTTTCCTTTCCATGACAACACCTTGCGAGCCCTGGCTTTCCTGTGTCCTGATACAAGGCAAAACGTCCCTGTTGTAGAAGGTATGTATCTATCAATGAATAGTATGGGTGATAGAAATAATGATAAAAATAAAAGAAATAGTTTCATAAGGCAATTCTGAATATAAATTATTATTAAATTAAGTACAATAAAGTAAGTGTGTTCAATCAACTTCATTCATTGGCAGCATAGTTTGTTTCAAATGTTAATGAAATGTTCGTTTTCCTTTCAGTTGTCAAGTTGTGCCAGAGGTTCCGACCAGACATTTCCACCAGTAAGGCAGAGGAAGAGGCAGAGGAGTACATGTTGTCCCCATCATCAGACCTTCCCAGCTACGATACAGAGACGACAGCACTGGACTCCTTCTGGGTTGACATGTCCATGAGGAAGCTGCCCACTGGAAAGTTGCAGTATGCAGTTTTGTCTGAGGTGGCCATCTCTTGCCTCAGCATAGCTCACTCGAACGCAGATGCAGAGAGAAGCTTCAGCATGCTGAGGAAGATCCAGTCAGACAGCCGTGGCAACCTCAGTGCAACCTCTGTTCACAGCCTCCTCAGTGTAAAAATAAACAATTCAGCCTTATGCTATGAGTATACACCAAGCCGTGAACTTGTGAGGAAGTGTAAGGGTGTGTGCAATTAAGTTTAGGACAGTTAGGACAGTTAGTTGAAGTTCACTGTGTTAAACTTAAAGTTAGGGCTGTGAGTCTTACATGTTTATCATTGGTTATAACTTATTATAATTTATTAAATAAAATATTGTTTAAAAATTGTTTTTATTCATTCTTGTTATCTCCCCTGATATCAATGAAGAAACTTGTTTAAAAGTGTATTTTTAGGTATTTGTTTATGGAATTTTGGTAAAAATGACTGCTCGCGCGCTAAGATTAGCCCGCGAAAAAACCTCCCAGATTTTTGCATGAATCTCCCTTAAAAAAAACACTAATCTCCCAGATTGAGGTCCTGAAAGTATCTCATGTATGTACCACAACTATTTTTTTATGAATGTGCACTTACTTTTCATCACAAATGTGTGCTAAATGCAAATACCAAGTCAACTCTACAAATTATCATATACACAAGGAGATGCTAGTTCCTCACACTTAGGGCAGGACACCGGTACCCAGTGTTGGTATCTTACCGTTTTCCGTTTACCCCATTGGAAATCAAACCCGTGATCTGTGGATCGAGAGGCAAGTATGCTAACCACACTGTCGCCGCAACTGCAGGGTAAGTTGTATCACAGCCACACTTGCACCTATCAGAATCATCCAAGCCCAAGTCATCAGACCCCTAAAGATCTGTACATAACTAATAATGCAATGTATTTATAAGCAATTACCTTACTATTGCCATAAGATGTCGCACATTTTCCCTTTGTTTTTATCTACATGGTTATCATTATTCCTTGTATATACATGCGTAACTATTTTACGAATTTGAAATTGTTAACGTTGACTAATGTAAAAAAAAAAAATCATCCACTGTGATTCGGGTTGATGCACTATTTTCACGATTTATTAAAAAGTGCTCTGGAAACTTGAAAAAAGCTGAAAGAATTATCAAAATGTCATTAAAAATAAAGAAGATTTGTAAAGAACATAGATGGAGGGGGCCATCTTGGAACGATGACAACATCACACCTTTTTACCATATAATTATGGCATATTGACAAAATACATTTTAAAGCAAGGAATATCACTGCATATTGATTAAAAATAAATATGCAGATGTAAAATGTATAAATTGTATGCTTATTTTTCATTTGCATTGAGCGAGTTTCTTTGCTTTAAAATACATTTTATCAATATGCCATGTATGGTAAAAAGATGCGATATTTTTCATGGTATTTTGATAATTCTTTCAGTTTTTCGAGTGTTTTAGAGCCCTTTAAAATAAATCTTGCTTGAAAATAGTGCATCAACCCCTTTAACTTTCATTTTGCAAATAGTTGAAATACCTGTAATTTATGATACCATTTAAAGTTATTTGCCATATTGAATGTTTCCAGAAATAAAGGCTCTAGTTCTTTACTTAAATGTGTCTATTTTAATAATAAAATGTTATTCATTAAATGAATATATAAATGAATGAATTAACCAAGTTGTCAAATATACCAGGAACTGAAGGCAGACTGAAGTGTTGCATTACATTCAAACACATACACAGTATATTCAGTAGGTCGCTGTGTAATTGGCTCAAATGATGCCTCTAAGCAGTGGAGCACTTTGGCTTTGTCAGTTCTGAATTACCATTAGGTGTTACATGGGACCATGGCGCTGAGCCTAGAGGATTTGATAGCGTCAACTTAAGATCTATATTAATTATGCTTGATCAATAAGGGAATCAGTTAACCAAATACAGTGTGGTCTGCTTTCATCTAAATCACTTTGTTATTTGTGTAAGTTTCTTCAGTACTTCAGTGGATGAAAAGGTTTATCGTGGAATGGGACCAGGTCAGCGTATCAATTAACAATCATTGACAATACCTGCTATAGGCCTCCTCAGCCTGATGCTGTAATAGATCATCAGGAACATCTCTCTGCTAGAACACCAGAAGATCAGCTGTATAACCGTAGTCATTGCACCAACTCGGAATGGGTTTGTAAAACCAATGATACATTCCGTGGCTCCTCTCAAATCTTTCTCAATGTTTTTTGTTTGGGATGGATGCAGTTCTTTGTGCACAGAAATAACATGATTCCATATTTCCGTCTGGAGAGTGGCCTCTACCAACTTTGCTCTACAGAGACTTGTTATGCACCAACGATATAATCGGTATGCTGCATACTTTCTGCGGAATGCAATGATGCTACCTTGGAAATTTGTATGCCGATTGATAGTTTCTGAATAATTATGTGACTTGTGGATGAGGGACACTGAATCTCCTGTTTTGGAGAAGTTCACTTGAGCCGGGAGTGGGTTTTGTCCAGGCTCAGGGTGTCATTAAGTATACTGGCATTTTTCAGCAAAACAAGGGCCATAACTCTAGTGAAACTAATTCGATCTGGCTGGTTTTCGAACTTGTCCAAGCTTTCATTGATATTAATACTCAGGCAAAATTTGGTAAAGATCATATAATAAATGAAGGTGCTAGAGGGTTCACAAGGCAGAAAATGGCATTTTTCAGCAAAGCAAGGACAATAACTCTGTTGTTACTAATCCGATCTGACCAGTTTTTGAACTCATCCGAGCTCTCATTGATATGAAAACTTGGGGCAAGTTTGGTTAAGATCGCTTGAAAAATGTAGGGGCTAGACTTTTCACAAGGCAAAATATAGCATTTTTTGTTAATTCAAGGGCAATAACTCTGGTTATCCGATTTGGCTGGTTGGTTTTCGAACTCATCCGAGCTCTCATTGATATAAAGACTTTTGCCAAGTTTGGTTAAGATCGCATGAAAAATTAAGGGGCTAGAGTCACAAGGCTAAAGTTAACGGATGACGAACGGATGACGGAAAACTCGTCATCCTTTAAGCTGGCCAGTAGAGCTAAAAATTACATTTTTTTTATTTTTATCAAGTAGTTTGAGTGCAAGAGATAAGCTGTGATACAACCAGTGGCTTTGTGCGGAGAGGCAAGGCAGTCCCATTGAAGATGATTAAAAACCACAGAGTTTGTGCCAAATTGCGATTGCTCGAACAGCAGCATGAATGTTCGGATGACCTTCAAAGAAGTATGGAGAGCACCGAGTGGATAATGTGCTGCCTATATGGCAAACCTCTTTACACGGATATCAAATCATTTTCGCGATAATTCATAGGCTACAACATGAGCTTTTTGCCGCCTTGTCATTTTCTATAATCATCCATTTGAACATGTACACCTCCAAGTGTTTTGTGGCGCCATACTGACCAACATTAACCAGATCTACCAGTGGCAGAAACAAATGAGAGAAGACCAAGTTATTGAATTTGACTGGACTATTGGTGATATTGCATCACAATAGTTGGTTGACATCATGTTCAAAGAGCCTGACACTGAAGAGAAAGCAATAATGAGCGGGAAGATATGGCAGCCAACAACCTGACTGATACTGAGTTTGAAGAAAGTGATGACGATATTATCATAATAGAGAATTCATTAGCTGAACTGATGTAATATATTTCCATGAAATGCATGCTATCTCATAGAGTTACATTGTTAGTAATGTAAGTAACGTTTAATACATTTTCTGAATATGTTGAAATTGCTTAATTTGGTTTATTTCATTAATATATGAATCGATAAGCTAACATTGGCATATAATTTGCAAATTTTCTTCGAATTTGGTAGAAGAGTCGTGTAAAGTATATGCAAACTTCACTTCGTTCAATGTTTGCTTAAGTCTAAACGGTAAAAAATGGAAAATGAGAAAATGTTTGTATTTGATACTTAAATATTTAAATAAATGATGTTATCTTAATTGGTAACGTACGTAACATTTAATACATGAGGTAAAAAAATATTAGCATTGGCATAATTTAATGTTTTTTCAAACTTTATTGTTATAATCGATGATGTCTAGAGGAATACTGTAATAACAGCTTTAATAGTTAATTAGCAGATTTTTCTAGATGTCTGGTAGGACACAGAATTTTTTTATTAATTATTTAAAAAAACACAATGTAACGGACAATACAAGAAGCAAACATTGGTATGGAATCATTTCATTTTGAACCAACAATGGAAACCTACCTAACATTTTATTGTAAAACAAATTAACTGCAAGTTCATGTGTGCTTCATAAAACATGATGTTCTTCTCTTTATATCCAGTTTGTTCTTATCTCAAATTAACTAACACCATCAATCAAATTGTACATAATTTAATTTCTGTTTTGGTGGATTTTTTTTATAGTAAAATTGTATCTGCATGTATATAGGGTAACTTGCCCCTTGTCAAACAGAATGTTGGTTCCTTGCATTTCTGTCGGCCATATTTGTGTTGATAATCCTGCTTGTTGAAACCTTCTGGTACCTGCCTTAGTGTGAAATAAGCAACTTTTGCTCGTTTATTGCAATTAGTTAAAAAAAAATTGTGAATGTATATATATACAAATTTTAAGCATCTTTTTGTGTAAAATGATCAGCTATTGGTTCTTGACTTGACTTTAGGGCAGGACAGTTTTAGACATGCCCCAAAGTCTAACATGGTATAAACATTGAATCTATAAAGGTAACTTATAATCACTAGTTTGAGATAAATCTTGTTGTTTTGATCGAAAGAATTTCACTGGATTGCCTCCCTTCAGCAGGGTTCTCAATAGACGCGTACACACGCGTTTTGACGCATGGAATTTCAATTTGACCCATTTCTGACGCATCTAATTTACGACCTGTGCGTTTTTATGACGCGCGTGTATTTGCTTCCAAGCATCAATCCAATACCTATTTACAGCTGCATAAACAGTGATTGACACCTTGCCTGACGACCTTGATCGCCTCTCGACCAATCAAATTCGCTCCTGTCGCATCTTGTGTGCCAGAGGGGGAAATAACTGTCTGTAAATGGTGTCACTGTGTAATCTAATCGCTGCTATTGTGTTGATAATTTAATGATCATCTTTGAAGTTTATGATGCTTTGCGCGGGTGGAGACTATTATGACTTGATTGGATTAACTGTTTAATTGATTGCTACCGGCTTCTGATTGATTAGGGGGTTAATTAAATTGAATTGCGATAAAACAGAAGCTAGCGGTCAAACAGGTAAAATCGGCAAAAATAAAATTGACTTTATTTGTGTTTGTTGTTTGTTTATTTGTGTTGTTGTTCGTTAATTTTGTTTTACGCACGTTTGAAAGAATAAAGAAATATAGTTTTAATGAGGATAATTTAAATATTTATAAATCGGCGAAATGTACATACAAAGAGCGTTTTTTAACCTGGGTTGGCATTCAGTCAAAACTTACCGGACATTACGTATTGTGATATTTTGCGATTACGGACATTGTTTGTGCTATCGAGTAACGGACTTTATTAATTCATGTATGTTAAATTCACAAATAAATGGCGCAAAGAAGTATATTTTCGTCTATTATATAATATTATAGTGTACTATACTACAGAATTATTTTTTGAAATAAATGAAATTAATAAAATGAGAATAGATTTCTTGAGAATTAAACATACATTAAAGATACACTGTCCTTTGCTTTCTTGTTTAATGTTCCAAATATACATACATACAATTGGTGCAAACAGAGATTGTGTTATAATAACACCAATAACTTATAATATTAACAAATGTGGACCCCAATTTATAAAACATCCTTACATAACTTTGGAATCTTTGACTTAATGACACATTATTGTAAAATGGAATAGTAGTTTTTTAAGTTCAAATGTATATATATTCTTTCACACCTTTCTTTGTAATACAATATTTACAGAATTCACTACAATTAAAGTTATTAAAGGATGTTTTATAAAACGGTGTTTCGATTTGTTCGATTTATATTTGACTCTTGCTTTTTCAATTTTGACCCTTGAGATTTTTGAGTCAAGGGTCATATGACTCTTCACTTTTAAAGTCTATTGAGAACCCTGCAGTTCACATATTAACAATTTCGCCAGTTACAGTAGAGGAAGAAATCGGCCATCAATTAATGTCCGTCTCAGGGGCAAGTTCAACTCAGGAGCAAGTTACCCTATACTGGTCGATACAAATCTGACTAAGCGCATTTAAGCACAGCGGATCGGATAAAAATTGTTCGTTTGAGACCTGGCAGCACATACAACATATTTGAAAAAAAGGAGTTTTACTGTCATGGCTTACGGTATTAAGTTTATACAAGCCTCAGAATATCATAGAAAAACGATTAAATTCAGGCTAAATAATCAATAATTCAGAGAAAAAACTGTTTGTAAAAAATACTTAAATGCACCACGTCTTCTATGAATTCAAAGCTGTCTGTTTGCACATTTAAAAGGCTCTAGCTACACCCAGCCCCGTGTGGTTGCCGGGGGCCCCGTTTGGTCACGGGGCAAAGAATACGGCCACTGCAGATCCCTTTGGAGGGGTAGGCAGAGGGGTAGAATCCCCCCAAATTCATGTTCATTTTATCATTTTTTGTTCATGTTCATTAAAGGTCTTCATCATGATCCCTGCATTGTTTCAGGTGCTATCTCGCTTGCATCAAAAGAGCAGTGGCAGAAAAACAATAACGTGGCTCCAGCGTAAATGGAGTTTCTACGATAGAATTTGCAGCAACTCTGCAGTTCAGGGTGAGAAGGTTCTAGGCCCATTTTCCATATTTTATCTCGATGTACATGGAAGATGAGCCTGGCATGTTCATGCCTTTTAGGCGCCATATAACCTTTTCATGTGTTGGTGCGCCTTAAAACCCCAATTCTAGCTACACCCCTAAACTTAATGTCCCCTTTTATATATAGAATAAATAGTTCTGTCTACACAACAATAAATATGCATTAAAAGCGATGACTATGAAGCAATATGCTGGATCTCAACCTGGTTTGCTTCATTCAGCAGCCTGATTTTGCACTGATTGTAGACCCAAGTTATGTTGATTATAGCAAAACTATTGGATATAAATAGTACTCACCAACATTTTATATCCAATCCAAATCCTTCGATTTATAATTTTAAAAAATTATTTTCTACGCATCACTGAGTGATTTTATCTCAACAACTAACTGATCAACGCCGGGCAGATCAGCAACTTCCGTTTTAGTCGACTGCCCACTGATACCCTGCGTTTATGGGAGGTTAAGGATATAAAACTATGACACAGCTAGTTGAGCCCCCATATGTAACAGGTTGTGAAAAAATTGTGCATCAAGGACACAATGTTTGGTGATTGATTATTCACCATTTACCTGGACCCGGTTTAATAGTATTATTGGGATTGGTAAGAAATGTCTATATACTGAAGGTGCTTACCTAGGTAATCTTGATGGAGTGATGTTAAGTTTAAACTTGATTTTACCTAGATGTAGGAAACACAAGTACCAGGGGAAATCCCAGCCTTAGTAACCTTGACTATATTTGCACCAGGGAATCAAATCGATAACAGATTGATAGAGACTATCATTTGGGGCGCATTTTTGTCAGCATTTATATGAATAGTTTTGATGTAGTCAGCCAATTAGCACTTACATGTTGGTTAATTTCATGATTGTCATTTACAAGTTTTTGAAAAAAATTCAAAATAACTTGTTTAGGTTATTTCAGATTTTAGCTCTACTGGCCAAGTGTCAGCAGAGTTTATGGGATGGTGTGTTGTCCGTCGTCTGTCCCTCCGTTAACTTTAACCTAGTTAAGACAATCAGGCCTTCATTTTTCATTGATATTAACAATCTGTAAAAGTTTGGTAAAGATCGGATACAAAATGAAGGCCCTATCGTTTTAACGAGGTAAAAGTTAATGGACAGACAGACGACGGACAACACACAGTACCAAGCCCTTTAAAGGTTTTAATACACATAATTTGTATGGACTAGTTCTGCTGAATCCCAGGCCAGATTTTAATGAAACTTGGCAAGGATGATCAGTATGAAGCCTAGTTGTGCATATCGTTACCATGTTCCGGTTGAATGATTTTGGCAGAGTTATGGCCCTTTAAAGGTTTTACTACACAATCTTTGTCCACACTAGTTCTCCTGAACCTCCGGGCTGATTTCAGCGAAATCTTGCAGGGATGAGCAGTACCAAGCCTAGTTGTGCATATCCTCACTGTGTTCTGGTTGAAAGATATTTGGCGGAGTTATGGCCTTTTAAAGGTTTTACTACACAAACTTTGTTCGGGCTAGTTCTTCTGAACCACTGGCCAGATTTCAGAGAAACGTTGCAGGGATGATCAGTACCAAGCCTGGTAATGCATATCATCACCCTGTTCTGGTTGAAAGATTTTTGGCAGAGTTATGGCCCTTTAAAGGTTTTATTACACAAACTTTGTCCGCACTAGTTCTCCTGAACCCCCGGGCTGATTTCAACGAAACCTTGCAGGGATGAGCAGTACCAAGCCAAGTTGTGCATATCATCACCGTGTTCTGGTTGAAAGATATTTGGGGGAGTTATGGCCCTTTAAAGGTTTTACTACACAAACTTTGTTCGGGCTAGTTCTTCTGAACCACTGGCCGGATTTCAGAGAAACGTTGCAGGGATGATCAGTACCAAGCCTAGTAATGCATATCATCACCCTGTTCTGGTTGAAATATTTTTGGCAGAGTTATGGCCCTTTATGGCTGGATTTCAACGAAACTTGGCCAGAATAATCAGTACCAAAGAGCAGTAGCAGAAAAACAATAACGTGGCTCCAGCGTAAATGGAGTTTCTACGATAGAATTTGCAGCAACTCTGTAGTTCAGGGTGAGACGGTTCTAGGCCCATTTTCCATATTTTATCTCGATGTACATGTACATGGAAGATGAGCCTGGCATGTTCATGCCTGTTAGGCGCCATATAACCTTTTCATGTGTTGGTGCGCCTTAAAACCCCAATTCAATTCAGTACCAAGCCTAGTTGCGCATCGCCATGTTCCAGTTTAATGGTGTTTGACAGAAACACACATATTTTTTTTAGGCCTTACACATGTCATTGTCGTGTTCCGGCTGAATGATATTTGGTGGAGTTATGGCTCTTTAAAACGTTTTAATACACAACTTTGTCCGGACTAGTTCTCCTCAACTTGGCTGTGTATATCATTGTCTTGATCCAGTTGAATGATTTTTGGT
This sequence comes from Cyrtodaria siliqua, assembly GCA_037043455.1. Classification (NCBI taxonomy): domain Eukaryota; kingdom Metazoa; phylum Mollusca; class Bivalvia; order Adapedonta; family Hiatellidae; genus Cyrtodaria; species Cyrtodaria siliqua. The sequence continues at coordinate 81,743 of JAWPHD010000828.1, read as the reverse complement.
GGAGTTATGGGCCTTTAAAGGTTTTAATACATAAGCTTTGTCCCGACTACTTCTGATCCCCTGATTTAAATTCCCATGAAACTTGGTAAGGGTGACCATTACCAAGCCTACTTGCACATATCTTCGTCGTGTTCCAGTTGAATGATTTTTGGCAGATTTATGGCCCTTTATCCTGTAGGGGAGACATCTGTTTTTACTAAAAACAACCCGTTCTAATTTAGTTTGGTTATTTAGAGACCCGAGGCACAACAATTATATGAAATGTGTTTTGACCGCCTACATAAAGGGCTGTCAAAACCTTTTTTATACAATTGTTGTGTCTCGAGTCCCTAAATAACCATACCAAATTAGAACTAGGGCCTCTTGTTTAAATTGTTAGCATGGGTCAAGGGTTTAAGTTTCTGTTGTGAGTGTTTTTATGCGGACAACCCTTGATATAAGAGGCGTTTTAGCCAGTAGAGTATCCACAGGTCCTGTTGGGCCTCTTGTTTTTTGTTCAGTAGGTCAGAGGTAAGATTGCCATGCCCTTATGGAAATACAAATTCGGGACAGTAACTTTCAAACCATAATACCCACACTCATGAAACTGCATAGGTACTTTGTTCTAGGTAAGAGGAGGAACCCTATTGTTTTTGGGGTCAGTAGGTTGGAGGTCACCATGATCTTTTATGGAAATTCACATTTTGTACCATTGAATGAATGGAATGAATGAATGAATTTATAGAGGGTGACCCAATTAGCCAACACTAATCTCCCTTGGGGCCCTCGTTAGCAATCATGAAACTTCTTAAGTGCACTGTCCTTGTTCAAAGAAAGAACTTTATTGTTTTTGGGGTCAGAAGATCAAAGTTCAAGTCACAAGCCCTTTAAAAGTGTACCACGCACCAACATGAAGCTTTTTTTTTTGTTAAAAGATAAAAGGTCAAGGTTGACCTCACACCATCTAGGAAATGCTTTTAACATAATAAGCATAATAACCCACCGAGAGTGAATGATATAAGCCGTAGGCGTGTTTCACAATTGTTGTAAAATAAACAGATTTAACCTAAACTAACATAATAACCTTAAAGAAACAGACGTAAAATAAACGTATAATGCCCTGTTAGGCAGCACTCTTGTTCTACATTTTTGCTAAAAAACACTTAAAACAATTAATTAAAAATTACTGGCCTAAGTACACATAATGGGTGGAATATGTTATAGTAGATATTACACACTGGTACAGTACACTTAATGGGTGAATTACGGTATGATGGCTATTACGCACTGACACAGTACACTTAATGGGTGTAATACTGTATAATAGATATTACTGAATCGGTTCACTTAATGGGTGGACAGTCCGACTACAGTATGATAGATATTACACACTGACACAGTACACTTAATAGGTGTAATACTGTATAATAGATATTACTGAATCAGTACAATTAATGGGTGGACTACAGTATGATACAGTACACTAAATGGGTGAAATACTGCATAATAGTTATTACTGAATCAGTACACTTAATGGGTGGACTACAGTATGATAGATATTACACGCTGACACAGTACACTTAATGGGTAGAATACGGTATGATAGATTACTCACTTGGACACTTAATGGGTTGAATGCAGTATGATAGATTTCACACTGGGACACTTAATGTGTTGAATACAGTATGATAGATTACACACTGGGACACTTAATGTGTTGAATACAGTATGATAGATTACACACTGGGACACTTAATGGGTTGAATACAGTATGATAGATTACACACTGGGACACTTACTGGGTTGAATACAGTATGATAGATTACACACTGGGACACTTACTGGGTTGAATACGGTATGATAGATTACACACTGGGACACTTAATGTGTTGAATACAGTATGATAGATTACACACTGGGACACTTAGACACTTACTGGGTTGAATACAGTATGATAGATTACACACTGGGACACTTAATGTGTTGAATACAGTTTGATAGATTACACACTGGGACACTTAATGGGTTGAATACAGTATGATAGATTACACACTGGGACACTTAATGTGTTGAATACAGTATGATAGATTACACACTGGGACACTTAATGGGTTGAATACAGTATGATAGATTACACACTGGGACACTTACTGGGTTGAATACAGTATGATAGATTACACACTGGGACACTTAATGGGTTGAATACAGTATGATAGATTACACACTGGGACACTTAGACACTTACTGGGTTGAAATTGAATACAGTATGATAGATTACACACTGGGACACTTAATGTGTTGAATACACTATGATAGATTACACACTGGGACACTTAATGGGTTGAATACGGTATGATAGATTACACACTGGGACACTTAATGTGTTGAATACGGTATGATAGATTACACACTGGGACACTTAATGTGTTGAATACGGTATGATAGATTACACACTGGGACACTTACTGGGTTGAATACAGTATGATAGATTACACACTGGGACACTTAATGGGTTGAATACAGTATGATAGATTACACACTGGGACACTTAATGTGTTGAATACGGTATGATAGATTACACACTGGGACACAATGGGTTGAATACGGTATGATAGATTTCACACTGGGACACTTAATGGGTTGAATACGGTATGATAGATTACACACTGGGACACTTAATGGGTTGAATACGGTATGATAGATTTCACACTGGGACACTTAATGGGTTGAATACGGTATGATAGATTTCACACTGGGACACTTAATGGGTTGAATACGGTATGATAGATTACACACTGGGACACTTAATGGGTTGAATACGGTATGACAGATTTCACACTGGGACACTTAATGGGTTGAATACGGTATGATCGATTTCACACTGGGACACTTAATGGGTTGAATACGGTATGATAGATTACACACTGGGACACTTAATGGGTTGAATACGGTATGACAGATAAATTACACACTGGGACACTTAATGGGTTGAATACGGTATGATAAGACTACACGCTGGGACACTTAATGGGTTGAATACGGTATGATAGATAGAATACACACTGACATTTACAACGTTTTAACTCCTGGTACACATGGCTGGACATTAACTGTTTTATCAGCTTTTTTCCTCTGGTTTGGTACCAGTGGTATGTGTAAACTGTGTTTTACTATAATTACCCATTTACCCAACTTGCAGGCTGTGTACTGCTTTGATGTTGACTGATGGCTTGATGGGGGAAATATTAATGAGCACCATTCCAGCTACTGAGATGGGAGGCATATATGTTCCGACAGCTGGTTAACATTTAAATATTCCAGGACGGCCACTGCTTCTTACACTGGCTCAGAGTTCATTCTTAGAAACAAATGGACAAAGGATTATCACAGTCTGGAGTTGAAGAACAGGGAAAAAACGTGAGTCACTGTTTTTCTAAATTTCCTTTGAAGCATATAATGGGTATCCATGGTGAATATGGTAATCTCATACAAGGGGCCAGCATATTGACCAGGGAAGCTGACATCGAGGGTGGGAATTCCCTATCTCACAGTCGTCATTTCATGATCAGGTCTGTTTGAGATCAAGATTCGGGCTCTCCATTTAGCACTTTTGTTAACTGGTAGTTTTTTGCAAGTTGATGAAAAATGAACTGGCAAATTATAGCTTACTCTGGCAAACAATAATCAGTAACCCTTTCTGATATCATTTTGACTGGTCATTGATTGTCTATAAACTATATTGTGCCTAAATACTCTTACTTCCCATCAATCTTCTGAACTAGGAGGCTGTTAAACACTGGCAAAATATTGCCAATGCTTCAAAAGGTTTACTGGCATTTTGAGAAATTGACTGGCAAATTTAAATGCCAGTAAGAGAGATTAAATTTGAGCCCTAAGATTGATCATAAACTACTGAATTAGATAATTTAATGTCAAATGATTTAATTTGTTTATTATTATTAATATTATTGATCATTTAAAATTTAAAAACCAGGATATGTGAGATAGTGAGGAAACATTCTACCTCACACTTCTGTATAGATAAAACTTAAATATTAAAACTGTTCACTTTTGTCACCTAAGCATTCAATACAGACACTTTTGGGTGCACGTAGTGCAGAAATATCACATGTATAAGACAATGAAATGAAATCACGTTTATTTGAAAAGTGTAATTTATAGTGTTCAAAGCATTTAAGAAATTTGATTTACGATCAAAATGGTCGTCGATCAAAATGGTTGTAAGTTGTTTCATAAAACGGAGCCCAGCAGTTTAAGGACACAGATAGATAATAAATGGAGCAGGAAAAAGAGGGAGTTTGTTATCAAAAATTCGAGCCAGATAGTACCTGCCAATATGTTACTGAATCTTATCACATGACTCAGTGGATAGACTTTAGTAGATGTTGAACATCAAGGGTTCGGCAGAACCATTCAAACCGCGTGTTTCTTCTATGTATCCTTGGTTACTACACTTTCCCTAAGCCTCAACCAACGGCTGGGGATGTAAATCAATAGAAAGAATAGGGCATGGTTCTAGGATTCCTAGGTATTTTCCCCCATCTCTGCTCAGGCTGCTTCTAGAAATAATTGAGCTGTTCAGCACAATTTATCTCCAAATGTGTTGTGCATAGTTCACAGTCCTGTTATATTCAGATTCAGTGGTATTCTTACGCCCCGACACGGAAGTGGAAGGGGCATATAGTGGTAACCCTTGTCCGTCCATCCATCAGAAAAAACTAATTTTATGTGTCTGACAATGGTAAAACTGGGCACCCATGTCCCACGGACACATTTTCTAGTCTGTTTAAACTTACGCTTAAATAAACCCCAGCGTTCGGTAGTCCCTACCACCATTAATATGTATACACTGTAGAGTTAGTATTTCGTCTTCTTCAAGATAAGGGTTTCAGCATACTGACAAATCACTGATCTTATTAGCTCTACTGATCAAAGATCAGCAGACACAGCTTATGCCATGGTGCTGGGTCCGTCGTTCTTCAGTAAACTTTTTTCGTAGCGACTACTCCTCTGAAACTACTGGATGGATTTTCATGAAACTTTACAGAAATGTTGCTATGAAATCTAAGATGGCCACCAAAGCTAGAAATAGATGTTTAAAAAACAAGTTTATAGCGACTACATCTTGAAAACTGTAAGTGATATTGATATGGGACTTTTTCTTAAGTGATCAGCATAACATGATGTTGATCCTTGTCAAAAATCGTTTTGATTCAACGTTAAACATGGCTGCCCATCTTTGTTTACATAAGAGTTATACAGTAAAAACTTGTAGCGACTACTCCTCTGAAATTACTTGACGGATTTTCATGGAACTTAACAGGAATGTTGCTCTTGATGTCTAAGTGATCCTAGCAAAATATCAGGTCAGCCGGAAATTCAAGGTGACTGCCACGGCTAAAAATAGATTAAAAAAAAACAGGTTTGTAGCGACTACTTCTTGAAAACTATAAGTGATATTGATATGGGACTTTTTCTAAAATGATCAGCATGACATGATGTTGGTTCTTGTCGAAAATCATTTTGATTCGACATTAAACATGACTGCCGGCGGCCAGCTTTGTTTACATAGAGTTATATAGTAAAAACTTGTAGCGACTATTCCTCGGAAACTACTTTACGGATTTTCATGAAACTCCACAGGAATGTTGCTATTGATGTCTAATTGATCCTAGCAAAATTTCAGGTCGGCGGGAAATTCAAGATGGCCGCAACGGCTAAAAATAAATTTTCAAAATACAAGTTTGTAGCGACTACTTCTTGAAAACTATAAGTGATATTGATATGGGACTTTTTCTAAAATGATCAGCATGACATGATGTTGGTCCTTGTCAAAAATCGTTTTGATTCAACGTTAAACATGGCTGCCAGCGGCCATCTTTGTTAACATACAGTTATATAGTAAAAACTTGTAGCGACTACTCCTTTGAAACTACTTGACAGATTTTCATGAAACTTTACAGGAATGTTGCTCTTAATGTCTAATTGATCCTAGCAAAATTTCAGATCGGCCAGAAATTCAAGATGGCCGCCACAGCTAAAAATAGATTTTTAAAAAAGAAGTTTGTAGCGACTACGTCTTGAAAACTATAAGTGATATTGATATGGGACTTTTTGTAAAATGATCAGCATGACATGATGGTTATCAGAGTCAAACATTATTTTGATTCGACGTTAAACATGGCTGCCAGTGGCCATCTTTGTTTACATAGAGTTATATGATGAAAACTTGTAGCGACTACTCCTCTGAAACTACTTGACGGATTTTCATGAAAGTCCACAGGAATGTTGCTCTTGATGTCTAATTGATCCTAGCAAAATTTCAGGTCGCCCGGAAATTCAAGATGGCTGCCATGGCTAAAAATAGATTTTCAAAATACAAGTTTGTAGCGACTACTACTTGAAGACTATAAGTGATATTGATATTGGACTTTTTCTAAAATGATCAGCATGACATGATGTTGGTCCTTCTCAAAAATTGTTTTGATTCAACGTTAAACATGGCTGCCAGCGGCCATCTTTGTTTACATAGAGTTATATAGTAAAAACTTGTAGCGACTAATCCTTTGAAACTACATGTACTTGGCAGATTTTCATGAAACTTTACAGGAATGTTGCTCTTAATGTTTAATTGATCCTAGCAAAATTTCAGATCTGCCAGAAATTCAAGATGGCCGCCATAGCTAAAATTAGATTTTTTAAAAAAGAAGTTTGTAGCTACTACGTCTTGAAAACTATAAGTGATATTGATATGGGACTTTTTGTAAAATGATCAGCATGACATGATGGTTATCAGAGTCAAACATTATTTTGATTCGACGTTAAACATGGCTGTCAGCGGCCATCTTTGTTTACATAGAGTTATATAATGAAAACTTGTAGCGACTATTCCTGTGAAACTACTTGACGGATTTTCATGAAACTTCACAGGAATGTTGCTCTTGATGTCTAATTGATCCTAGCAAAATTTCAGGTCGGTCGGAAATTCAAGATGGCCGCCACGGCTAATAATAATTTTTCAAAAGACAAGTCTGTAGCGACTACTTCCTGAAATCAAAATCAATCAGTAGAGCTTCAAGGTCATTGACCTCTTGTTTTTTTTTATACTCAACACTGGCCTTTAAACAATTACTACAACATAGATTTATAATGATTATTACAGATCTGTGAGTCATTAGCCGTTATTCACGATTTTTCATGGATTAAACGGAATGTGGTATGAGTTCTAACAGCTTAAAAGATAAATTCTAGTGATATCCTGTTTATATTTAGCAGCAAATTGATAATCTGCTGAGATACTGATTTTAAAAGATCCACTATTTTCTTATCTTTATCAGTCATGGAATATTGTATTTAGGGAAACACCTCATGTATGTATAAGAGATAAAAAATATCAAAAAGTAAATATTTTTCTTGGTTTGGTGCCAAGTTGTTTATCTATAGTAATGATAGCATGTCAATTATGTAAAGATTTGATTCATAATAGATATCTTTATTTTGAAAGAAACACATCTAATTTGGCCATCCTTAAAGGGACATATGTTATTTTTTTATTATTTTTTTTTTTATTATTATAATTATTTCAATAGTTCATAGCATGTTTGTTTGACATATATATATTGCTAATTGTTGAATATATTGCACCAATACTTTATTAGAGTAACGATGAACTACTGAAATATTTTATTTAAATTATATACAGGTTCAAAGTCAAAATAATTGGATTAATAAATCTAGGTGCTACTGCTAGTTCTGTTAATTGATAAATAATTCAAGATTGCTGTGTGTCCCTTTAAAAATCTATTTGCTGTTTTCAGACCCGATATTTTAGAGAGCATATAGTTGCTCTTTAATGTCCATCTATCCGTCCATTTGTCCGAATATCTTGCATGCAGCATAACTTGAAAACTACTAATGGGACCAGAATAAAACTACACACAATGATGAGGACAATGAAAGGAATTTCTAAGCACAAGAACCATAACTCAACCTTCATTCAAATTGAGTTATTTGCCTTTTGTAATTTTATACTTATAATTCTCGTCTGGAGCAAAACATGAAAACCACCAATGAGATTGGTGTGAAACCTCGCACAAGATAGAAGGCAATAAAAGAAAGTGTGGAACACAAAAAACATAACTCAAACTTTAGCTTGATTAAATACAGAATTTTCCCCCTTTGTAAAATAGGATTATTACTAGAGTAACGTGTTCTGAAAGTTTGTATCGCCTCGAATAGGTAATGACAGATCAAGGATCTCACGAGAGGCGGAGCCTCGAGTGTGATCCTTGATCTGTCATTTACCTACGAGATGTGATACACCCTTCCAGAACACGCTACTCCAGTAATAATCCTTTTATTATATACCTCCTACATATGATTAAAAATTAGAAATATTTACATTTCTGTTGCATATGTATGCAATAAAGAAGGTTTCTGAATGTTTTAAGGCTTATTTTTTGATAAAGCTTAGAAGGGAAATGGGCGTATCTTAATATATTTATGGGTGTAGCTACAGCTTACAAGTTAAAGTTCATTGGTGTGACGTACTTGTTTTGTTTGTTTGATTTAACGTCATCTTGAAGTTCTTGTGCTAACTGGTGTAAATGCGAGCATTATTAGGAATTTCCCTGTTCTATTTTAAGTAGGATAGTGATACGGAATCTATTTTTAGTAGCATACTGATACAGATTCAGAAAACCTCTAGAGGTGATACAGGTTTTTGTATTCCACTGTAAGAAAATGAAGGTACTGTGTATATAATTATTGATAGGTATATAAAAATACATGTTTATCAGACATCTCTTGTCTGGAATGTCACCAGGATTGCCATTCTTCTTTTAATGCAAAACTGTCTTATTGCTTGAGACCTTTGTCAATGAGAATCTCTAATTTTTAGCTCGACTGATCAGAGATCAGCAGAGCTTATGCCGTGGTGCAGCGTCCGTCTGTTTGTCTGTCTGTCTGTCCGTAAACTTTTTTTTGTAGCGACTACTCCTCTGTAACTGCTGAATGGATTTTCATGAAACTTTACAGAAATGTTGCCCATGAAGTCTAGTTGATCCTAGCAAAAATTCATGTTGATGTGAAATCCAATATGGCCGCCAAATCTAAAAATAGCTTTTTAAAAAACAAGTGTAGCGACTACTTCTTGAAAACTCTAAGTGATATTGATATGGGACTTTTTCTAAAATGATCAGCATGACATGATGTTGGTCCTTGTCGAAAATCGTTTTGATTTGACGTTAAACATGGCTGCCAGCGGCCATCTTTGTTTACATAGAGTTATATAATGAAAACTTGTATTTACTACTCCTCTGAAACTACTTGACGGATTTTCATGAAACTTCACAGGAATGTTGCTCTTAATGTCTAATTGATCCTAGCAAAATTTCTGGTCGGCCGGAAATTCAAGATGGCCGCCACGGTTAAAAATAGATTTTCAAAAAACAAGTCTGTAGCGACTACTTCCTGAAATCAAAATCAATCAGTAGAGCTTCAAGGTCATTGACCTCTTGTTTTATTAATTTTTTTATTTTTCTGATATTAACTTATTTATTTATTGATTTTTTTGATTTTTTTTGATTTTTTTATTTATTTTTTTTTTTTTTTTTTTTTTTAATTATTATTATTATTTTTTTTTTTTTTTTGATTTTTAGCTCTACTGATCAGAGATCAGCAGAGCTTATGCTGTGGTGCGGCGTCCGTCGTCCGTCTGTCCGTCTGTCCGTCCGTAAACTTTTATTTGTAGCGACAACTCCTCTGAAACTACTGGATGGATATTCATGAGACTTTACAGAAAGGTTGCCCATAAAGTCTAGTTGATCCTAGCAAAAATTCATGTTGATGTGAAATCCAAGATGGCCGCCAAAGCTAAAAATAGAGTTTTAAAATACAAGTTTGTAGCGACTACTTCTTGAAAACTATAAGTGATATTGATATGGGACTTTTTCTAAAATGATCAGCATGACATGATGTTGATCCTTGTCAAAAATCGTTTTGATTCAACGTTAAACATGGCTGCCAGCGGCCATCTTTGTTTACATAGAGTTATATAGTAAAAACTTGTAGCGACTGATCCTCTGAAACTACTTGACGGATTGTCATGAAACTTTACAGGAATGTTGCTCTTGATGTCTAATTGATCCTAGCAAAATTTCAGTTCTGCCAGAAATTCAAGATGGCCGCCAAAGCTAAAAATAGAGTTTTAAAATACAAGTTTGTAGCGACTACTTCTTGAAAACTATAAGTGATATTGATATGGGACTTTTTCTAAAATGATCAGCATGACATGATGTTGATCCTTGTGGAAAATTATTTTGATTCGACGTTAAACATGGCTGCCAGTGGCCATCTTTGGTTACATGAGTTATATAGTAAAAACTTGTAGCGACTACTCCTCTGAAACTACTTGACGGATGTTCATGAAACTTCACAGGAATGTTGCTCTTGATGTCTAGTTGATCCTAGAAAAATTTCAGGTCGGCCGGGAATTCAAGATGGCCGCCACAGCTAGAAATAAATTTAAAATAAATAAGTTTGTATCGACTACTTCTTCAAAACTATAAGAAATATTGATATGGGATTTTTTTCTAAAATGATCAGCATGACATGATGTTGGTCCTTGTCGAAAATCGTTTTGATTTGACGTTAAACATGGCTGCCAGCGGCCATCTTTGTTTACATAGAGTTATATAATGAAAACTTGAAGCGACTACTCCTCTGAAACTACATTGCGGATTTTCATGAAACTTTACAGGAATATTGCTCTTAATGTCTTATTGATTCTAGAAAAATTTCAGATCGGCCAGAAATTCAAGATGGCCACCACAGCTAAAAATAGATTTTTAAAAAATAAGTTTGTAGCGACTACTTCTTGAAAACTATAAGTAATATTGATATGGGACTTTTTCTAAAATGATCAGCATGACATGATGGTTTTCCGAGTCGAACATTATTTTGATTCGACGTTAAACATGGCTGCCAGTGGCCATCTTTGTTTACATAGAGTTATATAATGAAAACTTGTAGCGATTACTCCTCTGAAACTACTTGACGGATTTTCATGAAACTTCACAGGCATGTAGCTCTCGATGTCTTATTGATCCTAGCAAAATTTCAGATCGGCCGGAAATTCAAGATGGCCGCCACGGCTAAAAATAAATTTTCAAAAAACAAGTTTGTAGCGACTACTTCCTGAAATCAAAATCAATCAGTAGAGCTTCAAGGTCATTGACCTCTTGTTTAATAACCACAGACCTACATCAGTTTATTACACAAAACATCCACTTTGGAGGCATTCATCATTTCTCTAAGGGACAAAAAAAAACTAAAAAAAAAACAGAGAAAAATAAATAAAATATAAACACATTACTACAGGCCTGCCAAATCTCTGGATAATTTCAGTCGATCTCCGGATTTCAGTGCACAATCTCCGGATTTTCCATCAAAAACAAAATGTTCATGATTTAACAGCTATATGTTCACAGTTTATTCTCTACTTCCCGAATTGGTCCTGTTACGCTCCCTAGTCAGAGAAATATTTACAATGTCGAATCAATCCGGGTTGTTTGTGTAATGCACTGCCTGATATAAAATTAACACCTAAGGACATTAGTTCCTTCAGTGTCATAATGACATGTGCAATAGCAGCAGTATATCTGTTGAGTCTTTAACTTGTCAAGCTAATTGAAATAGCAAGTGTGAGGAACTAGCAACTCCTTGTGAGAGGTATCACTATAGCAACTGCTGCCATTGATGATTATAATTTGTTTTAGAATTATGAAGACTTTGTATACCTAAGTTGCATTTAGCACGCATCTGTGTAATAAGGTAAGTGCACTTCCATGAAAAAAACAGTTGTGGTAGAAATTAAACCAAGTCTTTCTAACCGAATTACCAGTCATCCCTAAAATAAAATATTTTTGTGTGTGTTGAAGTATGGTAATCTGTTATGTTCTATAACTATCAAACAATGCATCAACTTGTATTAATTGTATAAATAATTTAAATTTGCGTTGTTTTTTTTAAAAAAAATAAGTGCGAAAATTAAGTTGCACGCTCTAAATTTCCATTTAAAAATGTCCTTTGCGCGCTTTAAATCTAACATTTTTAAAAATCTCAGGATTTTGTGTTAAAAAGTTTTGGCAGGCCTGTTACTAAGCTTGTGTTAATGCTTTTTCAAAAATCTACAAAAAGTGATAAAATAGCCTAGATATATTCCCTGATACAGTTCATTTGCAAGAGACCTACAACACAGTTTGGTGCAAAGCCAAATGTTTGTTTACAAAAGACCATGGTTCATCCTGGTAAGAAAACAACAAACCTAAAGTGATTCACATTACTTTATGTTACATTGCAGCATTATTTATAACTGAGTCTTCATCACACATGACAGCATCAATCAACCTGCCTCAAGTGTGGTAATTCTCTTAGAAAAAAATAATCTGCAGTGTCAGAGCATGCAAGATGGGTGGGGGTGAAGAAGGAAACAGCAAACTGTTAGATGATCCAATGTAGCTAGTGTATATTATAAAGAGTCATCACTTGTCAGTTGGCAGTGTGCAGTTTCAGTCAGTTAGCCACAAGTGTGTTCTCTGTGGGAAATTTCTGGAGGGAGCGATAAGATGAATGATAAGGAGAGGATGTGAGGAAGCATGGCTAAGATAGGCTGATTAGGTTTTATATATCTAGTCCTTGTTACACTTGCTGGATGTAAACTTTGTGATTCGACTCTGTACTCTGTTTTAATGTATTGTAGGATTTGTTTATATCTGTATTTCCAGGTTTGATTTTACAGTTTTATCAATGTTGCTTATTTTGTGAAATGTTTTGTATATACTGTTATACAATTTTAGTCTGTTTTCTTTGTGTTCTTAATTCTCATAAAATTCCAGACTCACAAGCTGGTTTAATTATTAAAGCATTTCAACCGAAGATTGGGTAAACACATTCCTTTTTTTAGCTCGACTATTCGAAGAATAAGAGAGCAAGTCTTAAATATGTAATTACCCCGGCGTCGGCGTCCAACATCAAGGTTTGCGAGTAAGCTGTGTTAAAAAGCCTATATCTCTTACATTTCTTATCCTAGCACAACCAAATTTGGCCATTGGCTTCCTTATAGCATTATCTTAAGGGCTGCATAAGCAATTTTGGTTCCTGTAACCCATGGGCTCCCATGGAACCCAAATTATGATAGCCCTTAAAATGTGTCTGTTTCAAATCAAATATTGCGTGTAAGCTGTGTTTAGAAGTCTATATCTCTTACAATTCTTACCCTAGCCCATTAGCTTCCTTATAGCATTATCTTAAGGCCTGCTTAAGTAATTTTGGTTCCTGTAACCCCTGGGCTCCCATGGAACCCAAATTCTGATAGCCCTTAAAATGTGTCTGTTTCACATCAAATTGTGCGTGTAAGCTGTGTTTACAGGTCTATATCTCTTACATTTTTTTGTCCTAGCTCAGCTAAATTTTGGAATTGGTTTCCTTATAGCATGTTGTAAAGGGTTGGGTAAGTAATTTTGTCTTCTGCAAATTCTGGGCATTATGCATCTTATTCATATTTCACCCATATTGGGGCATGGGCTCCCCTGCCCCCACTCCCTCCCCCTCCCCCACCCCACTCCACACACCCTATTATTATCTTTTTTTACATATTTCTGTGTTGCTTTAGTCAATTCTTACACATATATGTTGCCCCTCCCCCGCCTCTCACCCCTTTCCCCCCCACCCCTAGAATTCTGTGTTGCTTTTGTCAATTCTTACACATGTTGCCCCCGCACCCCCCCCCCCCCCCCCCCCCCCCCCCCCCCCCCACTCGAAACTAGAATATATATATAAAACATTTTTTACATATTTCTGTGTTGTTTTGGTTAATTCTTACACATAGCTTCTTACACATATATGTTGCTCCCTCCCCCACACCACCCACTGCCTCGCCACCCTCCCCCACACTGCCACGAACACACACATTTTTTTTTGTTTTTTTTACATATTTCTGTGTTGTTTTGGTAAATTCTTAAACATAGCTATGTTGCGCTCCCAACCCCACCCCACATTGTTTTAGCCTTGTTTTCTGATGGTATATACTAGCTATATAATTTATTATTCTCTGAAAAATCGAATAGTCGAGCTGCGCTGTTCTCCGACATCTCTTGTTTTTTATCAAATCAGTGTTTCAACATTTTGTAAAGATAAAAACAACTGATTTTGTAGTAGAACAGATTACAGCTTTGTTCGTGCACACCATCATCTGACATCATCCCCACATCCAACCAAACCCCATATATATTCAAAATGCTCTTGATAATGATGTGATAGTGGTGCTTTCCATATTAAATCATACAAAATAGTGGTGTGTAACCATATGTGTATAAAATGGCATGGTGTCCATAGAGATTTACAGTGGCAGTGGTGTGTAACCATAGAGATGTAAAGAGTTCGTGATTTGTAACCATAGAGATATTAAGTGGCAGTGGTGTGTAACCATAGATATATATATAAAGTGGCAGTGGTGTGTTACCATAGAGATATAAAGTGACAGTGGTGTGTTACCATAGAGATATAAAGTGACAGTGGTGTGTAACTATAGAGATACAGTGTCAGTGGTGTGGTCAGTATAGGGATATAAAGTGTCAGTGGTGTATAACCATTGGTTGGCAGGGATGTGATTTAGCAAAGAGAAATTCAAAAACATATTTAGACCTTCATCACATTTACAGGGACACAATGCATTTTTGCTATGATTATTCGAAGAATAGGGAAAGCTATTGTACTCACCCCGTCGTCAGCATTCGCCCAGAGACAACCTTCCACCCATTCCACTTGAGTGAAAATAGTGAAAATATTTTTTCCTTTTTGTTACTGTTTATTGACATCTCCCACTCCCCCTCTCCCCCCCCCCCCCCCCCCCCCCCCCCACACACACACACACACATATACACACCACAGCCTCATCCATCACACTTCTCCTCACCTCATCACCTATACTCTCCACAATTTAAACTTGACCTAGTGAATGAACCATCCAACAGCTCTATTGTTTCTACCCAAATTTATTTTGAAAGCAACTACTTTTCTCTGCAGTAACTTACAGTGAAATTAAAACTAAAATATTATGCCCATAATTATGAGCACAGGGGATGAGGTTAAAACAATCCAAGTCATGTAAGGTGCATGTTTCTAGCATTGATTTGATTAATGTGTTTTTCTGCAATCTTTGCCAGAATATAATTAATAGCAATGCCTGTTATATATAACTGGAACACAAGAGTTGACAGTTGTGTCTGTAAGATCTGGCATGTTTAATGAACAGATTGGTTCCCAAGATTCTCACTACATGATGGTTTATGCCTCAGGTGCATATGCTTGATATGAGTTTTGGTTCTGGGAATGTTTTCAATAAAAGCTGGGGAAAGTGAAAAAAGAAAGCTGCATAAAGAGGCACCTGTGGAAAATGTGCTTAATGTTACAATAGTATAACAAATCATTAAAGAAATTACAGAGGGAGTTATATTTATAGCTATTTTGACTGCTTTTGTCCATCGTTGTTGTCATCCATCTGTTAACTTCTGTTTCAATGATTTTTCATAAACCGCCTGAACTTCTTTGCCAAACTTCACATGGATAAATCAGAGCTCTAGATAAGCTGCGTATCAACGTAATTTACACAAAATGTTTTAATAGATGAGCCAAAAAATCAAAAGATTTTTTTCTATGTGTATTAAAAATGTAAAAAAAATATAAGAAAGACACAAAAGATTTATTGCAATGCGTAGCAAAACATACACAGCATTTGAATTTTTTCCGATCTACATCTTCAGAATTTATGGTTAGTTCTATTGTGACACTGTTCCATACTTTTCACTCCTATGTAGAATATGTTGATGTACTATGGATAGGATAGGTCTAAGCGTAGCGACTGACCGAGGTTTCTTAATGATGAAGATTTCTATTCATAGACTATCCAACTTAGTGACCATACGTTTATCGCTATTCTCTATATAGGTCATGCTCTAACCTGCGAAGAGCGCTGATAGTAAATTATTCATGAATAACTTTGGCCATTATTCGAAATTCTGAGCTAAGTGATGCAAGACTCGATTAGAAGATATTCAGAACAAATCTACGCTTGACAAAACAAACATTTCATAGATGGGTTTCAGGTTTATATTTCTTAAAACGTGGTGAAAGAATGTATAATTAATAGGTACTGTAACCCAGCCCGTGTATTTATATCCTGTCATTTTTACTGTAAAAAATATGAAATCAATTATTATAAAAGTGTTCTCGGGCTGAAAAAAGTATAAACATTGCAAATAAAATTACAAGTTATCTTTCCATGAGTAATTGAAGAAAAAATCTGGCAAATGTAAACAAATGAAGGGTAAAAATATTGAAAAGAAAAAATGACGGGGTAAAAAACCCAAATAGATAAAAATGAAGGCTAAAAAAACCCAAATAGAAAAAAATGAAGGGTAAAAAACCCAAATAGAAAAAAATGAAGTGTAAAAAACCCAAATGGTAAAATCCTTATCTAGAGCTCTAGATGATTCTTAGGTCATGCAGTGGCTTTCAAGTTTGTTAAAATTAGGTCAACACCACATCCAAGATGGCTGCCATTACGATAAATGGTTGAAACCATAATTTTTTTTCTCAAGAACCAGATTTTGACAGTTGTTCTGTATTAATGATCACCAACCCTAGACAATCAAGTTTGTTTAAATAAAGTCCACGAGAGTAAAAGTGGCCTCATCCTGGGGTTTAAATTTTGAATATAGAGACAGTGATTTTTTTACAATTTCACTTGTACGAGTCCTAGGACTCGCTGGGCCAAAATTCTATGAGTCCCAAAAATAAAGGAGTGAGTCCAAGGTTTTGTGGTATCGTCATACCTGAGCCAACTGAACAATTTCTCCCAACAACTGTTGTATTTGCGGATTTTGGTAGGTGGTTCAATTGCCGTAGATATACTGGCTGTTTGAGCGTCATTATTGGAGGATGTACAGGCCTTTTGAATGAAACTCGAGAGTGTTTGTTGCTTTGCGTCATTGTTTAGTTTTCTCTTTGGCCCCATTTTGCAGATGATGCATCGCCAACTCGTGGAATGTTTACTTCCGCACCGTTTCGTGTTTTACCTCACGGCCGATTCCATTGGCTAATCGTATGACCATTATCCAATAATAATAGACGTTACAAAATTACGCGGAACGGTGCGAGGTTAAACTTAACCCTCATCGAATAGTCAAATATGGCGGTAGACGCGAAGAATAAAGCAACGGATTGAATTCTTACAAGGGAAATATGGCGGTAGACGCGGAGAAAAAAGCGACGGATTGAATTCTTACAGGGGAAATATGAATTACGGAACTCTTTACTTGCAATTTATGTGCGTCCAGAGAACGCACATGTTCTGACAATTTGCGTCTCCGGAAATATTTGTGCGTCCTGGACGCAGGACGCAGAGGTAAAAAAATCACTGTAGAGATTTTGCGTCTTAAATGTAAGGCAAAACTTTAACGAATTGTATTGTCTTATTCTCTTAAACCTGATATCATTTGGCCCTCTTGTTTATAAATCTATTACTCATACAAAAATCCCCATCCACTGCACTATAATAAGGAAGTGACTCCAGGGTAAAGACGCTGCGTTTGAAACCTTCTCGTCTCTCAATGCTGCAAGTTCAAATCCCATTGTGAGCTCGACTTGTGAGTAAGTGTTGATTCTTTCGGATGGCGGGAAGTTTACAATACTGGTTCTACCCAGGAAAAAGTAGGTTATCTGCCTCTGCCTATGCATCCACCACGAAAAAATCAATAGCAAAATCAACATCAAATATAGCCTAAAACACAATTCAAACAGCTAACCAATGTTCTTATATTTAAAACTCATGAGAAACTTTAAAATGTTGATGGTGTTGCATCTCAGTCTCTCTATACCCACCTGTAATGGGAGCTGATGAGATGCATAATTAATGAGGTATATATTTAATTATGTACATAATTGATGTACGAAATTAATGATGTTCATATATAATTAATGAAATAATTTATTAATGAAGTACTTTATTAATGTGTGATATATAATCAATGACTATATATATAATGACAGTGATGATTATACAAACATTCCTAAACCAACAAATGGTAAATCTTCTTACTTTTATAAGTTTAATGTACTGAATCCAGTTTTTTACATCTGCGGCAGTTCCTTGTGGTAGTGCATCCGCCTCGCATGCTGGAGGTCTTGGGTTCAATCCCCAACCCGGTCATGTCATTGACTTCATAAAATACTATTGGCTCGATTGCTTGAAGTTGAGCAGATAAAGGGTAGTGCTAGGGCAGGTCAGCCAGTGTCAGTATAATGTGACTGGGTGGGGTATCATGTCATGTGTCTACGGTGTGATAAAGGGTAGTGCTAGGGCAGGTCAGCCAGTGTCAGTATAATGTGACTGTGTGGGGTATCATGTCATGTGTCTACAGTGTGATAAAGGGTAGTGCTAGGGCAGGGCAGCCAGTGTCAGTATAATGTGACTGGGTGGGGTATCATGTCATGTATCTACAGTGTGATAAAGGGTAGTGCTAGGGCAGGGCAGCCAGTGTCAGTATAATGTGACTGGGTGGGGTATCATGTCATGTGTCTACGGTGTGATAAAGGGTAGTGCTAGGGCAGGGCAGCCAGTGTCAGTATAATGTGACTGGGTGGGGTATCATGTCATGTATCTACAGTGTGATAAAGGGTAGTGCTAGGGCAGGTCAGCCAGTGTCAGTATAATGTGACTGGGTGGGGTATCATGTCATGTGTCTACGGTGTGATAAAGGGCAGTGCTAGAGCAGGTCAGCCAGTGTCAGTATAATGTGACTGGGTGGGGTATCATGTCATGTGTCTACGGTGTGATAAAGGGCAGTGCTAGAGCAGGTCAGCCAGTGTCAGTATAATGTGACTGGGTGGGGTATCATGTCATGTGTCTACGGTGTGATAAAGGGCAGTGCTAGGGCAGGGCAGCCAGTGTCAGTATAATGTGACTGGGTGGGGTATCATGTCATGTGTCTACGGTGTGATAAAGGGTAGTGCTAGGGCAGGGCAGCCAGTGTCAGTATAATGTGACTGGGTGGGGTATCATGTCATGTGTCTACAGTGTGATAAAGGGTAGTGCTAGGGCAGGTCATCCAGTGTCAGTATAATGTGACTGGGTGGGGTATCATGTCATGTGTCTACAGTGTGATAAAGGGTAGTGCTAGGGCAGGGCAGCCAGTGTCAGTATAATGTGACTGGGTGGGGTATCATGTCATGTGTCTACAGTGTGATAAAGGGTAGTGCTAGGGCAGGTCATCCAGTGTCAGTATAATGTGACTGGGTGGGTATCATGTCATGTGTCTACAGTGTGATAAAGGGCAGTGCTAGAGCAGGTCAGCCAGTGTCAGTATAATGTGACTGGGTGGGGTATCATGTCATGTGTCTACAGTGTGATAAAGGGTAGTGCTAGGGCAGGGCAGCCAGTGTCAGTATAATGTGACAAGGTGGGTATCATGTCATTTATCTAAGGTGTGATGTTCCAGTGTGGCAGCACTATAAAGTTGGTTATTGAACTCACTGCTACAAGTAGACACTGTCATGACATGACTGAAAGATACTAAAATATTAGTCTTGTCTTTTATGGTTTGTATTGGAGGCTTTTTGAAGGGTGCCAATGCTTTAATCAGTTCAGCAATGTACAAAAACGGAGGAGGAGCCTTTGGGAGAAAATATAAAAATGGGGCTTACTAAGAATAAGTAAATAGAGAAAGCTTACTTACCAAAATTGTGATGCAAAT
Source organism: Cyrtodaria siliqua (assembly GCA_037043455.1). Taxonomy (NCBI): domain Eukaryota; kingdom Metazoa; phylum Mollusca; class Bivalvia; order Adapedonta; family Hiatellidae; genus Cyrtodaria; species Cyrtodaria siliqua. The sequence continues at coordinate 61,932 of JAWPHD010000828.1, read as the reverse complement.
GAGAATGTGTTTGTCGACTCGAAGGGTACACGGAATATTGCAAATTGCTCAGGATGCGCTGTCCGTGTATCTTAATGTTAGAGTACTCTTCAGAGCTTAATTGACAGTGACGTTGCCAACGAATAGGGATATTTTTTGCATCGTCTTTAATTATTATACAGTCGATTTTTAGCATGGTGAAATTGTTCACCAAGCTTTAGTAACCATGTTTTTTCACGAATCCTAACTACAGCCTCACTGATGAATCGAAGCATATTTTAACAGTTTCTTCTTTTCTAGTGCGGATACAAATAAGGTAATGTCATTTAGAAATTTCAAATAATTTCTTCGATACATTGTTTAAGTTATATATTGTTTATGTTTCAAATATTGTTCTATCGTTTTGCTGTGCGGTCTATAAATAGATCAATCATCATCATCACGTGATCATCACATGATCTTGCGTAAAATGTCCAACAATATATTCATACGCCGTATTGATCTCCTAGGATAGTTTATTCAGATTTGTAACCAGTTAATTTATACTTTATTTCTCTTGCAACACCATCAAACGCATATCTTCCATCTTTCTTGGATTTATATAAGAACTTAGTAATACATATATGTTGTGACATGGCCTTTATAGTCTTCATATAATATTTAATAGGTTTGGTCAGTAATGGTTATCGCATAAGCAACTATCCTTTGTAATTCCTTCTCCCATTGAGCGCGAAATTGTATCTGGTACCCTACTGGTACACATCGCCTGTCTATGCCTCGATAACACGGACAGTAACCATTCCCGCGCGTCTCTTTACATTCTGAACAATGTAATCGTAAATATATGTGGTCTTTGATGTTTTATGAATACATGTGTGACAGAACAGAACGCGTGATTGTGCCAGACTGTACCGAAATTGAATCCCATTAGATGAAATCGCATAGTTTTGACAGAATGGCGGGGAATTTTGTAAATAGCTGAGGTCTTCCTCCACCAATTAAACTGGCCATCATACATAACCATACATAACCTAATCGATATGTTGATAAATGGCGTAAAACATCATGCAAAAAAAAATAAAAAAAATAAAACCAAAACCGGTTTGATGAATCTTTATATTTAAATACATTCTTTATATGAACAGAACCCACTACAACACCTATATTTATCACGGCAAATGGGACAGCGTAAACGTTTAGCCTCGCCTTCCTAACCTTTTATGGCATACTCACGTCACACGTCACTTGTTTTTTCTTGAAACATCATAATTTTAACTGCGCGTGAAGCAATGTAAATATAAATAAATGAAATGATGTCAGCATCATCATGAACAAAATAATAAACTGAGTCAACACACAGAAATATGAATATTTTAACCCTTGGGTAAATTTTAATATTAAAAGCCTTAATATGTCTCTAAATCATTGAATTTAAATTTGTCCTTCAAAGCCTGCAAATGGCAAAACATTATCTGTGAGAACAGCTTTTGATTAGTAATACAGGATTGTCAGATTTATTAAGTTTATTGACTACTGAATGTTTTATTTATTTAATGAAATAACAGTTAATGCATGGAACATTCAATACGCACCTTTTTCCAAGGTCCATTTAGCCATCCAAAGCTAGAGGGAAAAAAACAAATTAATAAAAAGAAAATCCCTACCCTACCTAATTCTTTTGAAGATGTTACCCGAAACAAACACTTTTTTAGGCCTGATCTGTTGTCATTCGAAGAATCATTGGCCGAGTGTTCAGAATGATCCGTCTTGAATCTGCACGAATCCATCCCCTAAGCAGGATTCTCAAATCTTGTTCAGGATTGATCAAAACTGTTGTAAACAAACAGTATGGATTTTGAATCCAGTTCCGGTTTCATTGTCAACGACCTTATTCTAAGACGCAATTTCATCATAGTTCACCATGCTCTCAGTACCTTCGGTACTTTGATTTGTGGTGGAGGCAGACCACCCACTTTTCCTGGGTACAGTACAGTACTGGTTCTACCCAGGAAAAGTGGGTGGTCTGCCTCCACCACAAAAAAAATTGATTGTCATATATAACCTAACATCTATTGAAAATGACGTAAACACCATACAAACAAATCGTATACAATTATTGCTCTTTCTAATGGTATGCTTATAAGTCAGCTTGAAAACTGGATAATCGTGCATCGCTCATGTGTAATAACACACAGATCTACATAAGTTTATTATTGCTGTACATTTTCCCATTCTAATACGGCTTCGGTCACATATACCATCACTTCGAAGGCTCAAGGTGATCTATTGGGATCACTATTCGTCCGTCCGTCCGTCCGTCGTCGTTAACTTTTCTTCAAACGACTTCTCCTCAGAAACCGCTTGGCCAATTTTGACCAAACTTCACATGGATGATCCTTCGATGAATGCTTTTTAGATTTGTTAAAATTAGGTCAGCGCGACATCCAAGATGGCCGCCATTACCATATATGGTTGAGACCTTAAAAAATCTTCTCACGAACTGCTGGACAGATTTCAACAGTTTTTCTTTTAAAATGATCGCCAACGCCTAGACTATCAATTTTATTCAAATGAAGTCTCCGGGATAAAAAATGGCCGTGCCCCGGGGGTCCAAAGTTTGTATATTGAGATTTTGAATGTTTTTCATAGACTTATATAGGAAAAAACTTTAAAAAATCTTCTTCTCTGAAACCACAAGGCACAGAGCTTTCATGTATTACATGTAGTATCAGCTTATTGTCCTCTACTAAGGTTGTCCAAATGGTGACCTTGGGGTCTATATTGGCCCCGCCCCGGGGGTCACAGTTTTACATAGGCCTGTATAAAAAAAAAAATCATCTTCTCTGAAACTGCAAGAGCCAGATGTTTAATATTTTGCATTTGCTATAAGCTTATTGTCCTCTACCAAGTTTGTTCAAATGATGACCCTGGGGTCACATTGGCCCCGCCCCGAGGGTCACAGTTTTACATAGACTTGTATAGGGAAAAACTGAAAAAATCTTCTTCTCTGAAACTGCATGAGCCAGAGGTTTAATATTTTGCATTTGCTATAAGCTTATGGTCTTCTACCAAGTTTGTTCAAATGGTGACCCAGGTATCAAATTTTGCCCCGCCCCGGGGGTCTCAGTTTTACATAGTATTATATAGGATTTTTTTAAAAAAAAAATCTTAGCTGAAACTACAAGAGCCAGAGGTTTAATATTTTACATTTACTATAAGATTATGGTCCTTTACCAAGTTAGTTCAAATGGTGACCCTGGGGTCACATTTGGCCCCGACCCGTGGTCACAGTTTTACATAAGGTTGTATAGGGAAAAATGTAAAAAAAACACTTCTTCTCTGGAACTGCAAGAGCCGGTGGTTTAACATTTTTGCATTTGCTATAAACTTATGGTTCTCTATCATGTTTGTTCAAATGGTGACCCTGGTGTCAAATTTGGCCCCGCCCCGATGGTCACAGTTTTACATAGGCCTGTATAAAAAAAAAAATCATCTTCTCTGAAACTGCAAGAGCCAGAGGTTTAATATTTTGCAGTTACTATAAGATTATGGTCCTTTACCAAGTTTGTTCAAATGGTGACCCTGGGGTCACTTTTGACCCCACCCCGGGGATCACATTTTTACATAGATTTGTAAGGGGAAAAGCCTTCTTCTCTGAAACTGCAAGAGCCAGAGGTTTAATATTTTGCAGTTGCTATAAGCTTATGGTCCTCTACCAAATTTATTCAAATGGTGACCCTGGGGTCAAATTTGGCCCTGCCCCGGGGGTCATAGTTTTACATAGACTTATATAGGACAAACATTAAAGTGTTCTTCTCTGGAACTACAAGAGCCAGATTGCATTCACTATACTCTTATGAACCTTTACCAAGTTTGTTCAAATGGTGCAGGGTCCGACAAATCCTCTGCCCGGAGCCCGCGGGCTACCAAAAGATGAGATCCGGACTACCATTTTTTTCTATCTCGCGTCCGACGGGCTACTGCAAATTTTCTTTTGAAGTAGCCCGGCAAAAAAACAAATTTTAGCTCTAGTCCATATCACAAAATCCTTTACATAGACTTATATAGGACAAACATTAAAGTGTTCTTCTCTGGAACTACAAGAGCCAGATTGCATTCACTATACTCTTATGAACCTTTACCAAGTTTGTTCAAATGGTCAGGTGACCCTGGGATCACATTTGGCCCCACCCCAGGGGTCACATGGTTTACGTAGACTTGTATAGGGAAAAACTTTAAAGGGACACATGGCAGTCTCGAGTTTTATATCAAGTATTAAAATTTACACCTTGATTTATTTACACTGTATCATTTTGGCAGTTATCACTGCTTGCATATAATTAAATAAAAAATTGAGATTTCATTTGTCTTCGTTATTCTACCAAATGTTTAAATGTTTTATTGGTGCAATATAATATATAGTTAGTAAATGTGTAAAAACAATTTGCTTTGAACTATTCTAATAATCAATATTACTGATTGAACACATGCAAGTTATGTGTAGGAAAACTAATGGGATGCCGTGAGTTTAAAATAAATCAAGATTGCCGTGTGTCCCTTTAACATGTCATGTGACTTCTGCTTATGTTTGCTATCTTCTTTAACTTGTTACTGTCTGTGATTTATGATTTATGTATCTGTCTGTGATTGATGTGTTTTCATCATCGAGACTAATGAACACGGCATCAGTGACATTGGCATCAGTGACATTTGTTCTTTGGCATATGGCCTGCAGTTGGATCACAATTTATCATTTAGTTACATGGTGGAATCCTGGCTGTTAGATTGATTTGGGCATACAAAGACATGTAACTGTAGTTGCCCCTACTACCCCACCCAACCCCACCCCTGCATGGGCATAGAAACGTTTCAGTTATTGGTGGGGAGGGTGGGGGCCAAACTTTTGGAAAAAAATATTTGACAATCAAAACAAAACATGTTTCAGTTATTGGGGGGTGGGGCCACATTTTTTTCACAAACTTTTTAACAAGCCAAAAAACAAAACAAAAACACTTTATCCATTTTCAATTACACCAAAAAATACAACAATATATGTCCTACAACATTATATGCCCTGCCCCCTAGGATTAACAAAATAGAATTTATAAAATTAGTAATTATCTTTATTACTTTCTTTCACCCAGTTAGATTAACAAATTTTGAGACCTTGAGTTTCTTTGTTAGTAAGGATCTGATGTGGTATGAAAGAGTAATAGCACAGTTTTTGACAGCCTTATAACTACACATGCATTGTATTTTACTATGCATGTCTATGTGTTCTGGTGATATTCCTACTGTTGAATTTTATACAATACAAGATTTGATTTAATTTGATTTTATAACTAAGGCATTTATGTTGGTGTCAATTACCATATTGCAAAAATTTATGTAAACTCCTGAGGTGCAAAGTTTAAATGCTGTGCTTTATAACGCTTAAAAGTGTTAGACAGCAAGGCGGAACGGTCTGTTTATATAACAGGCATTTGTTTACCTCAGACACAGACAGACTGATGTAAATTGATGATATATACACACTATTCAAGAGATGCTTTTCTCAAATCAGTTGTTATTTCAATTAAGCAGTGGGGCATGAGATTAAATTAGACAACATTTGTGTCAGACAATTTATATATACACTGTTATAGACTTATACAGTATGCATTATATTATAGATTTAACCAAAATATTATACACTTATACAAGATCATCCATCTCCCATTATGTTTTAATATATGCTACCTTTTAAAATCCTATCCCACCATAAACAGGCAACTTTTACAACATTATGTACACCATTTCTAAACCTACTTCTGATGAGGTATATAATTATATACTTATGAGGAGGTATATAATTATATACTTATGATGAGGTATATAATTATATACTTCTGATGAGGTATATAATTATATAACTTACATATTTTGAGAATCCAGACTCTATAGACACAATATAAATGGCTTAAACCAGCCAGCAAGGTCAACCCGAAAACTGGAGCTTCGAATTAAGAGTAACAAACTGATAATCCATCTTAAGCATATTCAGTCATAGCTATTTTAAGAACCCGTGAATAAACCTTTATTTGTAAGTGGCACATATACATTATTTTATGACCTGAACACCTGGATAGGGTTTTGATAACGGTTTTGTAGTGCAATTTTGCCGTTATTTGGCGTGTTACTTTCTTTAATGATAAAAATGGTAAAGATAGTATTATGCAAATATATACTGATTACTCTCAAAATGGAATGGCGCTTATGTTGTATAATGTTATTTTTTTGACTGAAGACCTCATTGCCTATTTTAGAATAGTTAGGTGCCGTGTAGCTTTTGGTGTACTACTGTATACATATCTTGTTTCTCCCCCAGGATGGACAAATTGATGCTATATTGACCTATCCTGGACTGTGTCAGATATATTGTCCGCATCTTGTTTCTTAATAGAATATTCTTCCTTTGAGACTAAGGAAAGAGGTAATGAAAACGATAGAGAATGGATTATTTTCAGGGAAAAAAGAATGATAGATACAAATGTAATTATACTATAGAGGGTATAAAGAAGCACACAGTATATACAATTTGAGTTTTAAACCTCATATTATCATATTGTATATATAAATAAATATATATTATATGCTTTGTTTCTGTAGTCACTGATTATATATATAAAGGATCTTAAATAAACTCCTTTATAATTGAATTTATTAAACGAGTTTGCAACAAATGATATGACACAAGCCCATATTACTCAACTTCACATGATGTCAGAAGCACCGCTTTAACATTATATATCATTGGCATTAGGTTACAAATGTTGCTATTGTGGTTTATCAAAAATATAGAATTGTGTATTTACTCTTCAAGGTCATATGTTATGTGATTTATATACCAGTACAACATTTCTGCTAGAAATATCAGCATTTTTGCTAGAAATATCTGGGAGAAAAGAAAACTGGTTTCCCTGGCTGTAAAATATTTATACCGCAGTCAAAAGCTAGACTGGCTGTCGTCTCAGTGGTTATACTGTAATTTTTTGCAACAACCAGTAAATCCTAAAAACATTAATCAGTCTTTTTTGAGCCAGTAGTTCAAAGGGGACTTAATGCGGACTGTTTAATTTGATGATATCTTCAGTTGTCTGGAATATTATAAACATGAACAAACATAAGGACATAGCCAGTCTAGTCAAGATCCATCTGATCTCAATGACCCATCATAAGATGTTGGCTCCCCTTGGACTATAGCTTTCAATTGCACTAGTTTTGGATGACTTGGCAATGAAAATACTATATAGAGATATAAATATTATCAATCTGCCACCAGTTATGGAAGCAGATTGTATATGATCAAGATCAACAAAGACGCTTGCTTTATGGAATGATAAACTGTTTCGTGAACGAATCCATGTCTAAAATCAATTCTACGTAGTAAATGTATTCCCCACATGCCAGAACTACAGGGTATGTTTTATATTCATTTTTTCTCTGTTATGTGAAACTACTTTCTGTAATGGAGGACATTAAGTGTGAAAGTGAAAATGATTTGAGATATTTTCTGTTGTTGTAATTTTTGTAGACCTGAAATTTATAGCAGTTAGCAGTGTTTTAACATTATTATTTTTTTCGCTGACAAGCGATTACACCCAAAAAAAAAAGCTGGTAAAGGCCATGAATATCAGGTCTGTGTAGTATGAACTAATTACTCGAGCATTACCAGCCATGTGTATTGATTCTGCTATTAATTACTGCCAGTATGTTATAGATGTACATATAACAGCTGCTGGAAAATGCACGTGCATATATTTCCTGCCTTTAATGTGGCTTGTATTAGGTTAATTATTTAGGGGCATGCAATATGCTCTTTACTTGTGATTGATATGGTTATTATGGTTCATATTACAAGTCACAGCTATGGCTTAGCACGAATATATAAGTATATTTGAAAGAGTTTAAAGGGACACACACCAATCAAGAGTTTAAAGGGACACATGACAATCCTGTGGTGTTAAATGGAATCAACTGTACATTTATTAATTTATGTCCCACACATCGAGTAACCATCTTAGAAAACGTAAATTTAAATTGCAATTGGTAGGAAGCATCAATTTGAAGTCTAGTTCAACTTACAGTTGCGCATCATTGCTGTGTTTCGGTCGATTGATTTTCTGTGGCATTAAGACCTTATTTGAGGTGATAGCTTACAGCAAGGATATTCATATCCACAGATACATTTCTAGTTTCTTCTTCAGACAGTGCTACCTTACTGTCAGGGAACATCATTATGTTACATTGGAGGAGCATTGCATCCAGTAGAATGACTGCAGATTTGTTTTACTGACCCTGACCTAGTGTGTTTTAACCACAGAATAATGCATTGTTTTTCCTTCTTCAGATAATGCCACCTTTCTGACAGTGAACAGAAATGAAGATGTTACTTTGGACGGGCACAGCATCCATTAGAATGACTCTGCAAGTTTTACTGACCTTGACCTTGTGTGTGGTTGCCATAGAGACCAGGTCTGACCTTTCCATAGATGATGTCACAGCTTTGGTTGGCCAGAGGTTTGATTACCAGATTGGGGACAAACAGTTTTTGTCTTCATACAACATCTACAGGGTATGTCTGATTATTAAATTGTGAGAGATAGAGTAATAATACAATTTATGGGAATAGATAATCTATGATATAACAATGACTGACCTGAGATAACCTTCATTCCAGTGGATAGCATTGTTGAATGATTTTTGGCAGAGATGTGGCCCTTTAAAAGTTTTAATACACAAGCTTTGTCCGGACAACTTCTTCTGATCCCCCGATAAGAGCTGTTTAGCCAGTAGAGCTTCCACAGGCCCTCTTGGGCCTATTGTTTTTATATATGATCAAATCTTCCAACTATAAAAACTGTACTAATGAAGTTCCTAGGGTAAAAATTGGCTGCGCCCCTCAGGTGAGTGACTCAGGGCCATTTGGACCTCTTGTTGTTGTTTTTGCAGAGTTAGGGGACTTTGAAAGTTTTTCAGATATAAAGCTTGTATGCTCAACTTCCACATTTTCATCCGATTTGATTTCACATGTGTACCTTTATTCAGGGAGCGTCCATCGGTTCTACCAAATTCTTGTTTTTTAATCCAGAGATCTCGGGTTTGAACTTCACCAGCGCATTTGGATTACTTACTCAGTTACTTAATAGTCTGATGGGGGCATAAACCAGGCAGACCTGTGTACAGAAGTCTGTTATCCGAGTATATCATAATACCATTAGGCATAGAAATCCATTATATATAGTATCCGTTTCCAAGTTTCCTATAAAGGACCTAAAATAAAGTGCTGAGTCTTTAACAACACTTCATGCCATTCACAGTATATTAGATTTATTTTCTAATAGAACTGATTGTTAAGTTCTAAACCATCAGTTGATTTTTAGCCTCAAAGTGAGCTATTGTGACCACTATATCAGTTTTGACCATACTTCACATGGATTAGATCAGTGTCTTTCAAATTTGTTGAAAAAAAGCCAACGTACCATCCAATATAGCCCCTGTTAATAAAAATAGCCAAAACTATAAAAAAATCTTCTCAAGAACTGCTGAAAAGATTTTAACAGTTTTTAGCTGGATTGTGAAAAATCCAGGCTTATGGGTTTGGTGATTCGTCAATCCGTCAGTCCTCGTTTTTGTTAAAGTTGTTGTTTTTCCACATTTATTAAAAAGGAATTGTCTGAAAGCTTTGAAGTTCATTATCATTACACAGTGTTATATGACAAGCACCATAACTGTCTTATATTTTAATTATCTCCCTTTTGGACTGGTTTTTCAGTTAAAATGTTGAATGTAGGGTCATATTCCAATAGCCAATTGACAGAATGCTTTGAAACTCGGCACACAACCATTATGTGAGAGTCACCCTAACTCTGTCCTGCATTTTACTAGAATTAGCACCCTTTTTTACTTGGATTGCTTATTAGACTTGTGAATGTACAGTCATATGCCAAAAACAGCTGTAAGCTTTGAAATGTGACACACATGTTGATCCTCATTCCACAAACTTATGTGACAAGCACCGTAAGTCTGTCATGCATTTTATCAAAGTTATCCCCCTTTTCATGTTAGATTTTTGCGGTAAACTGCAATCTGATATTCACACCACTATTCTTGCTTCTTGTTGTACATGTATATAAATAATTGCTAGCTAGGGGACTATAACATTTATTATTATGCTCCCTGAAATTTTAGTAGGAGCATACTATATAGTTGCCATGTCCGTTTGCATGTACGTCCATCCAGCCCGCTCAACTTTACGTTTTTCATCTGCTTTTCATGAAACTTCACAGGAAGTATTGGTATCATGTCTAGTAGCCCATATTGTCAGGACGTTCTGGTTGAATGATTTTTAGCGGAGTTACAGGACTTCGATGTTTTTCGTATCTAAATCTTGCCCGCTCAACTTCTCCTGTTTTTCATCTGATTTTCATGAAACTTTATAGGAAGTATCAGTATGGTTTCTAGTAGCACATATTATGATGATCCGGTTGATTATTTTGCCGAAGTTAAGGAACTTTAATGTGTTTCATATCAAAAGTTTGTCCACTGAACTCCTTCTTTTTTGCCGAATTCCATGAAACTTATAGGAAGTACCACTATGATGTCTAGTAGTGCATATTGTCGGGAAATTTTTGGCAGAGTTGTGGGATTGTGGGATTTTTGAAGTTTTTCAAGTGTAAAGTATTTCCACTCAACTTCTACATTTTTTGTCTGATTTTCATGAAACTTGGTAGGAAGTGTCGGTATGATGTCTAGTAGCGCATATTGTCAGAACTTTCTGGTTGATTTTTTTTGCGGAGTTATAGGAATTTGATTTTTTTCAAATAGAACTCCTCCTACATTTTTCATCCGATTGTATTTCACATGTGTACCTTTGTTTGGGAAGCATCCATCAGTTCTACCGATTTCTTGTATTGATGATTTAATTCATGATAACCACTTTAAGGCTAACTTATGTCCCTTAAACCGTGTACGGCACTATGGTTATAGATTCTTGCATATTTATAATACCGACACATGATAATTGATTCTACTGGAGAATTCAAGAAATGTCATCTTCAATTAAAAAAGTGATTGATATGTATGTGTGTTTGTTGCCAGATTGTTGAGCGTGGTACCAAGCAGCTGCCGGCCTGGCTGACCTATGACACCAACTCAAGCACCTTGGTTGGAACCCCAATGCGGGGCGATGTCGGTGTTTATGCCATTAGAATGAGAGCCTTGTGTATAAACCCCACCACTTCAAACTGCAAAGACAAGCTCAGTCGTACATTCCATATCCGTGTTGTAGAACCTCCCCTGAAAGCAACATCATCAAGAGGTAGCCGTCCTCCACCTGTGCATGCCAGGAACCACCATGAATTCCTAGTGCATGCTGGGAATGATGGGAGCCACACAAAGCATGATGGAAAGTACAGTTTGAAATCAACCAATCAGATTGTGATGCAGCATGATCATGTGATTATCGTTACTCCTTCGTCAAGCTATTTGCATGAGTTGTATAAAAGTTTATCATCTTTATCTGCTGTAATTTCCACTGTGGACCATTCTCCAATCTTTTCTTTGCATGCAAAAATAACTAACCTACCTAACAAAAAGTTTAAACATATAAAACCACCCTGTGGTATTGACAGTATTTCATTCTATGCAAGTTTAATTCTGCATGTATTGCATGATCTATCTGACATAGAAAAAAGAAAAATAATGCAGAGACTGTCAAATTTTATTTCTAAGGATGTCGATTTAATATCTTTAGATGACACAGAAACTGATGTAATGTCATTAACCTCTGGTAATAAGCATATACTTACAGCTGGACCAGGCAATGTTATAGAATCTCTAAAAAGAAGTATAGAACTTAGCTGGCATGCTGCATGCCATAACTTTGAAGGAATTGAAGATTTTTCTAAAGTCCTTCAACATAATATTGATGTGGGAAGAATAACAGATGAACTAGGATACAATGTGATAGCTTGGTATGTCTATTCAGACCGACCCTGGTCAAGAAGAGATAAACGTGATGCTCATAGTGCATGCCGACAGACAGGAACTCCTACCATGTCACCTCCAGCACCTACCTCGTTGACAGAGTTGCCGTTGTCATCTGCTACTGAACCTACAATTTCATTAACACAATCATCTACATTTACAATGCTGTCTTCAATTTCATTAACACAATCATCTACATTTGGAATGCTGTCTTCAGTTTCATTAACACAGTCATCTACATTTACAATGCTATCTTCAGTTTCAGTAACACAGTCATCTACATTTACAGTGCTGTCTTCAATTTCATCAACTCAGTCTCCAACATTTACAACCCTATATTCAATTTCTTCAAGACAATATGTATCACCATCACTGATTGAATCATCTCTGAGTCGACCTTCAAGTTTCTCTCACTCGGCTACCACATCATCTTTTATTACACCCACTAAAACAATTACATCTCTGATATCTCCTAGTTTCCATTCTTTAAGTGATTCTTTTGAAACTGTATTAAGCACAGGAATAGGGTTATCTCTTACTAATAACTTTGCATCTTTATCACTTTTAAAGTCTTCTGAAATATTAAGTTCCTCAGAATACCTTACCTCTATTAATGAACATGAAACAGAAAGGCCATCCTTCTCAGAAATGTCATTATACTCATCACTATCATCAACACCAGAAATATCAGAAACCCTTGTATCAGGCTCACTATCATCAGCCTCACTGTCCACACAAGCATCATTAACTTCAACTTCTATTTTAGTCTCTCCAACACCATCTTCAGTACTGCCACTATCATCAACATCATTCAAAACATTGTCGACTATGACATCTTTGTTTTCGTCTGGTACTACATTGTCAGTGTTACAAACTTCATATTTATCTTTCTCTCAAACTTCAGAGTTAGCATCAATTACATCAAAACTATCCCCAATCCTGAACTCTACACCTTTTTTACACATCAGTTCTTCTTCAAATACATTTGTTTCTGACTCTGTCATATCAGAAACTTTAGGCATTGACAGTTCATCTTTTATTTCTTCTCTGACACATGCTCTATCCAGAACAACTTACAGTATCACACCTTCACTGTCAGATGATTCTTCTATGTCATCAGTTAACATATCAGCATCATTTCTTACTCCAACCAGTTCACCTGCATTATCTGAATTTTCAGCTCCATTTTCAATGTTATCAGACACTTTTTCAGACTTTTTTAAATCATCTTTGGCTTCTGATGTGTCTAGCTCCATACAAAAGCAGATTTCAACAATAGATGTATTGCCATTTTCAAGCATTTCTAATATAACACAAGACATGACTACATCATCTTCACCTGAGTCTTTTGTGTTCACTTCTTCATCTTCTTTAAATCAAATGCCTAAAAGTTCCCCTTATAACCCGTCTTTCACTACAACCATACTGTTAACTGAAACAAGTTTAGTTTTTTCGTCGTTTTCTTCAGAATTCTCCTTAGTTCCAAGTTTTTCCAGTGTGGCAAATTATTCATCATTTTTTTCTGAAGCGGTTGCAAACACTTCAATGCCATTATCATCATTCACAGAAACTGGACTCTCATCAATGGAAACGAGTCCTGTTCCAGAACTAAGCACTGCATTTTCTTCAACTATATTTGTTCCTCCCTACCATACTGAAAGCATTGTTTCCAGTAAAATGATATCAACAGAAAGTTTTGAAACAGACTTGATATCTAGAAAATCTTACACTTCATCTTCAGTAATAATATATTCCTCCTCCTTGACTTTCAATGAATTTCATACAACTGTCTTATCTTCTTCTGTTTCTTTATCAAAGCCTTTTTCATTATCAACCAAGATCTCTAGTATTCTAATCACTTCTTATGTTGATACATCCAGTACAGTTTCACAATCTATGGTTCAAACAAGTAAATTATTTACATCAGTAAGTTTATTAACATCATACACCTTATTAACATCTTCAGTTGCAGCATTAACTGCTTCAAGTAAATTAGAAACATTAATTTCTTCACAATTTACATCTTTATTTTCAAGAAGAGTATCATCCACATCAACACTTTTGTCTCCATCATATGTGTTTCCACTATCAACTTCAAACACAGAAGCTGGCAGTTCAAGTTATTTTATTACAAAGAGTTTGCCTCTGACTGAAATTAGTCTCTCATCATCAGGAACTGCTAGTTTATCATCTTCAGCTGTTGATTCAAGAACATCTTCACCTGGTGCTTCTATTATAATGTCTTTACCTGATGCTTCAAGGACATCTTTGCCTAGTGTTTCAAGAACATCTTCACTTGATACTTCAATATTTGCACTATCTTCACCTGTTGATTCAAGATTATCTTTACCTTATACTTCAAGAACCTCAACATCTTCAACTGGGGCTTCCATAATGTCTTCGTCTAGTGATTCAAGAACATCGTCACTTGATACTTCAAGATTATCTCCATCTTTACCTGTAGCTTCTGTAGCATCTTCACTCGGTGTTCCAAGAACAACTTTCATATCAAGGACAGATTCCATGTCAACAGAATTCATAACATCATCAATGAACACTTCAGAAGTACCCTCATATTCAGTTAGTCTGGATTCATCGTTCTCTGTGTTGTCCAAGTCATCTACAGGGTTGTCCTTAGACACATTATCAACACGTCTACGACTGATGTCGAGCAGTATTCTGACAACTACTGGTAATTGTATATTGCATGTTCTGTTTGTGTTATACACTTTTAATATTGAAGCTGGTGTGTTTGCAGTTTTATTGTATCCCTTGTTTAGCAAGTCTGACACACAGGGATTAACTTGTCATTGTATGACTATTAATTTAATAGTGGAGTCCATTTTACATTTACAGGAATGACAGGGTTTTACATGTGATATATTACAAATTGTTCATTTTTACAAATTGTGCATAATTTGTGAGGGGGGAAAATGAATATATTTTTACTATAATACTTTTTTTTGATTTAGAACTATAGTCATAAAGGTTAAACAAGTGTGACAGATGAGAAATGATATAATGACTTGTTTCGACTGTTTTGCAAAAGTGGACTTGGTAGTTAAGTGGATAAAGGCTTGCACTTAAGAGCTGCAGACCTTTGGCATGCAGGGGTTTGAGACCTGGCTGAGGCATGTCTGATGGAATCTTTACCATGTCATCACCCTCTATTGACTGTCCCAATATAAGATTCAGAATGGGGCGATTGGAATGGGGGAGGGTGGGCAGGGGAGGAATGGTGTCTGTATGTTGTGGCTTTATATTTCCTGCATGGATGTACCTTTCAATATTCATGACTTAATTTAAATAGTTTACTTTTGAGACTACTGAGTTGCACTTGCATGTTAACATATTGTTTGCCATGTGTATTCCATAGAGAAATAATGATTATATGCATGATGTATATTAACAAATCTTCAAATTGGAAATGGATGTTGTGGACGATTTAATGTCATAGTACCACAAAACAATTATTTTTCTTGTGGTAAAACTACAGTTTTACTTCCTTCAGTATGTAATATATAGAGCATTGGATGATCAGAGATAATCAGTTAATGTTATGAGGGTGTGGCATGCAGTAATTAACCTAACATGTTGAGATATCTTGTATTCTATAGATGTTGTATAGCATGGCAAACCACCTAGCTGCTTTCTATTTCAGGAATTGGAGGTTATTACATCTGTCACTGCTGCCTTCCAAGTTATTCTGAATTTAATCAATTTAATACAGCCCCATCATCAAAGAAAATTTCAACAAGCATGCTTCCCAGATCAATACACAATTTAGGTCAATCTCAGTTAATGTAACTGTGAATCAATACAGGGTCACGCTATGCGGTTATGTGGCGCCATTTTTATGAAGATATTTGCATAATAGAGTGCATCACATATTTATCATGTCTGGAAATGCATTATCTATTTTTTGTGAATTCAATAGCATTTGAAAATATATTTTTAGCTCTACTGATCAAAGATCAGCCATGGTGCGTCGTCCGTCTATCTGTCCGTAAACATTTTTTTGGCGACTACTCCTCTAAAACTACACGTATCGGATGGATTTTCATGAAACTTTACAGGAATGTTGCCTGTTAAGTCTAGTTGATCCTGGCAAAAATTCAGGTTGATGTGAAATCCAAGATGGACACCAAACCTAAAAATAGATTTTTAAAAAGTAAATTTTTAGTGACTACTCCTACTACATGTATAAGCAATACTGATATGGAACTTTTACTAAAATGGTCAGCATGATCCTCGACGAAAATCATTTTGATTCAAATGACCTAAATTGTGTATTGATCTGAGTACCACTAGTAGCCATATTTGTTTACATAGAGCTATAAAGGAAAAATCTATGGCAACTACTCCTCTAAACATGATGGATTTCTTGAAACTTAATAGGAATGTTGCTCTTGATGTCTAGTTGGTCCTAAGTAAAAATCAGGTTGGCCGAATTTTCAAGATGGCCACCACAGCATAAAATAGGTTTTGAAAATACAACTTTGTGGTGACCATGTGTTATTGATTTGGTGCCTTTACCAAACATGTAACATATGTTTTCGGGGGTACGGACATCTCACATGTGCAATTATCAGTTAAAAATTGCTATTTTACTAACTAATTAATTAATAGATAAAGATTACCAATTTGCATACTTACACAAATTGCATATCAAGGTGGGTCTAGATGTTGTCCTACCCTGTTTATTAATAGATTTTGACCTTAGTAACCTACTTTTTCACAGGGGGGATTTTGTCCTAGCTTGTTAGCTCTGCTGATCTTTATGCCGTGCGGTGTCCGTCCATCTGTCCGTAAACCTTTTTTTTGTAGCGACTAAAACTACTGGATGGATTTTCATGAAATTTACGGAAATGTTGCCCATGATGACTAGTTGATCCTAGCAAAATTCACATTCAAGATGGTCGCCAAAGCTATGAAATAGATTTTTAAAAAACAAGTTTGCATAGAGTACTTCTTGAAAACTATAAATGACTTCTTCTAAAATGATCAGCATGACATGTTGTTGATGCTTGTCGAAAATATTTTGATTCAACATTTAAACAAATCCACCAGCAGCCATCTTTGTTTACATAGTTATATAATAAAAACTTGTAGTGACTACTCTGAAACTACTCGACGGATTTTCATGAAACTTCAAAGGAATGTTGCTCTTGATGTCTAGTTGATCCTAGCAAAATGTTAGGCCGGCCGGAAATTCAAGATGGCCTCCACAGCTAAAAATAGATTTAAAAAAAATAAAATTGTAGCTACTACTTATTGAAAACTGTGAGTGATATTGATATGGGACTTTTTCTAAAATGATCAGCATGACATGATGTTGGTCTTTGTTGAAAAGTTATTCGACATTAAACATGGCTGCCAGTGGCCTTCTTTGTTGTATAGTAAAACCTTGTAGCGACTACTTCTCTGAAACTACTCGACAGATTTTCATGAAGCTTTCCAGGAATGTTGCTCTTGATATCTAGTTGATCCTACCAAAATTTCAGGTCAGCTGGAAATTCAAAATGGCCGCCATGGATAAAAAAAAAATTTTAACCAGCAGTCATCTTTGTTTACAAGAGTTATATAGAAAAAACTTGTAGCGACTACTCCTCTGAAATTACTTGAAGGATTTTCATGAAACTTTACAGAAATATTGATATGGGACTTTTTCTAAAATGATCAGCATGACATGCTGTTGGCCTTGTCAAAAATCATTTTGATTGATCAATAAACATGACTGCCAGCGACCATCTTTTTTTACATAGAGTTATATGGTAAAAACTTGTAGCGATTACTCCTCTGAAACTACTTGAAGGATTTTCATGAAAGTCAACAGAAATGTTGCTTTTGATGTCTAGTTGATCCTCAAAAAACAGGTTGGCCGGAAATTCAAGATGGTCACCATGGCTAAATATAGATTTTTAAAAAACTAATTTGTAGCGACTACTTCTTGAAAACTATAAGTGCTATTGATATGGAACTTCTTCTAAAATGATCAGCGGTCCTGGTTGAAAATTATTTTGATTCGACATTAAAAATGGCAGCCAGCTGCCATCTTTGTTTACATAGAGTTATATAGTAAGAACGTGTAGCGACTACTCGTCTGAAACTACTTGACAGACTTTCATAAAACTTCACAGGAATGCTAATCTAGCTATCAAAACCTATCAGTAGAGCTTCAAGGTTATTGACCTCTTGTTTACTGGGAGGGTTTTGCCCTCTTTTCTTAAAATATATGTTTTTGATGTCAAACATGGCTCCCACGAGCCTGTTTACACGGATTTATATAGGAAAAAACTTTTGGAAAATACTCCTCAGAAATTACTTGAAGGATTTACATGAAACTTTACAAGAACGTTACTGTTGTTACAAGTATGATTTCCTTTGAGAAATATTGAAAATAAAATGTATTTACAGTTGTAAGGACTGCTTGGACTTCAAACATGTCTCCTCCAAACATGTGTTGTTTATGATTAACAAACACTACTCCTTCAAATAATGACAAACAATAAAAAGTTGCCATACTGTTCCAAGTTCTAGCTGTTCAGATCTTCAGGAGAGCATTTTTTCAAGGTGGTAAACTTCTTGTTTATTATATCAAAATGTAAGATATTCAAGGTGGATGTTTCTTAATTATTTGCTGTATGAATTAGGCATTATCAGTAATTACTTTTATATCTAGGCTGTAAAAATAAAAAAGGCATTTATACGGATGAAAATAATGTTAAAAAAATGTCATTGTGGTGTTTTAATTATAATTAAATACCATTATTTATATTACAGCCGCCCCAGATACGGAGCCGGTGTTGCAGAATTCCATAGATCATCTTATAGTGTATGTCGGCAGGTACTTTGAATTCACAATTCCAGAAAACACGTTCATAGATGCTGAAGATGGCAACACAAGAAATATGACCCTGTCCATAAGCCTCGTGTATGATAAACCCCTGCCTCAAGGGGCGTGGCTTATGTTTAACTCCACCTCGCAAACCTTATATGGGATAGCTTTGAAGCAGGACTTCCAGACTAGTGACCTAGCCATTGAGCAGTTTATGTTGACAGCAGCGGATTGGCAGGGTCACATTGCCAAGGACGTGATTAGTTTGTCGTATAAGTACGAAGCAGCCATTACCCATACAATTAGCGTAAAATTCAATGAAAGTTTTGCCATGTTTCAAATGGAAAGAACAATTCTGGTTGACATTGCTGAAAATCTCGCTGAATTTTACAATGATACAAGTTTGAAATATTTGACATTTTTGAAAGTGACAGAAGGCTCACTGACGGTAGTGTGGGGAAATAATTCCCTCTTCGGAGAAAAGTGTTTCCAAAATAAAAGTCTGGAATTATATGATAAACTTGCTGATGCAAATGGTTCTTTGTCAGAGGGCTTCCAGAAGCTGCTTGCATTATATACTCCCATGTCGGCAAGCTTCAAGTTTGATGGCGTGTGTCTACTGCCAGTTTCTACAGAAGCGCCACCAACAAAATCACCTGTGAGTGATGCAGACAATGATAAAATGTGGATAGAAATTGTGCTTCCTGCATTAATAGTGATTTTAATTATTGTCATAGTAGCCCTTCTGCTGCTCGTATGTTGTCGACACCGACGTCCGAACAAAACCATCACGGCATCGGATAAACCTATGTTCTTGGAGGATCGTCGGCCAATAATTTTTCCAGATGAATTAGAAATGGTTGATCCGTCCTTAAAACCAAATAGGCCTCTTATCTTACCCTCAGATTATTTAGCAGACTTTCCCCCAGCAGTGCCTCCACATGGTAGGATGGCCCCGCCTCCAAATGATGGGATGGAACCGCCCACATACCGTGCACCAGTATTAGAAGATGATGATTTTAATGAAGACCTCACAAGCCCACCTCCACCCACGTATGGCATAACTAGCAGTACCTCTGACCCACCACCTTATCGACTACCACCACCGTATTTCAACCCTCATAGACTTGCATAGACACAAGCCATTTTTATTAGTTCATAATTTGTAACTTAATTCAATGTATTGAAGATTGTAATTCTTTTCACCTATGGGACAGTGGTCTTCCAGTTTTACTGTGTGAGAGGGACAGAGTGGTCTCCCATTTTACCCAGTGTGGGAAATGTGGGATAAGGAAATCTCACTCTAGAGGTCAGCATTTCAGCCATTTTTTTATCAGTTACTCTTGTTACAAAATTAGATTTCTTAAAAACATTCTTGAAGAGTGATCTCACGTGACTGAAAATAGTAAAATATAACAATCCATCATGAGAATCAATGTGAGATATGAAAATCTCACCTTAGGGGTCAGAATTTCAACCAGGGCGAGACTGCCGAGTTCTTGGTTGCAATTCTGATCTCGCAGTTGAGAGTTCCCTATGGTGAGACTTGTCCACCACATGATGGATTATTCTGGAGACTTGTCCACCACATGATGGATTATCCCAGATACTTGTCCACCACATGATGGATTATTCTGGAGACTTGTCCACCACATGATGGATTATTCTGGAGACTTGTCCACCACATGATGGATTATCCCAGAGACTTGTCCACCACATGATGGATTATTCTGGAGACTTGTCCACCACATGATGGATTATCCCAGAGACTTGTCCACCACATGATGGATTATTCTGGAGACTTGTCCACCACATGATGGATTATCCCAGAGACTTGTCCACCACATGATGGATTATTCTGGAGACTTGTCCACCACATGATGGATTATTTTTCATCTATTATGTACTTAATACAGCCATAAAACAAGAAACTTCACTAGTTGTATTTGTCGTCAGAACTGAGCGACGTCAGTATAACTTCAGGAAGTCTCACATAGTGAGCATGTGATGAAAACACTTATCTCACATGTCAGAATAAAAATGGGAGAATAATGTGTCCACATTCTGTGCCCGAGACCTGCTTCATGGTTGGTGTCTATTAGCTACTTTTTACAAGAAATCATGTTGAGGTGTTATATGTGAGAAATAGGAGATACAGAAATATGTGAGAAAAAGGAGATACAGAAATATGTGTGAGAAAAAGGAGATACAGAAATATGTGTGAGAAAAAGGAGATACAGAAATATGTGTGAGAAAAAGGAGATACAGAAATATGTGAGAAAAAGGAGATACAGAAATATGTGTGAGAAAAAGGAGATACATAAATATGTGAGAAAAAGGAGATACAGAAATATGTGAGTAAAAGGAGATACAGAAATATGTGTGAGAAAAAGGAGATACAGAAATATGTGTGAGAAAAAGGAGATACAGAAATATGTGTGAGAAAAAGGAGATACAGAAATATGTGAGAAAAAGGAGATACAGAAATATGTGTGAGAAAAAGGAGATACAGAAATATGTGAGAAAAGGGAGATACATAAATATGTGAGAAAAAGGAGATACAGAAATATGTGAGAAATAGGAGATACATAAATATGTGAGAAAAAGGAGATACAGAAATATGTGTGAGAAAAAGGAGATACAGAAATATGTGTGAGAAAAAGGAGATACAGAAATATGTGAGAAAATGGAATGAATGGAGAAGAACCAGATTCTTTTCAAATAATTGTCATTGGGTCGGATTATAAGGATCTTTCATGGGTCTCCAGTTCAGATTGGAAATTCAAACCCGTGGTATAATTGTTTTAATCTAAATTATTTTTCTAGATTTTCCTTGACTATATCAACCTTGTAGGTAATTATTATAAATACCTCAATATTCATAATTATGTGCATGGTGCAAAAAGGGCATACAACTTTTAAAGACACATGGCAACCTTGTTATGTTTTCACCAAAAATGATTTTGAAGGCAAGCAGCCTTTCATGCTGTTCAATAAAAGTTTAAACCTAACCAGAGGTTCTATAATAGATAACCAGAAAGGAAAAAAAAAAGCTCTAACCAAAATCTAAATTATTAAACATGTTCTTTGTTCAATGCACATTTCATGAAATATTATATTGAAGCACTCAAGTATTTAACTTTGAGGAAAAAACAACATTAATAACAGTCTATTAAATGATTTTAGAATTATTTTTGTTTTGAATTTGTCATATCAGAAAGTCAAGAAACTCAATACTCAGTGAGTAATGCAAACACTTAAAATATTCATTTTTCTTAAAAACTTGGAACTCGTTGTGTTCTTGTCTTATAAAGGAGACACTCAGTGTGTTCTCAGAACACCCAATTTACACTATTTATTATTTGCATAAAAATTGAACGTTGTTAAATGGCTCATCAACACAGTATACGTTATTTAGAGCCGCCCCAGAGAGAGGGGGAAGGATACATAGGAATGCGGGAACCGTGCCCTACTCTTATTATCGAATAGATTCCTTTGGTTCTTTAACGTGCTCGAAGAATATACTGACGGACGAGGCTAAGGAAAAGTGTCTTGCCCAAGAACACACCGACGAAACTCAGTGGCATCACAGAGGATTGAACACTCCTTGAGGAATGAGTTTCTTGCTGTTTTTTTATATGGCAAATTCTAAACAAAAAATAATTCTAATAGATTGTTGTGCAATGTAACTGAGTCGTGTCATGTTTCCTGAAATGCTGCAATATTAGGTATACAGAATTTTTATTTTATTTAATAATAAAATAAATAACAGCTGATCAAATAAGTGGTAAGAAAGAAAGCAGACACAAAGATTTTGGTTTGTTTTGACTCCTGAAGATAACGTGAAATAAACTTCAAGATTGCCTTGTTCCCAACACAATTCAGCTTTATTGTAATCTGTTTTAATCAGATTATATATAGCTTAAAGAAATCCTCAGGATTAGTTTTTGATTTCGATATTAATTCTTGTTCAAGAAATAATTACAATATAATTATTTTGTATAATGTTACTATTGAGATGTTCAACTTTTTACATTGAAATGTATATATATATGTATGTATACACATGTTAAAGAAGCTATCCCGTCAACACGAGTCAGATTTTACAACCTGTATACCATTTCTACATGTAAATCTACTGACGACGAGGTTTATATATAATTTACATATTTTGATAATCCAAACTCTCTAGACACAAAATAAGTGGCTTTAACCAACGAGGCCAAACCTCAAAACTGGAGCGTTGAATTACGAGTTCAATCATGGGTATTTTAAGAACCCATGAAAAATCATATGCTTTTAATCGGCAAATATACATTATTATTATATGGGCATGAACACCCAGATAGAGTTTTGATAAACAATTTTGTGGTGTAATTTTGCTGTTATTTGGCGGGTTAGTTTCTTTAATACAAGTAGAACTATATTTTAGAGTACACGAATATTGAAATAATTATGTATATAACACAGCCATTTCTTCGGAATTATGGTGAATTTATATGAATATCATTCATATGAATTACACCCGAGGTTACAAATGGCTGTGTAGGGTATTTCACTTTTATCAGACCTAACGGGTCCTTGCGAACTGTAGTTTGAATTCTTGTTATATAATGGTGTGTAAATACTGTTAGATTTGGTGCCATATTTTCTATTGTATGTTTTTGATAAATGTTATACAAAATGTTTTTTTCTAATGATGGTAAGGTATTACTACACAACTGTTATTTGAATTATCTTGTGTAATCTCTCGGCGACAGTATGTGATACCAAAGTGTGTATTCGAAAGTCGGCACGATGTTGTTTTTAGCTCTACTGGCCAAACGCCAGCAGAGCTTATGGGATGACGAGTAGTCGGTCGTCCGTCTGTCGTCCGTCTGTCGTCCGTCCGTTAACTTTTGCCTTGTGAACACTCTAGGGCCTTCAATATTGATCGGATCTTTACGAAACTTTGCCAGTGTCTTTATATCAATGGAAGCTCGGGTAAGTTCGAAAACCAGCCAGATCGGAATAATTTCACCGGAGTTATGGCCCTTGTTTTGCTGAAAAATGCCATATTAAGCCTTGTGAACACTCTAGCACCTTCATTTATTATTTTATCTTTACCAAACTTGCACAGATTGTTAATAGCAATGAAAGCTTGGACAAGATTGAAAACCAGCCAAATCGTATTAGTAACACCGAAGTTATGGCCCTTGTTTTCTGAAAAATGCTTTTTTCTGCTCTGTGAACACTCTAGGGCCTTCAATATTAATCGGATCTTTACGAAACTTTGCCAGTGTCTTTATATCAATCAAAGCTTGGACAAGTTTGAAAACCAGCCAGATCGGAATAATTTCACTTATGGCCCTTGTTCTGCTAAAAAATGTCATATTAAGCCTTGTGAACACTCTAGCACCTTCATTTATTATTTGATCTTTACAAAACTTGCAAAGATTGTTAATATCAATGAAAGCTCGAACAAGTTTGAAAACCAATTAGATCGGACCATTAACAGCAGAGTTATGGCCCTTGATTGTTAAAAATGCTATATTTTGCCTCGTTAAGATGATAGGGCCTTCATTTTTCATCCTATCTTTACCAAACCTTATCAGATTGTTAATATCAAAGAAAGCTCAGACAGATTCGAAAACCAGCCAGATCGGACCAGTAACAGTGGAGTTGTGGCCCTGGATTTAGATAAAAATGGTTAATTCGATAGGCCTTCATCTTTCATCCGATCTTTACGAAACTTTAGCAGATTGAATTTGTTTATATCAATGAAAGCTCGCACAAATTATAAAACCAGCCAGATTGGACCAGTTGCAGTTGAGTTGTGGTCCTTGATTTAGTTCTGCTATATTTTGCCTCGTTAATTCGATAGGGCCTTCATTTATCATCTGATCTTTACGAAACTTTACCAGATTGTTTATATCAATGACAGCTCGCGCAAGTTCGAAAAACAGCCCGATCGGACCAGTAACAGCGGAGTTATGGCCTTTTATTTAGTTAAAAATGCTACATTTTGCCTCGTTAAGACGATATAGCCTTTATCTTTCATCTGATCTTTACGAAACTTTACCAGATTGTTTATATCAATGAAAGCTCGGATAAATTCGAAAACTGGCCAGATCGGACCAGTAACAGCGGAGTTATGGCCATTGATTTAGTTTAAAATGCTATATTTTGCCTCATTAAGATGATAGGGCTTTCATTTTTCATGCGATCTTTACGAAACTTTACAGCCCGATCGGACCAGTAACAGCGGAGTTATGGCCTTTTATCTAGTTTAAAAATGCTACATTTTGCCTCGTTAAGACGACATAGCCTTTATCTTTCATCTGGGGGCGTCCGTGGCCGAGTGGTTAGAGTCTCTGACTTGCAATCACTTGCCCCTCACCGCTGTAGGTTCGATCCCTCAGGGGCCTAGGAATCTTTATGTGAGGAAGCTATCCAGCTGGCTTGCGGAACGTCGGTGGTTCTACCCAGGTGCCCGCCCGTACACGAAAATTGCCCGGAGGGGCACCTGGGGTCTTCCTCCACCAGTTGAAGCTGGAAAGTCGCCATATGACCTTAGCTGTTGGTGCGACTATAAAATCCAATTCAATTCAATTATCTTTCATCTGATCTTTACGAAACTTTACCAGATTGTTTATATCAATGAAAGCTCGGATAAATTCGAAAACTGGCCATTGATTTAGTTTAAAATGCTATATTTTGCCTCATTAAGATGATGGGGCCTTCATTTTTCATGCGATCTTTACGAAAATTTACCAAATTGTTAGTATCAATGACAGCTCGGACAAGTTCGAAAACCATCTAGATTGGACCATTTACATCGGAGTCATGGCCTTTGATTTTCTAAAATATGCTATGTCTTGGCCTCATTAAGACGAAAGGGCCTTCATTTGGCCGAATTTCAATTTTGCAGGGATAATCAGTACCAAGCCTAGTTGTACATAGTCACCGTGTTCCAGTTGAATGATTTTGGCGGAGTTATAGCCCTTTAAAGGTTTTAATACACAAACTTTGTTCTGACTAGTTCTCCTGAACCCCTGGCCGGATTAAACGAAACTTTTTAGGGATGATCAATGCCTTTTTTGGCAGAGTTATGGCCCTTTAAAGGTTTTAATACACAAACTTTGTCTGATCTACTTCTCCTGAACCCCTCGCCAGATTTCAATGTAACTTTGCAGGGATGATCAGCACCAAGCCTAGTTGTGCTTGTCATCGTCGCGTTCTGGTATACAGATATTTGGCAGAGTTATGGCCCTTTAAAGGATTTTGATAAAAAAATTCCGGGCTAGTTCTCCTGAACTGGATATGGCTGGATATAGACGAAACTTGACAAGGATGATCAGTATCAAGCCTCTAAAATGTTGTGCATATCATCGCCATATTTCGGTTGAATGATTTTTGGCAGAGTTATGGCCCTTTAAATGTTTTAATACACAAGCTTTGTCCAGATTAGTCTCTTCTGAACTCTCTGCCAGGTTTCAGCGAATCTTGGCTGGGATGATCAGTACTAAGCCTAGTTGCACCTGTCATTGCCATGTTCTGGTTGAATGAATTTTGGCGGAGTTATGAGCCCTTAAAGGTTTTAATACACTAACTTTGTCTAGACTAGTTCTCCTGAACCTCGGGCTGGATTTCAACGAAACTTTGCAGGGATGATCAGAACCAAGCCTAGGTGTATTTCATCACCGTGTTCCGGTTGAATGATTTTTGAGAAAGACTTATGGCCCCTTATACATAAACTGTATCTTGAGCCAGTAGAGCGTCCACAGGCCCTCTTGGGCTCTTGTTTAACAGCATTTTGCTAAAGGGAAGTAATGCTGATGTGAGTTCCAGGTGTGATGTCGCACCTCTGTCACTCTTCGCAGTGGAGGTTTTCAACTTTGGCGACCTACTTTTTAGACTGAATTTACATGGATACATTTCTAGTTGTGAAGTTCCATGTAATTCCGGGACAGTACTTCAAAAGTTATGGCAGGAACAAAATTGTTTTGGACAAAATGATTGACGGACAGAGGGTACGATTACTTATGCCTCCGCTCAGGGGGCATAAAAATTTAAACGAATAAATTTTCTTATCTGCTCTGACATTATTTACATTTATTCTAATGCTGCTCCCAGTGGGGCTGTACAGAATAGCACTTGTCACACAAAGAGAGCTATACAATTTATCATACACATTTTAAGAAAATGTTAAATATAAATAAAACATATCGAATATGGTTTCGGAAAATTGGCACAAGAGAGATTTAAATCATACAAGACATACTTTTTATAAAGTGTCCAAGTTGGCAGGCCATAAGAAACAAACTTATTCCTACAGGATGTAGAATAACCTCCCATGGGAGAAGGGAACAGGAAGCTGAATACTGGGGTTTAGAATTTAATTGAATAAGGATCAAGACCATGATGATTTTATGGTTTTAACATTTATTTTGTTCAAAAGTTTACATTTCACACGCTACAATTATACATTGTACAAAACATATTTAATACAGGATTAAAACAAAAACAAATTGCTTCTGAATAGAATTCTTCTCCTAAGAGAAAATATGTCATATTTTAAATAAAGCTGATAATTTCATCAAAAAAATTACAAGCAGCAAGAAATAACACAAAACCCAAATAATCGTTTGTTCATTATCGTCATTGTTTGCTCTGACATCATTTGCCATTACTGACCTAATAGCTGTAAAAGGATTGTAAAAATCCCGTTCAATCAATCAATAAAAGCAAACATATATATTATCTCAAATTAGGTGTGCATTAATCATGGAATTGTTCTGTTTGGTTGGTGTTTAGCGTAATATGTATGAATGTCGATTTTCAGTGGTGGAGGCAGACCTCCCACTTATTCCTGGGTAGAACCAGTACTGCATACCTCCCGCCATCCATAAGGATCGAGACTTTCTCAAAAAGCAAATGTAGTAAGTCTCACAGGGAGAGAAGCATTCACAGAACACGGGCACTACAAAAAGTACTACAATATTACATACTAAAAAAGAACCAATAGCAATTTAAAAAGTATGTCATAAGTCGAGCTCTCTGGGATTCTAACCACAGTGGTTACAGGCGAGAATGTTTCAAACGCATTTTTACCCTCTCGACCACGGATGCACTTTGTTTAATCACGAACAATCATAATGAAATGCAGTTTGAAGTGTCATCTCTTGGATGTTAAACTCATTGTGAATATGTATAAATATAACAATAAATCACAAATAACTGGTACGTAATAGGAACTATGAATTTTTTTTTGATTTGCTATTGTGATTATATTATTAACTAAAAATGTGTTGATTTGTTTTATAGTTTTAAAGCAATTATTAAATCTATAGGTGGTGGGGTAAATCGACAATCAAAAGCTATAGGTGGTACCGTGGTGAGTTATAAAAAAATTAAATATGAAAAATATATACGCGGTGGGGTGAAAAGGAAATAAATATATATAGGCGGTGGGGTAAGAAATAAATATGAAAATATATACGCGGTGGGGTAAAAAGGAAATAAATATATATAGGTGGTGGGGTAAAAAATAAATTTAAATATGTAGGTGATGGGGATAAAGTAAAAAGTGCCTCCAACCCCCCAACCCCATCATCATGAATCTGCGTGTGTAAATGTGGGAACATGGCTCCATCATAAATGGAGTGTCTACTATAGAATTTGCAGCAACTCTTTGGTGCCATATAACCTTTGTTACTTTTAACCCTATATTGTATTACTCACCCCGTGTGGTTCCCGGGGGCCCCCCGTTTGGTCATGGGGCAAAGAATAGGGCCACTGCAGATCCCTTTGGAGGGGTTAGAATCCCCCCCCCCCCAAATTCATGTTCATTTTATCATTTTTTGTTCATGTTCATAAAAGGTCTTCATCATGATCCCTGCATTGTTTCAGGTGCCATCTCGCTCACATCAAAAGAGCAGTGGCAGAAAAACAATAAACGTGGCTCCAGCGTAAATGGAGTTTCTACGATAGAATTTGCAGCAACTCTGCAGTTCAAGGTGAGAAGGTTCTAGGCCCATTTTCCATATTTTATCTCGATGTACATGGAGGATGAGCCTGGCATGTTCATGCTTGTTAGGCGCCATATAACCTTTCATGTGTTGGTGCGCCTTAAAACCCAATTCAGTTTTGTATTACTCTATATTATATTCTGAATTTCTTGATGCCAGATAATGAAAAATAAAACGTATTAAAAATATAAAATCAATAATTATTTTCTTTTTTCAAGATGAATTGTCTTGGAAACTTGTGGTCTTTGGTGAGTATAGTTCACTCTTTGGTGAGTACATTTCATTATATGTCAAGTATACTTTGCTCTGTGGCAAGAACGTCTCACTCCATGCTGAGTACAGTTGAATGGTGGCAAGTCTAAGTCTGGTGAGTATAGCTTTACTCCATGGCGACAACAGCTAAATCTTTGGTGAGTACACACAACTGTGAACACTGAATACTACTCACCATTGAGTGAACACGACTCACCCCAGAGTGAACTGTACTCCACGCAAACACTACTCATCCGAACACTAAACCCAGTCAACTGTACTCACTGCCGAGTGAGCACTGCTCACCCCGGTGTGAATACTATTCACCCCAGAGTGAACACTACTCACCCCAGAGTGAACACTATTCACCCCAGAGTGAACACTATTCACCCCAGAGTGAACACTATTCACCACACAGTGAACACTACTCACCCCAGAGTGAACACTATTCACCCCAGAGTGAACACTACTCACCCCAGAGTGAACACTATTCACCACACAGTGAACACTACTCACCCCAGAGTGAACACTATTCACCCCAGAGTGAACACTACTCACCCCAGAGTGAACACTACTCACCCCAGAGTGAACACTACTCACCCCAGAGTGAACACTATTCACCCCAGAGTGAACACTATTCACCCCAGAGTGAACACTACTCACCCCAGAGTGAACACTATTCACCCCAGAGTGAACACTACTCACCCCAGAGTGAACTATACTCCCAATCCAGAGTGAACTGTAGGTCACCACAGAGCGAGCTGTAGTGAGATGTACTCACCCTAATGAACACCATCCTAGTGAACACTACTCACCCCAAAGTGAGATGTACTCACCCTAATGAACACCATCTAAGTGAACACTACTCACCCCAGAGTGACATGTACTCACGCTAATGAACACCATCCAAGTGAACACTACTCACCTTTTAGTGAACTTAACTCGCCCCATAGTGAACACTACTCACCCAGTCACATTATACTGACAACGGGCCATTCAGTCCTAGCACTGCCCTTTATATGATGAATGTCATGGAAGGTAGCTACTAGTACCACTTTTATGAAGTCAAGCAATGTGTGACCCCATCAGGGATTCAACCCCGCATTGTAGTTTCAGTTTCAAATAGTTCCCTTCGTACAAAATGTAACCCATGTGGTGGGGCCAAATTTGACTGCAGGTTCACCACTTGAATAAATTTGGCCGAGGACCACAAGCTTATGCTATACACTAAATATTACATCATTAGCTCCAGCAGTTAAGTTTCAGAGTTTTTTTTAAAAAAAAATTCCAATATAACTTTTTTTCTGTATATATTAAAGGCTATACAAATGTAATATACACATTTTAGACCATCAGGACTTAACTTGAACATGCTTGTAGTCTAATGGTTGGCACTCAACTGTCAAAATCTGTTCATACTGCATGTCGGTCTGTCCTAATATTAACAAATTTGAAAACCACTGACGTGAGGATATTGACCGAGTGTTTTCCGAGATCGTTTAAAGCAAAATGTAAAGAAGACGAAGATTGATCCCAATTGCTCAGCTCAGAGCTAAAAACTATTGAGGAGACGGACATTCACATATAATACCAAAAGGAAACAGCATTGCAAGAAAATAATCTGGAACAACTCGGAAATAAAAATAGCAAATATTAATATATAATCAATGGTATTGTGAATGTAAAATACAGTTTACATAAATTATGCTTAAGATAACAGATTGAAACGAATGTTTTTTATTTACAAATCTAATATACCCATATCAGCTAATAGATAATAAGCATACCAATTGATAGAAAATAATACCAACTGCATAGAAAATAAAATCAGACTAGAAATGTGTCCATGGGACATAGATGCCCCACTGAAAACATCGGCGGAAAAGGTAAAACTTTACGGAAAAAAATACGCCGGTTTTGATGTAAAATCGATATGCACATATTGACATCATAGGTAAGCATCCTGTAAGTTTCAGTTGAAAAGTGTGGGAGGAGATAGACACGAAAACTATTTTAACGTAACATTTTGATGAAAAATGGGCCGTAATTCCAGTCATACAACGTCTAATTTAACGCCAAATTGACATCATAGGTAAGCATCGTGTAAAGTTTCGAAACAATTGGTTGAAAAGTGTGGGAGGAGATGGACACAAACATTTCGAGACTTGACACTCGGACAGACATGGGGCAACGCTATATGCCCCCTCAACATGCGGTGGTGGGGGCATAAAAATATACTGTTGACAGCAAAACAAACCAACAAGCTACATCTGTGGAAACTAGAAACTGCTGTCAAAACCACTCCACAGATCAAGTGGAACAAATTACTTTTAAATGCATTTAAAACAATATATATTAAGAAACTTTAATACAAATCAACTTTTATTTAAACACATTATTTAAGTAAGTTCATTTAAACCTTTGTGATTTTTGCAGTATGTATGTTTGAAGTATAAAACACTTTTTTTGGGAATGTAACTTTGTACACAAGGGTTCTGGACGGATCTAAAAATATATCTGAACAAAAAAAAATGTAAAAGTATCATTAAACTTCTTAACACTAATCTTTGGCATACATGTATATGAAATTTAAAAAAAAAGTAAAAAACCTTTTTATTCCATTATGGGAGTGTAATAGTTTTGAGATATACATGTTTTGATGATTTTATATAAAAATCTAAATTGAAACAGTCCCTATAATGTTCCGTTTTATGTAAACAAGAAAATTGGTAGAACCGATGAATGCTGCCTGAAATCACAACTATCCTCAACTTATTATATGGCCATGTATCACCCAGCAGTTTTAAATTTGCAGTTCCATTAGTAGTTTTTGACTAATGCTTCAGGCAAGAATTACAAGTATAAAATTACAAACTCTAATTTGAATAAGACATAGTTACTGTTCTTGCACTTCCTCTCATTGTCCAATTCTCATTGCATTCCCATTTACTCTATCCACCCCGTTATGAACTCGGTCAATACTTAATGTGTCTCCACGAAAACCGACTATATCTCTATAGCATCGTTGAGACACTGCGACACCGAAAACAGACTATATCTCTATAGCATCGTTGAGACACTGTGACAACGAAAACCGACTATCTCTATAGCATCGTTGAGACACTGTGACACTGATAATACGTCACAGTGTCTCAATGATGTTATAGAGTTATATAGTCGGTTTTCGTGGAAACACATTTACGTACTGACCAAAAATTCTAAGTATAAATTACAAAAGGAAATAACTTTATTCGAATGAGACAGAGTTATGGTTCTTGCACTCTGCACTTACTCTCATTGCCCTCTATCATTGTGTGAAGTTTCATTGCAGTCCCATCAGTAGTTTTGAAGTTATGCTCCGGAAAAAGTGGGATGGACGGAAGGACAGACAAAGTGGCGACTATATGCTCCCCCGACAATTTCGGGGAGCATAAAAATATACAGTGATTATTAGTCCAAGGCATAAAGTGTACAAGATGCACTTACTGTTCTGGAAAAATAATGCTATTACGTGTGAAGAAAATAAAAATGTTTATAGAATGTCATACACAATATTGGGATTAACTGTGAAAATGAGAAAAATACAACTGCATAATCATGGCTTCATGCATAAAATAAGAAAAAGTGGCAAGAATTGCTGGATTCATTATAAATAACATCCATACAGATGGATGGAACTATAGTTTGTTTGCTGTTTCCATACCATACCTTTCCATGAAAAAGAGCCATACATTTTTTTTTGTATCATTTATTTCAGTGATTGTTCTGGAATATTTTTCTTTTATTCATCGTCTTCATGAAACAAGTAATATTCACCTAGCCACTATTGAAATATTGTGCTGGGAAACAGCAAACAAAATTAGTTTTAATGATGGCCTTATAAATTTGGATTTTACATAAAATGTAAGACAAGCAAAAACCTGAAGGTATACCTGAAGGTATAAAATAAAATTATCACATTTTACGGTTTAAATAAATAAATATATTGAATCAACTATTATAACAAACTGAAAGCCACTATAAACAGATTATGAAAGTCGGAAAAACGAATTTTAGCTGCAAAACAAAACAACATGAAATAAAACGATGAAAACGAAAAAGTACATCAATATTAACTTTTTTGTCAATGGTCATGTCATTTATCATCATATTTTGATGATAAAAGATGTCTGTTCCAGCGACATTGTCATCCTGGCCTATTATTCATCAAACTTTTGAGCACAAGAATCGGACTCGATTCAAAGTCTCAAATGTTTTTATTCCAAATAAAAACAAGTTTACAAGCAAATTACTATACTTACAGAAATGAGTAAGTTTAGAGGTAATTTAACAGAAAATGTCTGAAATTTTTTTTATGTTGATAGGTTTGCAAAAAATTTGATTTTGAGTGAGTATGGTGCTCAAAAATTTGCTGAACTTAGGACTTGGTCTCAGTTTGAGTCCATTTGCATTAGCTGCGAGAATCATAGCTCTTATGGAGTGTACGATGTCATCCTGTATAGAATAGGTAGAATTCAGGGACGACCCCATCAAGAGAGGTTTCTGAAGACATTAAGTAATTCCTGCATAAACAACCACCTTATTTCAATAAAGTAAACCTTAAATACCAGGCATGCATGCATAAAACTCACCTCGATTTAGGCATTTTAAACAATGAAAATTTCTAAAACAGTGGCTTACTAATATATATATAGGCATGTCATTTTTCTCTTTGGTGAGTTTTATGCATGCACGTGAGGTATTTACACATGATTCTCGGGTCTAAATTGCATTAAACAACACCTACATGTATATAGTCATCAAGATGACAAAAGAAACTAGTATGAACTGGAAGTATAAACCAGTTTCAGATGGAGATCACTTTACATTAAACACGAATTTGACACCTGTATAAAGATGTGTAATTTTAATATAAAACGAAAACATGTAAAAATGAAAACTTTGATCATGTGGCTCAAAAATGTATTATGAGATAGATAGATTATTTCGGCAAAAATACAGATGTACATACATGGTTAAAAAACAACACACTGCATAAAAAATAAAAATAAAATGCATGCATGGGATATAAGACGATACAAGACAAACCTTATGAAATAAAAACATAACAATAATGCAGCGGTGGGCATGATGCATGCTGGAAAAAAAACACTGAATGTAAACGGTATGTATTATTACTATAGTGTAAAGCAAATAAATAATAATACTGTGTGTGCCCCGCCAGGGTATTCTAGTCGTTTTATGTGTTTCGCATGCAGAAATAACATGTTATAAGGACCTAAGGAAACTTTAAAAACCTCCTCATCAACAAATTGTCTAACCGAATTTATAAGGGGAAAAAAAGCAGAAATCTGCCAAAAAGAGGACATCTTTCATCCCTTAAAGGTAAAATGGCACTCTACTCATGCAAGATATCGTCTGACGAATCTGCTCACGTGTCGAACATTTATCGTGGAGATATGGAAGAATGGGTGAAATTTTTGAATAAACATGAAAATATTGATAATGACCTTTGTCCCCCAGTGTCACCTTGATGAGGAAATCATGCACTTGTTGTCATGTTGACACTAACTTTTCTGTTAAGTATCAGCTAAATCCCACTACTGGTTCAAAAGTTATCGACACAAACATGTACGGGCATATGGACAGACAGTAATGACTTATGCTATAGCCCCTGCAATTTCACAAATAGGGAAAAATAAACTAGCAAGCATAAGATTAAAATGTGAAGCACAAAAATAGAGAATATACCTACACATACATACATATACATTGATTAAAGCTATTGAATATATTGCAGAAAGAAAGAGAGAGTTAAAAAGAGATGTGCATGTTACAACAGCTGAATATGTTTGATTATACATCAAACATGAAGTTTTGTAAAGTACAAATATAACACATTAAATAACAAAAATAGCATATGGCAATATGCCGAAGAAGTTTTTGGACCTATAAAATAACAAATTAATATGCACAGCCAAAATTTGTAAGTGTGAACTTTAAATTTCTTGATACATTGAGGTATTTATCAAACAGGGCTATTCTTTAAACCATCAGGGACCCCAGGAAGGCAATTTAATGAACATCTATGGGTGAACCCTATTTTCTGGGTTCTTTAAACTGAATTTTGCATCTATGGGTTGGTGTTCAATTTCAAAAGTGCCTTCCTGGGGTCCCATGTATGTTTTAATGAAATAGCTCATATTCAAACGTACAAATAAAGCACTTCAAATAACATTTATTTTTTTAGACCAATAAAACGCCAAATTATTATTTGAGAAAAAATGTAAGTATGGGGACTTAAGACACCTTATACTGTGAAACTTTGGATTTCCTGATGAGTACTTTGGTATATTTTAGAAAAATTGTAAATAAGGGACACAAAGCAATCTTGAAGCATTATAAAGTATTAATAGTACAAAAACAGCTCCTTAATAACATGTATATGACCATATGCCATAGAAGTTTTTGGTCCACTAAAACTACAAGAATTGTACGTTAGCACTAAAGTTAACTTCGGATTTCTAGATACTAGGCCTTTGGTATATATCACGAATATTACAACTGAAACAAGTATTTATCAAGTACTGGAAGTACAAATACAGCACCTTAATAAATAACATACGACAATATGCCATAAAAGTTATTTTCCCATAAAACTACAAATTACTATGTGGAAAAACGATGTATGTAGAATAGCTTATTAATACTGCAAAATTTTGGATTTCTTGATGCGTCCTTCTGTATATTAAAGCTATAATGTGTCAAATAGGATGGAAGGAGGTGGAACTTCATGTTGGTGGGAGACCCAGTATGTAAGTATTAACCCATAGCCTGCTAAGGGCGACTACAATAGCCTTTGCGTCCATTGTAAAGCCAGAAAAGCCTCCGAGTAACTCGCAGGCTGATTAGGGTTTACAATGTCTGGCTGCTCATCAGTCATTTCTCCAAAACACCCCTTTGTAACATAAATGGAATGGTCTAAATTTAAAGAAAGGACAGTCCATTATACATTCATAGCGGGCTAAGGGTTAATGAATCCTGTTTTAAATGGAAATATGGCAATCTTCATTTTCATGTATCAAAAGAAACCAATCCTCTCCAAAATAGTTTTCTTATTTATTTCTATACCCACCATTCAATGATCAGAGTTTTTACATTTTTGAATATTTTGTTGTTTGTTCTTAACGTTAACGGTGTTCTGCTAAATAGAAATACTGAAAGCATTTAAATTGCATTATAAACAACCTATTAACTCATTTTAGAATTATTTTTTGTTTAGAATTTGCCATATCAAAATCTCAAGAAACTAATAACTCATTACTCAAAGAGTAATGCAAACACTCAAAATATCCCTTTTCATGCAACAAAAAATAATTCTAAAATGATTTAATAGAATGTTTATAATATTCTCTCCTAAAGAAACTTAACATTGTCATTAATATTGTTAAGTGGCGATGACAAGACAGATTCTTGACTGTAAAATAAGAAAAAAGGTATAAACAGTCATTTTAATAATTCAAATTTTGAATTTTGGACTTGTTTCCTTTTCCAAATCTGTTATTTAGAAATTAAAAATTAAGTGCTTATAAAATGATAAACTTTGACTGTAACAGCATAGAAACTTTTTGGAAGAGAACAAGATTGCCATATTTCCATTTAAAGTATCAGTTTCTAAGAGACTCTGGAAAGTCGTAACCAAACATCTGATAGTCCTGAGAATATATCCTCCTGAGCTCACCCAATGCCACCGGATCTAGTTTCCGATAGAATTTTGACATAAAGTCTTCTGTTTTCTTAGTTTTGTACATGTCGCTTCTTTTGGGGAAGTGTATAATGTCTTCCACTGCTAACTCTTTCAACATCATATCCACATCATCATCAATAGTTTCATACCTACCTATAAAGTCATACTGAATGTGGCACGGATGACACAAATCTACAAAAGGTGCCCAGTGTTCATTAAAACCCGTCTTACTATTAGCAGTGTCTGGATCCACTAAATATTGAACAAATTCTGAAAATTGTAGATCATCACCCCTTTTTAAAGATCTTTCACTTGGATTTTTACGATATTTCTTTATAATTCGCTGTCCAAACCTTTGTTTGAAGTACTCATTGCCTGCCTGAACAAACTTATTCCTATACGCTGATAGTGTTCTCTCAAAAGGTTCTCGCACAAATATGATTTTCTTATAGTGTCGAAGCCGATATTCGATTCCTGATGGTGAAAAAGTGTCTAAATACTGCAGATATTTATCGTATGTAGAATGTACACTGGCAGATGGGAGTTTCAATGGATCGGTCTCATTCATTTTACCAGTTAGTAGTAAAAATACCCGTTTTAAATTTGTGCAAGCCACTTTAGGGACGTAGCAATACATCACCCTGTACTCGTCACTGACGATAAGATGGTCGAGCGAAGATCTGTTAATCTTCTGGAAATCAAACCCATCTTGCTGTAACTTTTTGCACTCCAGTCGTAACTTATCCACTCGTTGCTGGATCTTCTTTTCTGGACTTTGTTCTTCAGTACCCTGAAATAAGTTGTTTTTTAAACATGATCAATAAATAAAAGTCACACGGCAATCTCGAGGCCTGTTTATGCATATTTTTATGCAACAAAACGAACTAAACATCTATAAATGTGTCTTCTTTTTGTTTTACTGTGTTGATGAGCCGTTAAACAACATTCATAGTTTTTTATTCGCCTCCTATTCGATTAAAATATATTTTTAAATATATATATTTTTTTTTTTTCAAAATTACCAACGTTCATTGCTCATTTTGAGAAATCTCATTAAAATTTCCTTTAAATTGCATAATCGTGTCTCTTATAAAAGTCATTAATCTATATGATTGGCTAAAGTAATTCATACAATTTTTGTGATCAATAAAACTAAACTTGTATTCAGACTTTGTGTTGAATTATTTTCCTTTCCAGAAATCAATTAATGCATTTCTTTATAAACAAGAAAGCCAAGATGGCCCTAAATCGATCACCTCAGGATCTTTGCAATGATGAAAAGATTGTCTTTTCGCAAATGCTGATTGAAGATGTTTTTAAGTCTTTCCTTATGTAAGTCTATGTAAAAACATGCAAAACCTCTAAATACAAACTTTGTACCCAGGGCATGCAGCCATCTTTGACCAAGCTAAAATTGCTCTTATATCAAGGGGTTTCATCATTAAATTCCTTCAATACCTTTTTACAAGTGCAAAACACAACAACAATTTAAAAGATTTTTTAACATTTCTCTATATAAGTCTTTGTAAAACATGCAAATCTTTATATGTAAATTTTAGAAACATTAACAAAAGAAAAAATGCATCCAAACAGGAAACAATAACAAGAGGTCAATGACCTTGAAGCTCTACTGATAAGTTTTCATAGCTAGATCAGCATTCCTGTGAAGTTTCATGAAAATCTGTCGAGTAGTTTCAGAGTAGTCGCTACCAGTTTTTACTATATAACTCTATCTAAACAAAGATGGCCACTGGCAGCCATGTTTAACGTTGAATCAAAATAATTTTCAACAAGGACCAACATCATGACATTGTCATTCTGATCATTTTAGAAGAAGTCCCATATCAATATAATTTATAGTTTTCTAGAAGCAGTTCCTACTAAAAAAATATTTAAAAATCTATTTTTAGCCATGGCCGGCATCTTGAATTTCCGGCCGACATGAAGGATCAACTAGACATCAAGAACATCATTTCTGTTAAGTTTCATGAAAATCCTTCAAGTAGTTTCAGGAGTAGTCGCTACAAGTTTTTACTATATAACTCTTGGTAAACAAAAATGGCCACTGGCAACCACGTTTAATGATGAATCAAAATAATTTTTTCAAAAAGGACCGACATCATGTCATGCTAATCATTTTAGAAAAAGTTCCATATAGGTTTCAAGAAGTAGGTGCTATAAACTTGTGTTTTTGGCTCTATTGGCCAAACGCCAGGCGAACTTATGCGATCACTTTTCGTCCGTCTGTCTGTCCATCAGTTAGCAATTTTATAAATTCGACATCTCCACTGAAACCGCTTG
The DNA here is from genome assembly GCA_037043455.1 of Cyrtodaria siliqua. Classification (NCBI taxonomy): domain Eukaryota; kingdom Metazoa; phylum Mollusca; class Bivalvia; order Adapedonta; family Hiatellidae; genus Cyrtodaria; species Cyrtodaria siliqua. Next base: position 22,778 of record JAWPHD010000828.1, on the reverse strand, counting down.
AAGAATTTTGATGAAACTTCATCACAATGTTACTTGGGATGACCCCCTTCTAAGATTTGTGTTTTTCATGGCTGCCAGTCATCCAAGATGGCCACCATTGCTAAAACTAGGTCAAATTTAAGGAATTTTCAACTAAAATCTCGAAACCACATAGAGTTATATAGGAAAAGGCTAAAAATGACATGTTCTTTGAAACAGCTTGAAGGATTTTATGAAACTTCATTACAATGATCTTTAGGATAGTCCCTCTCAGATTTGTGTTTTTTTTTTCGCGGCCACCAGTCATCCAAGATGGCCACCATGGCTAAAATACAGTCAAATTTAAGGTAATTTCGAACGACATCTCCGAAACCACTTATTCCATTCTTTTGAAATATCATAAACATGTTCCTTGGGTTGGCCTCTATTCAGTTTGTGTTTTTCATTATCGTCGAATAATCAAAATGGCCGCCACAGTGACCCAAAGTTTACATAGTTATATAGGAAAACATTAAAAATGACACCTTCTCTGCACCCTCTTGAAGGGTTTTGATGAAACTTAATCACCATGATATTTGGGATAGTCCCTCTCAGATTTGTGTTATTCGCGGCCGCCAGTCATCCAAAATGGCCGTCATGTCTAAACTAGGTCAAATTTAAGGACATTTCAAACGACATCTCCGAAACCACTTATTCCATTCTCGTTAAATATAAACAAGTTTACTGGGTCTGCCTCTATCAAGTTTATGTTTTTCGTTATCGTCGAATAATCAAAATAGCCTCCATGGCGATCCAAAGTTTACATAAGAGTTATATAGGAAAAGGCTAAAAATAACATCTTTTCTGAAACCACTTGAAGGATTTTGATGAAACTTCATTACAATGATCTTTAGGATAGTCCCCCTCAGAATTGTGTTTTTCGCAGCTGCCAGTAATCCAAGATGGCCACCATGGTTAAAATTAGGTTGAATTTCAGGAAATTTCAAACAACATCTTGTCCGAAACCACTTATTCCATTCTTGTGAAATATCATAAACATGTTCCTTTGGTAAGCCTCTATCAAGTTTGTGTTTTTTCGTTATCGTCGAATAATCAAAATGGCCGCCACAGCGACCCAAAGTTTACATAGAGTTATATAGGAAAATGTTAAAAATGACATCTTCTCTGAAACCGCTTGAAGTATTTTGATGAAATTTAATCACAATGATCTTCGGGTTAGTCCCCCTCAGATTTGTTTTTTTTGGGCCTTCAGTCTTCCATGATGGCCACCATGGCTAAACTTAGGTCAAATTTAAGGACATTTATCAAACGACATATCACCACTTATTCCATTCTAGTTAAATATCATATACTGTTACATGTTCCTGTTGTTGGTCTCTATCAAGTGTGTGTTTTTCGTTGTCGTCAAATATTCAAAATGGCCACCACGATAACCCAAAGTTTACATAGAGTTATATATAGGAAACATGTTTCTTGGGTTGGCCTCTATCGTGTTTATGTTTTTGAATCACATCATACCAGTAGAGCATCTACAGGTCCACTTTGGCCTCTTGTTTTAATCTATTTTTAGCCGTGGTGGCCATCTTGAATTTCAGGCCGCCCTGAAATTTTGCTAGAATCAAGAGCAACATTCCTGTGAAGTTTCTTGAAAATCCATCAAGTAGTTTCAGAGGAGCAGTCACTACAAATTTTTACTATATAACTCTATGTAAACAAAGATGGCCGCTGGCAGCCAAGTTTAACATTTTTAATGTTGAATCTAAACAATTTTCAACAAGGACCAACATCATGTCATGCTGATCATTTTAGAAAAAGTCCTATATCAATAGCACTTATAGTTTTCAAGAAGTAGTTGCTACAAACTTGTTTTTTTAACAAGAGGTCAATGACATTGAAGTTCTACTGATAGGTTTTGATTGCTAGATCAGATTTCCTGTGAAGTTTCATGAAAATCTGTCAAGTAGTTTCAGAGTAGTTTTTATATATAACTCCATGTAAACAAAGATGTTTCATGTTGAATCAAAATAATTTACAAGTCAACAAGGACCGACATCATGTCATGCTGATTTTAGAAAAGTCCCACATCAATATCACTTATAGTTTTCAAGAAGTAGGCACAAATCTATTTTTAGCCATGGCAGCCATATTGAATTTCCGGACGACCTGAAATTTTGCTTTCTTTTAAATGATTAGTGTCCACCTTGTAGGCGGGAAGTTGTGGGTTCAATCCCATGCCGGGTTTCACTGAAGACTTCACAAAAATGGTTCAAGTAGCGCCCATGCTTGACGTTCAGTATATAAAGGGAAGTTCGAGGTCGTGCAAGCCCATTGTCAGTATAATGTGACTGGGTATCATGGCATGTGTTTACAGTGTGGGTATCATGGCGTGTGTCTACAGTGTGGGTATCATGGCATGTGTCTACAGTGTGGGTATCATGGCATGTGTTTACAGTGTGGGTATCATGACATGTGTCTACAGTGTGGATATCATGGCACGTGTCTACAGTGTGGGTATCATGCCATGTGTCTACAGTGTGGATATCATGGCATGTGTCTACAGTGTGGGTATCATGGCATGTGTCTACAGTGTGGGTATCATGGCGTGTGTCTACAGTGTGGGTATCATGGCATGTGTCTACTGTACGGGTATCATGACCTGTGTCTACAGTACGGGTATCATGACATGTGTCTACAGTGTGGGTATCATGGCAAGTGTCTACAGTGTGGGTATCATGGCATGTGTCTACAGTTTGGGTATCATAGCATGTGTCTACAGTGTGGGTATCATGATGTGTGTCTACAGTGTGGGTATCATAGCATGTGTCTACAGTGTGTGTATCATGACATGTGTCTACAGTGTGGGCATCATGACGTGTTTACAATGTGGGTATCATGACATGTGTCTACAGTGTGGGTATCATGACATGTGTCTACAGTACGGGTATCATGACATGTATCTACAATGTGGGTATCATTGCAAGTGTCTACAGTGTGGGTATCATTGCATGTGTCTACAGTGTGGGTATCATGACATGTGTCTACAGTGTGGGTATCATGACATGTGTCTACAGTGTGGGCATCATGACATGTGTCTAAAGTACGGATATCATGACATGTGTCTACAGTGTGGGTATCATTGCAAGTGTCTACAGTGTGAGTATCATGGCATGTGTCTACAGTGTGGGTATCATGGCATGTGTCTACAGTGCGGGTATCATGACATGTGTCTACAGTGCGGGTATCATGGCATGTATCTACAGTGTGGGTATCATGGCATGTGTCTACAGTGTGGGTATCATGGCGTGTGTCTACAGTGTGGGTATCATGACATGTGTCTACAGTGTGGGTATCATGGCGTGTGTCTACAGTGTGGGTATCATGACATGTGTCTACAGTGTGGGTATCAGTGTGGGTATCATGGCGTGTGTCTACAGTGTGGGTATCATGACATGTGTCTACAGTGTGGGTATCATGGCGTGTGTCTACAGTGTGGGTATCATGACATGTGTCTACAGTGTGGGTATCATGGCGTGTGTCTACAGTGTGGGTATCATGACATGTGTCTACAGTGTGGGTATCATGACATGTGTCTACAGTGTGGGTATCATGGTGTGTGTCTACAGTGTGGGTATCATGGTGTGTGTCTACAGTGTCGGTATCATGACGTGTGTCTACAGGGTGTTATTCTGGTGTGACAGCACTATAAAGTTGAGCATTGAGCTCATTGCTTCAGGTTTGTTTGTTAATTTGGAGTATCAACGTCATTTTCCAACACATTTTAGGCTATGTATGATGGTCGATTTTTAGTGGTGGATGCAGACAACCCACTTATTCCTGGGTAGAAGCAGTACTATATACCTTCTACCATCTGTAAGAACTGACACTGCTACAGGTAGAAACCTATATATGACTGTTATAAGCTTTGATAAACCCTAAAAAAACATATTATTTCGTACATGCCCAGTGGGTTAGACTCCAATACATCAGTGCTCAAAGAAAATTATTTTAAGAGACAGGCCCAGGGCTTGTTGCTTCTGAAAATGGACAGGCCCCGATTTGAAATGGACAGGCCCCGATTTGAAATGGACAGGCCCTGATTTAAAATGGAAAGGTCCAATATTTTTTTCATATTGGAAATTTGTCTTTATTCACTTTTATAGCACACATTAATGTTACGTATGTATTAATCAAGCTCAGAACCTCCTCTGACTATATTTTTCTTTTTGCTACCACTTTATACTCCCTGGTCAGCGGACTTATTTGCCATTTCGTTTAAAATATGTTAGAATAGAATATTACATAGTAATTTATAACCAATGCAAAGGAGAGTACTAGCACTTTTGCCAAACGATAGTAATCGGAGCCGACTTGGTGAAACTGGAGCTAAACTTGGAGCCAAACTTTTTATCAGGTTTTATGAGACTATCAGAGCCTCCTCTGGCTATATTTTTTTCTTTTTGTCAACACTTTCTCCAAAACTCCAGGAACTCCTTACACCTTAAATAATGAATAGAAATATACTTTATATCTGTATTTATACATATACAGTATATATATTTTTCTTTCCACCAACATGTATTTGTAAAGGACAGTTTTTCTTATTTGATATGTAAAAAAAAAATATATATATATATCCGAAATTATGTGCCATCCGAACTACTATGACACCGCACTTTTACGGCCCGAACATTTCACAAACATTCAATAGAATAACGATTTTTTTTCATGCATTAGTGTGTTTTAATGACAAAAACGGTATTTCTTATCACAAAGGAAAGAAAACACAACCCTAATAGCAGAATAATGAGTTTTATGTCAACAATTGTCGACCTCAAAGTTGTGACAAACTGCCGACACGAAGCCAGGCAAAATATTCAAACTTCTTATTTTTTCAATGTGTGTATAACACATTTTAATTACTTTATTGCAAGTGTTTTCACAGTTCACAATACACATGGGAGTATTTTGTCTTGAGGAACTTGAGCTTGAGATCCAGTAAAACTGTTTTTTTTTTGGGTTATTTTTTTTTTTAGACCGGCCCGACGGGCTCCTCGTCTGCAAAATGAGACAGGCCCGGAATGGATTTCGAGGAGCCCCGGGCGTCGGGCTATCCTATTTCTTGAGCACTGTACATGCGGCCTCCTTTATTCACAGGTATTATCACGAAAAAGCAAACTAACCTCTTTTACTGATGTATTTAAGTATAACGGGTCTGTAGACTTCTTCAAAGAGTACTGTCTCTCATAGTGAAAATCTATAGGCGCTGGTCCTGTAATAAGACAAGTAATCAACAAGCCCCATTATACACCAAATGTAAATCATTAATACATGAGGCAAAATAACAGTGATTAAATATATACTCAGCAAAAATAGAAATGTCCCTCTTTTAAGCTGTGATTTGCATAGGGTTGACTTTGTTACAATTTGTACACCAATCTATACAATTTCATCATTATATACTTATCACTCAATCATTCTGATTAATATTAATAATCATCAAAAAACAAAGTTTGTCTGTTGCTGCTAAAACTGGTTTTATTCAAATTGCGAAATCGCTGTATTTTTATTATAAAGGGAGGTAATCTGAAAATATTCGTTCTTGAAAGCTGTATGGCACAAAAAGAGTGAAAAGATCAGCGTATTTTCTCTGTTTTTGTGGTGATGAGGTCATTCTCTGTTTATTTCAATATAACAAAACTGTGTTAACTCAAAGTTTTAACCACAAGACCCGGAAATGCTGTTTAAACCAAATCAAGGGGAATAAGTTTGCCCACAAGTTTGATTCAAAGAAAATTGTTTTCATGACAGCGCTGGCCTTTAACAAAGGTATTGGCATATAAGATTAAATAAAATATAATTTCATTGTGTCTAAATCTATGGGTAAAGTTGGGGATGTTTCTATTTTTGATCAGTATCGATACCAACTCTTAACCATTTATTTTTTATTTCAATTCCAAACCCAGGAATGGGCCAGGGCCATTTTTAACACTGGGGAGACAAAAAAAACACTAACAATCAATTCTAAAAAATAATGTTCAACAAAATTGGTCCAGTGGTTCCAGAGAAAGTGCTGCTGATACCTTTTCCTCTATAAGGTACTCAAGCATACAGGAGCATCCCTATAAAATTTTAGCAAAATTGGTCCTGCAATTTGCTTACACTCATGCCCACTGACAGCATACCATCGCTTAACCCCTGCTGGCTTGTATCCAGTAGAGATAAAAATCAACGAAATACCTGATGAATTTTTATGGGAAGGACCAGTTAAAACTAGAACTATCACTGAAGGTGATGAATAGCCGATGAGAACAGGCTAAATTAACCGACGAGAACGGGCTAAACTGAGAATAATAAATGTCTAACATTCCAAGTAAAATGAAGGTCCATCAGGGCCTCTTCTGGCCGATTTTTTCCTTGCACCACCACTTATGCCAAATGAAACTAGAGCTATCACTAAAGGTGATTAATACGCTCGCTTGGTGACCAGTCTGAATAAGTTTGAAGCATAAAAAAAGGTATTGATTCTGTATTTTCATATAAACCGACAAAAGAACAAATTTAATGCAAATATTTGAAGGCGATTAATACTCTGGCATTGGTGTCCAGTCAGAATAGGTATCACTACCTTAAAGAGGCACTACCTATATCTATGCGATTTTTAATGTAAAATATTAAATACTCAATATTACTGCATTTATATGTATGCAAAGCTATTTTATGAGTATTCTAAGAAGCAACAAGGTTCGTATTCCAGTTCTGTAAATTATTAATTATGATCAAAACAATATCTTGAATAAAATGCTGCCCAGCCGTTTATTCCTGCCGGAGAACTACGAGTTTTTACGATTTTATCGGACATGCGCAATATGAAAACAAACTACTCGGGGCAGTTCCGATAGTAAACGAATCGATCGGAACTCGTCGCCAATCCGACGAGGCAGTTCCGATTGTAAACGAATAAGATCGGAAAATCTCCTTTATCGGCTTGTCTAAAACAATTACGAATACAATTTCAAAAATCCGATCTTTTCTATCCTGTTTTTCCCCAGCAAAACGCATATTACATGGGGTGAAATTATTGCCGTTTACCTTTTCCATAGTCCTCTTTACAAATAAGTCAAGTTTATATCAATTGGTGGACAAAAAGATATAGGTAGAGCCTCTTTAATATGGATGTGTGGGAATACTCTTAGTTTGTGCTGTGCAGCGTCTCAATTATAAATAATAAAAAAACATGTGGAGTCTTATGTAAAATTATTGGAGTGTAACCGTATGACGTTTTTGAATTGAATTGGGGTTTTAAGGCACACTAACACATGAAAGGTTATATGACGCCTAACAGGAATGAACATGCCAGGCTCATCCTCCATGTACATTGAGATAAAATATGGAGAACGGGCCTAGAACCTTCTCACCCTGTACTGCAGAGTTGCTGCAAATCAGGGTGAGAAGGTTAGGTGTTAAAATTAATAGTGTGTAACCTAAAGATATTTTCCCATAATAAGAAAGAAGATAAGAAAATATGCAACGATTATCTGATTATCTGTTAAATAATGCAAGTAATTACAATATATAGAGTCTTATGTAAAAATTAGTGGAGTGTAACCTTATGAAGTCTTATAAATAGTGGAGTGTAAACGTACGGTATATGGGTTTCATTAAGTATTTTCACATCGTACCAAAATGGAAAAGCAAATATGCAACCATGCAACCATTACCTGCTAAATAACTTGAAAGTGATTTCTTTACCTTGTATAGCCCCCACCATTCATTCATGTTCATTTTGCTGTCCATTTTCAATGGGAAAGCGTTGACACACGGTTGACGACCCAGGTTTCTTTATGTATTTTTGTTTATTATTTCTGACCAAAGATACCAATGATGTATTAAAAAATAAATAGCAGACTAGTAAAAGACATTACAAATATTAATGATCGATTAGAATAATTTAACATCAAGCATTACTACTTGAATGTACATTTTCGGTCGCCGTGAAGACGATCCGCAGTATACACAGCATCGTTGGCACTCCAAATGAAATAAAAGTGGCCGAGGAAAATATCAAGGAAATAGTTTATTTTCGAGTTTCCAACATCCAAAAATATAAAGTTTAACATTTCTCTCTAAACTTACTGAATAATTATAGACAAAAATGACTTCGCCATCTCTATTTATAGTAACAGGTACCTTGACCTTTGACCAAATAACAGTCCCAAGCTTCATTTCTTTTCCATGAGCCGCACCTTGTGGCAAAGTTTCGTAAAAATCTCTCAAGGGAAACTAAAGCGTCCTTTCGATGAGTGGCACTGTGTCGTGAAGTTTGGCAAAAATCCTTCATGGAAAACTAAGTGGAAACTAATTTTCTATTTATAGTAATGATGACCTTTGACCGAATGACCCAAATAACACGAATAACAATCCCAATCTTCCTTGTCTATTTATTGGTAAACTGAAACGCATAATTCTGCTTATTAAATGACAGTATTATGTCCCTTGTCTCCGAGTTCTTCATATGAAAGTGAGAGCATGTTTGATTTGTCACCGAATTTTTAAACGGGATTCTAAGATACAATGAAAAATTCAAATTTTAGAAAGGCTAAGTTGACAAGTTGACAAGCTTACATACAAAACTGTTACAATGTTTTAAGTATAAAAGGGGCCATAATTTTGTTAAAATAAAACAAGAGTTGTAGAACCTGGATGTATGATGTTTTCTAATTATGTTGTCTAATGATGCCGAGTTTCAATCCATTATGTAAAGCAGTTTTCGAGATACAAGCTTACAAAACAAAACTTTAACCTTTAACCAAATATTATAAAAGGGACCATAATTTTGTTAAAAATAAAAGCATAAGTTGAAGAACCTGGCAGCATGATGTTGTCTAATGATGCTGAATATATGTGTGAAATTTCAATCCATTATGTAAAGTAGTTTTATACAAATTTACATACAAAACTTTAACCCAATTTTGTAAGCATTAAAGGGGCCATTTTTTATTTAAAAATAAAAGCGTGAGTTGTTGAACCTGGCTGCATGATGTTGTCTTAAATGATGCCGAATACATCTGTGAAGTTGCAATCTATTATGTAAAGTAGTTTTCGAGATACAAGCTTACATACCAAACTTTAGCACGGGACCGACCAACCGGTGCAAAGCAATATGCCCACTCTTCTTCGAAGTGGGGCATAACTGGTCAATCAACAATGTGTGATGTTGGGGGACATAAGGTCACAGTCGTTATGTGTACATGAAGTTTGGGAACAATCAATTCGAAACTGTTTGAGAACTGTCAACAAGAGCGCTGCCTAACGAAGCATTATACACCTGTTTCCTTACCGTTATTGTATTTGTTAAGGTTAAACGTATTTATTTTACAACAATTGTGAAACAAGCCTATGGCCTATACCAATCACTCTTGGGTTATTATGTTAACAGCATTTCTTAGGTGTGAGGTCAATATGAACTTGACATTTGACCTTCTAACAAAATATGCTTTATGTTGGTGGGTATTACACTTTAAAGGGTTTATGACCTTGACCTTTAACCCCCAAAACCATAAGGTTCTTCCTTTGAAGTTCATGACTAGGTGTTATGGTTTCAAAGTTATCGTCCAGAATGCCTATTTCCATATACAGTCACTGTGACTTTTGACCTACTGACCCTAAAACAGCTGGGTTCCTCCTCTCACCTAGAGTAATCTACCTATGAAGTTTCATGAGTGTAGGTGTTATGGTTTTAAAGTTATCGTTCAGAATGCATATTTCCATATAAGGCCACTGTGACCTTGATCTTTGACCTACTGACCCCAAAAACAATAGGGATCCTCCCCTCTACTGGGGCTATGAAGTTTAATGAATGTGGGTCTCATACTTCTGCAGTTATCGTGCGGAATACCATAATACGTCCCGTTTTTCAATAAAAGAGTTGAAAATTCTAAGTCAAACAAAGGTCCAATTCTGTAATAAATTAGACAATCAACAATGTAATAATCCAACAGAAGAACAGTTTACTCTTGTCCATCCCACCTCACTGTTTTTATTAAATCCTAATATTCTATAAATAGAGTTATTGGACATGATATGTAACAACATGCGATGGAAATCAGTGTTCTCACTGACTTTTTCATTTGGGGGTACATGTACCCCCTACCGTTAAATTTTGGGGGTACACTACAAATTTAGGGGGTACACTATGAATTTTTAAGATTTTTAAACCTTTCAACATACTTTATTTGCGACCTCATTTTCTGTGACATTTATTTTATTTGGCGTAAAGCCGAATGCAGACAGTTTTTTTTGCGCCATGACAAATAGACTGTATTGCATTTCGTTCAAGTAAAAATCCAATACCAGTTAACACGTTTGCGCATCTATAAATAGTACATGGGAGAGACGAAACACGATTTGAATTAATTATTTGATCTTCATTTAATCTATTATTAAGTTTTTATTTTAATTTTAAATATACTTACCAGTGTTCTCCCCAGGAATTTCTCAAGGCATGTCGTTTTTATCAGAGAAAATATGCTTCAGAGTGTATTCTTGTAGCAGACCCCTATATGTATGGGTAGTTTGTCAGAAAGACACTTGATCTATATAAGAAATAGGCTAGTGATTCTATATATTGTGTTTTAAACTTATTTAAGCTAAACAAAAATAAAATAATTACAATGTATTACATGTCTTTTCAAAATTAAGGCATGTTGCAAAGCATTTTGGCTGTGAAGGCATGTTAAATGCGACATTCCTTAAAAGCCTGGGGAGAACACTGCTTACTAAATCTGAAAAAGAAATAAGTCAAAACCACCAGAATGAGATGTCGATGTTTTCTCTACTTTCATTTAGGTAGCGCGTGCGCTTATGACGTCATAACCAATCATCGTGGTATGCACTAGAGGGATAGGGCAATTGACGCAATTACTCGGGATAATGTTTTCGTAAACAAAGCGTTTTAGTTTCGTTTTGATTTTTCAAAAAATATTCGGACAAAGTGGACGAGAATTTGGAAATCTACCGACGGTCATGCTTTCTTATAATCAGACTTGTATTTTTTCTGTGCGTGCATGCACGTACGAGGTCAGTTTTCTGTGCGTGATTATTTGTTTTCATGCGTGATTCACGCACATATGTGCGTGAATGGGAACACTGGGAAATGTTTGAAGTATTATGAACATAGGTAAAAAACTTTCAAATTAGGTTGCAGGTAAGAATGTGATGGACAGACGACAGACAAAGTTATCCCTAAGTGTCTGACATGCAAACACCATGTATATTTAGTTTAACTTACTGTGTTTTTCAGAGCCAGACTGAAGTGAGAAGGCATACAGTCCAATCACAAAAACAAAAACACCTCCAGCAACCAAGAGAACGAAAAACTTGCACATTCGCTGCATGTCCCCCATACACATCGTGCTTCTGAACAAGTCATTGATGGAGAAACTCAAGCATTATCTTTCAGGCAAAATGTTACTGCATCTCGTAAGAATCCTGAAACATAAAAAATAATACTGCAGTGCTCGAAAAGTAGGATAGCCCGACACACGGGGCTCCTCAAAATCCATTACTGTCTCATTTTGCAGGCAAGGAGCCCATCGCCCGTCTTAAAAAAAAAGTCCCCAAAATTAATCTGACTTCACCTCAGGACAAATTCTCCCACATGTGATTTGTTGAACTGCAAAAACACTTGCAATTAAATTGTTTCAGCTGTTAATTAACTCATCCCTTCTGGCAAGTGGTTCGCAGTTTGTTGTGAAACCCCAGTTGTGAAGTACCCTCATTAATATTCATGACTCATGAGTTTATATTTATTCGTGCTGTGATTGGACAATTCTATTGAACAAGAACAACCTTATTAAAGTTTTGACACCTGTGAATAATCAACTGAACTTTCCAAACTTTATTACAGCTGAAAATTTTTACTTCATGTGAATAAATTATACCACTGAATACTGGGTGTTATTTATACAAACATCTAAACAACATTAACGTTGAACATTGTATCTGACCTTGTGTGCAGTTTGTTACAACTTTGAGATCAACAATTATTGACATAAAACTACATTTTCCTGCTATTAGAGATGTGTTTTCTTTATTCTTGAATAAGAAAGACAATTCAAACACATTAATGCATGAAATTAATTGATGGTATTTCGATTAAAAGTTGGTGAAATTTTCCGACCGTAAAAATGTGGTATCATAGTAGTTGGAATGGTACTTAATTTCGGATATTTTTTTTTACATAATTGAGTGATCAATCATCGAAACTTTAATTTATACCTACACATTGATGGAAAGAGAAAAATGAGATAAGAATGAATAAATAAAGATACAACACAAGTATATTCTACTCATTTTTTTATCCATCCTTCTTTTTTCTATCAATGTGTAAGGAGTTCCTGGAATCTTACTTTCAAATAAATTCTAGTCTAGGCTCCCATTTCTTTTTAGGGGAAAAGGTGGTGATGAAGAGCAAAATATAGCAGCCTGCTCCTATTTCTATATTTAAATATAGCCAGAGGAGGCCCTGATAGTCTAATAAAACCTGATTAAAAACTTCAGCTCCAAGTTTGACTCCAGTTTCTCAAATCTGGCTCAGATTATTATCATCTGGAAAAAGTGGTAGCAAAATATAGCCAGAGGAGGTTCTGTGCTTGATTAATACACATGTAACAAATATGGAAGTACTATAAAAGTGAATAAAGACACATTTCCAATAATTTTAAGTAAAAAATATGGGGCCTTTCCATTTTAAAAAGCAACAAGCCCTGGGCCTGTCTCTTAAAATAATTTTCTGTGAGCACTCCTTGGCCATATATATATAGATAATACCTTTTAACAAGGCTGCACTAACAACGGGTTTATGACCCGGAATTCTTTTTTATCTTTCCTGATTGTTTCTCACCAAAGAACCCATCGATGTATTAATAATAAACTGCAGATTAGTAAAAACTTGTTACAAATAATGATTAGTTAAAAATATAATTATAATTTCCAGTATTACTACCGGTAATTGAATTTTATGTTCAGTCCCCACAAAGCCGGTATACATAATCCGGGCATTAAAATTTTCCCACATGCATCCGTTTTTCCGAAAACAAAAGTCAAACTGTCTTCTGTTTCGACTTTTTCTAAAGTTATTGAATAATTATGCATTAAAATGACTGCAATCAGAAAAAATTGAAACCTTTACCTGTGCATTTTTGACTCGGCACACTCTGAGTTTGTCTACGCGAAGTATCATGGGTTAAGTATGACGAGAACTTTTATCATCAAAACTCCGCGTAAGTAAGCAATTTCTAAATTCCTCACTCGGCGTGAAAGAGTAAAGTGTGGGTTTGCGTGAGCTGTACTGTATATGATATATCAGATCTGGCTTCACATAGCTAATTCATAATTTTGATAGAGCATCATCAGTGACCAGAATAAGACATACCTAATACATTCCAGTAGGTGATAAACTCGGTCTTTATCCTGGATGTTCAACAAAGTTTACTGTTAAAATTAAGATATCTACAGTACTGGTATGCAAGTAGTAGCCGAACAGCAGTAGTATCCGAATTTCCGTAAACAAACGACGTTCGTAGCTCTTCAATAGAAAATATCAATTTAATTTAATAAAAAGATACATTTTTCATCATCAGAAGAATCGTCGTATACGAAAAAGTAAATATGTACCAAAATATAAATGATTTTCTTCTCAGCACTCATTTCCGCGCAAATTTGCCTGTGGGGATGTCGCGCGCTAACCACGCATGCGCAGTTATGTGTTTTTAATTGCTCTCCAATATTTAAACAATGCTTCCCCATGACAACACCAGCAGACGATAATAAATTAAAACTCTAATTTATATATATAACTCTGTTTATATAAAATGTAGGCCTAAACAATATTGGAAAAATACAATACTGCAGTAAAATATCGATTGGTCAAATCTGATTATACTGCAGTATCGGACATTTCCAATTGACGTTAATATATTTAGGTCATAAATGGGTTGAGTTGTCTTTCTTACGGAATGGGGCATCCAATAGGGATAATGACCATAAATGTAACCGTTTTTTTAGCAATTCGGCTACTCCTTCTGTACTGCTGTCAATCAACGGTTATTGGTTACCCTTTTGAGGGCCCCTATTAACAGCGCGTGCGCGAACTTGTAATCGGATGTTGACATTTTTAACAATGAAGTGAACTTAACACTATTCTGTAAGTTGTTTTTGTTTAAATAATATCAAATAACAACAAACAGTACAATAAACACTATTTTCTGTTCGGCTACTACTTGCATACCAGTATGAATCTGTTGAAACCATTTTGGCTGTCAAATATTTATTTCTCAACCGATTTTCAAAAGTAAAGTAGTTTTATTTACCACTTAAAAATTCCAGTTCTAATGATATATAACTGATGTACGTATTATTTAAAATGCTCAAGCTAGTGCAGAAAATCTTGGCTGAAACAAGTGCCCCAAACAATAATAAAGTCCAAGCATAAACAAAGTAAAAGTAAAATTATGCACGTCGCCCATTAAAGTGTTTGAAAGACCTCTTGTCTGTCTTGAAAATATGTCTGGGTCCTTTAAAAAAATAATTAAGCTAGTTCTTTTAGATCTATGAGATCTGAATAGGTCTGGTATTTACAATACCCATGGTAACTGCTGGTATGACTCGAAATAAGTTCAAAAAAAAAAAAGAGGCGAAAACATAACATAATAATATAGGCCCAATAATATAACGGCTTACCACACCAGCAACGCTATTCTTAATGCTTTCAAACCCCATAGCTTCTCTGAATGTTATGAATGACAACAATAAAGAGTAGTTAACGTACTCTTTAGTTATCTTTTAAAGAAGTTAAACGAAAGGAAAGCGAAAATTTGGCCACTTAAAAATTCCAGTTCTAATGATATATAACTGATGTACGTATTATTTAAAATGCTCAAGCTAGTGCAGAAAATCTTGGCTGAAACAAGTGCCCCAAACAATAATAAAGTCCAAGCATAAACAAAGTAAAAGTAAAATTATGCACGTCGCCCATTAAAGTGTTTGAAAGACCTCTTGTCTGTCTTGAAAATATATCTGGGTCCTTTAAAAAAATAATTAAGCTAGTTCTTTTAGATCTATGAGATCTGAATATGTCTGGTATTTACAACACCCATGGTAACTGCTGGTATGACTCGAAATAAGTTCTAAAAAAAAAAAGAGGCGAAAACATAACATAATAATATAGGCCCAATAATATAACGGCTTACCACATAAGCAACGCTATTCTTAATGCTTTCAAACCCCATAGCTTCTCTGAATGTTATGAATGACAACAATAAAGAGTAGTTAACGTACTCTTTAGTTATCTTTTAAAGAAGTTAAACGAAAGGAAAGCGAAAATTTGGCAAATTTCTCTCGCAGAAGCTACGGTGTTTCGTTATATTGAATTTACCGTGATAATCACAATGTTTCGATGCTGATTCAGTATTGGATTTTGTCCTCCTGCTGTGATTTATATTGTCCAACTGACCAGATATGATCATTGACAAGAAGGTCAAGACCCTCATACGCACACGCTATTGTAACGTGTACCGCATTCGCTTAATATTTACATACTGCTGCTTCAATTTATAGAGAATATTGCCAACGATTCAAGTAAACCATATCCCTAACATGTATAAATGTTTCAAACTGACTGATTGTTTTTTTTCCTGAAGATTCTTGCTTATGGTCACAACTGAATCATTACATAATCAAGTATTTACTCTCACTTTTAACCCGTTTCACACCTCCATATATTGTTGAAGCCATGGCCAGCTTATTCCAATAAAAATAAACTAGTAACATTTTGTTTTATTTGTAACCCATCTTAAATAATGATATTATTTACCGATATCATGAAAAATGTATATATTAATTTTTGATAAACATGTTCCTTACTACATTTTTTCTTATTGTGTCAAGTATCTTATTTTAAATATACATATGATGTTACTCTGCAAACAGATTACTGAAGAAGGGAAATGTTAATTTATGTATTCATGCATTTTATGTAAAGATATGCATTTGTATATTTTCAACAGCGCGACATTAAGATTTGGAAACGTGTTCAAAGAAACAAAAATGAGACTTTGTAGTAGTTTTCGTTGTGGAAGAAGTAGAGAGAATCGTGAGAAGGAAAACAATCCATAGAAAAATATTTGCGGTCAATGTAAAAACTGCTCTCGGTAAGGCATTAAACTGAAATACTAGTCTTATTATTTATCATGTTTATTATACAGAATTTTAAATAAACCATTAAATATTAGAAGTTTTGAATTAAGTTTATACCTACAAGGGCGTAACCAGGATATTTTAAGCCATACGCATACGAATGTTCACAGACGTGAGTGTGCTAGTGGGGTATGGAGGTATGCCCCACCACCACTACCGATTTTTCAAGGTGTAGGCTATACCGTATCCTAGATAAATAGTCATACATCTTGTTTTTTTAACAAATCTCAGTGTTGTAGCTGAAATACAAACGATGTTCAGCCATATGTTGCTAAACATTACACATCTTACCATTATGCAAT
Source organism: Cyrtodaria siliqua (assembly GCA_037043455.1). Classification (NCBI taxonomy): domain Eukaryota; kingdom Metazoa; phylum Mollusca; class Bivalvia; order Adapedonta; family Hiatellidae; genus Cyrtodaria; species Cyrtodaria siliqua. The sequence continues at coordinate 6,243 of JAWPHD010000828.1, read as the reverse complement.
ATAATTAATTCGTAAATAGAAGCAAGATGCTTTGATGGAATTCAATAAAAACAGTTTAAAATAAGTCCCTCTCCGAAGATTTGAACACACGGAGCCCATGCTAAGGATTTAAAAGACGATCGATTAATCATCTGAGATAAACGGACGCAAGGCAATATATATGTTATGCGTAAAATGAGAATATGGTCAATTCCGGAATTGCTCTGCGCAAAGTAAGATTTTTTAAAGTGCGCGGCATTATCGGAATTCGCAAAATGCGCGATTCACGGAATCGGACAAAGTAGGAATATTTTGGTTCTAGTTATTAATTGTAATACTGATGGCAAAGGCCTTCATTAATAATGCTGAAAGAACTTGCGGCTCAAACATTTTGCTTGTATATACATTAAAAGCAATACGAGGGGCATCACAGAAATATTGAGACTTTTGCTATAACATTTTTTATTATCTATTCATTTAAAAAAGATATTTGGCACCAATGCAGTTTCTAAAATTATCTTCTATTTCCGAAAGTGACAGTATTACTGATGGCACGAAACACAAGTTTTGTCGTCGCTATAGCAACCATATGAATTAATAATGCTGATGCGGGGAGGGTCTAAACGGTATCTTGAGTTGCTTAAGAAATAGTGATATTACCAGTGAATATAGACGTCGAATTTGGCGCGCTTTAGCGTGTGTGTTAGACGACGTCACACGCACACGCTCAGTAAATGTTGACGTCATATCCGTTTCCGTCAGTAAACAGTCGGTAAACAATGAGTAGCAGCAAACTTAAAGATCAGAAGAAAATTACGTCAATAGATCCGCATGAAAGTCGCACAGTAATAAATTTTTGTTGTGAACTTGGGCAGACACCTACCCAAAAATTGAAACTAAGTAACCGATCGTCTATGAAGTCGACCGTATCTCGTGCACTCGTGTTAAGGTGGCACAAGCGTTTTAGTGAAGGACGTGCATCGTTACGAGATGATGAAAAGATTTGAACGTGTTTGACGTCATTGTTGCAGTTAACAACGTCGTGACGTCGCTATGACCGTCCCCGCTTCAGCATAGTACTCCTTGCACATATGTGAATATTTTCAACATTATATGTAAAATTATCATGATTCTTGGCAATCTGGTGCACAAAAGATGAAACTATATTTCTTGGGTGTTCTAATGTTGTATTCCCAACGACCTTTGAATAAGAGCAAAAGTCTCAATACTTTTGGGATGCCCGTCGTAAACTTAAGTATGTTTAAATTGCAAGTAGGCCTATACGCGTGATGCAACGTGTGTTTATCTCCTCATTGTCTATTAAATGTATATTAATATCCACTATTTATTAAGTATAATTCAAATGTCATTACTGGCAATATCATAAACTGGTAATTTGTTCTCAAGCGGTCTGTGTAAATTATTGTTTAAGCACATTTGGCAGATGACAGATGTTCTGGACAATAAGACAATTTAACAGTTAATATATTTATACACCTTATCAGTATAATACTTTAATACATATGATTAAAATATGCAAATGCAAATAGTAGTAGTAGTTGTAGCTTTAACACCTGATGCATTTATTGAGCAATGATGTGTTTGTTATTTGACAGATGTTCAATATTTGACTTCTTTGTAACATGTGTATATGCAAGTATATACGAAGGTATATAAGTATATACGAAGGTATATGGCACCAATCCAGGGTCCCATGTTTGTATGAAGAGATCATAGGAATATCTCTAAAATATATTTTATATGGAATGCCCACTTTGACCCGTTATTAGAAATATATTGCGTAGCAAATCCAGGCTCATGGTTTGGCGATTTCCGTCAATCTGTCTGTCCGATGTCCGTATGTCCGTCTACGCGTTTTGACGTTTTGGTGAAAGCGTTTGGTTATTTTTTTTTGTTTTTCCTCAAAAACGAATTGCCGAAAAGCTTTGCAACTTGGCACAAGTGTTCTGTGAAAATGGTGAATTCGCAATCCGGCGTTTGCACCACTGTGCTTCCCTTGTTTATATTTCCTTAGCCATACTGTATCCCTTTATTTCAGTAATATAAATACGCGCTTTATTGTTTGAGGGTTTCAACTTACTTTCTCAATAATTAAGTTCATGTTAATTATTTCCAAGCCAAACTATGATATTTGTTTTATATTTGATCTATTATAATAGACGGATGAAACAATTAAGCATATGTACTTAAATAGGTTTCAAAACACTATTTCTTTTCAAATACCAACACAAATTCGTACTTTGCGCAAAACATTCTCAAATTGCGCATACACTTGGTGCATATTTTATATCGATTAACCCCTTGCGCAATTCCGGAATAGTCCTGCACACTTTCGGAATCGTCGGGCATTTTAAGAATTCTTACTTTGCGCAGAGCAGTTCCGGAATCGTCCATATTCTCATATTGCGTATAACATATATATTTAAAATGTATCAGCAACTTTAAAGGGACCAGGGCGATTTGTTAAGTAGTGTCATTGGGTAACCTGGTCAAGTTGACAGTGAAAATAACACCAGTGTTTCCTCTTCATCTTTATTAATTGTTAATAATTATTTTAGGAATTTTATGATTCAGTATTGCAATGCACACCCAGTATACGAAAATCAATATAGCAATAAGTAAAAAAAAAGTGGTGTTTTCAGTCCAAACAAGCAGTTAAACTTTAAACAGCATTCACACACAAATCCGACATATAGATAGAAGGAAAACAAAGAAATTTTCCTGCCTACCTAGCCATCTGAATTTAAGGAATTTAATGTGTGCTAACCAAGATATTTTTAAGTGTGGCCTTAGTGTTTTTCGGGGTATTTTGCCACATGACGTACGCACGTGCGTATATGCGTACACAGTAGCTACGCCTCGGACCTATTTCCATACGCAACGAGTGTGAATATATACTCTGTAAAAAAAGTTTTGGACCATGGCAGTGTTCGAACCCGTACAATGATCGCTGAACCTTGACATTCGTCCATAACCCTTATTATCTCAGTTGATAATTCACAATAGATCAACAATCAACAATAATTATCGTTTACATTGAAAGTTTGCGACAAAATAATAATCTTTTTATTGGTTACTCGAATGTGTCCGTAACTGTTACTTTTTATGGACTTTGCAACATTTTTTACAGACCCTTTGTGTGTTCGCGATATTTTTTAAAAATCAAATCTTGTTTGGAATTTAATGTTTCTGGTACCAAATTAACCGGTTAGGGTAGACCTTGGTCACTAAAGAAATATACTTAAATTATGTCCACTAGTATTATTTTTATATGACTTTATATACCCTGGTCCAAAACTTTTTTTACCGAGTATATATATATATTTCATTCACAGCTCATTATTGCTTGTTTTGAAACTATCATAATTTTGTAAAAGTACGCGTGTCTAAGTATTGCTGTTGGTAACATACACATGTAACCCGGGTTCGAATCGACGTTGTGGGGTTGTATTTGAGAACGTTCGGTGTTCATACACTCGGACACGTCAGTTTCCCTCGAGTAGCCCATTAAGATTTTTTAATGACAATCAAGTATAGAATGCGGAAATAAGCACCACAAAATATACATCACATACTCAAACGAACGACAACAATTGACGCAAAAAAATGACGTTCTTTTTGTGAAAGGTGGTGAACTTTGTTAAAGTCAATAGTCAGAAAATGACCTGGACTCGATATATGTCTCTTGCTATGAACCGATTTGGCTGAAATTATTAAATAACATATAAAAAATCGATATATTTTTCGGACACGTTATTTCAGTATTTTGCATCAAACATGTTTTCTTTGAGAAAAAGGAAATTTCAAAGATACCAATTTTCAGTGTAGTTTTCAAACACGTTTGCAGCTGAACATTTTTTTATATCAGACAATCGCTTTAACAAGATATATATTTTTCTCAACATTTCGTAGCACTGGAACCAGTATAAATAAAATTATGCAAACTTTCTGGAAAAATGGTGTCTGAAAAAGGCGTCAAATGTGACGAACCATGCATTCTTTACGACGTCATATCTAAAACGCCATACTGATTATCAAAAAAAAAAATTCAGTACCACAATCAGAAAAGTTTAAATTTTAATTTGGTAAACACTTTATATGCAGTTTCAAAAAATATTCATAAGTGAGATTCCACCTAAATTATACTCAATGAAGGATTTAAAGCCAAATGGTACTATAGCGGCAATGCCTGATAAATACTTCAAGATTGACGTGTGTCCCTTTAAGGAATAATTGGTGAGTATGCTTTCAGTCATATTCCTTTAAAGCATATCCAAGCCGCTCCCTGGCAGGCCAAATGTATATAATGATACATTTTTTTTACAATATCCATAATTAAAAGAAAAAATATAAATATATTTTGTTGAGACAATATTATACGATTATTTTTATTTATGGTAAAATTAAACCCTGCACCGCAAATGAGGATTTACTTATTCCTCGACCAAACAGTTTGGTGATAAAGCCATAGCACCGACCTTCCGTTCGTCTGTAGATGAGCTTGTGATCTGTACGTGACTGAAAAGGACTTTAATGACGGGTGAGTTGTACTAGTCTCAGACAAATTGTATTTAAAGGGCTCTAACATCTTGGGAAACGTGGAAGAATGATCAACATACCATACAAACGTATACATGTATGTACAATGTTTATTTAAAAAGGCTCTAAACCTTTGGGAAAAGTTAAAAGAATGATCAAAATACCGTAAAAAATATCTGGAAAAGGAATGTGCAAAGAAATATCAATACAGGCGGCCATATTTGAACGATGACGTCACAGTTTATCATATATGGAATACTGATAAGTATCGTTTAAAGCAACTACAGGAGCAATTGCTTTAAAATAAAATACAAAGTGTAAAATGTTATGCATTTTTATGATTTTACATTCACGTGCAGCGATTATAGCCACGTTTTTGAGAGGGAGAAAATGGGTATATTAAAATCGCCTCCGTTTGTCCGTCCGTCCGTCACCATATCTCCTCCTAAACCGCTGAACGAAATTCAGCCAAACTCAGAGTATTACTTCACCATATGATGACGGCATGCAAGAGCAACATTGTTTTGTTTCTGGCTCCGCGCCCAGGGACATTTAGAGAGAGAGTGTGTGTGGTGTGGGTGGGTGGGTGGGGTGGGGGTGGGGGTGCAAGAGCAACATTGTTTTGTTTCTGGATCCGCACCCACGGATATTTAGAGAGATAGTGTGTGGGGGGATTTTATTATTTCGAACTCGGACGTCTGCCCGGGGGCCCAGGATGGGTGGGTGGGGCGGTGGGGGAGATTTGGGGTAATAAAAAAATGTTGTAATTATGTCCTAAATGAAACGTTATGATGATGGGACTAAACATTTGTTTCCTCCTACGTCATCGGTAGTGCCTGGGGAAATGGCATCAAATACACTAATAATTCAATTAGTGTCATTTTTCCATACTTCTTTGCACATTAATTGGTATAATAGCCGTCTATGAAAGAGATACATGACATGTCAAATGATTTATTATTTAAACCACGGACGTCTTCCCTGGGGTTGCGATTGGAGGGGGTGGGGGTGAGTGAGGGAGGGGGGCGGGGTAATTATTTTTTTAAGTCTTAAACGAACATTTTGATGAAGGGATTACAGTGTATAATAATATGTTTTTCTCCCGTGTGTGTGTGTGTGTGTGTGTGTTTGTTGTGGTGGTGGTAATGGATATGAGGGTCGGGGTCGGTTGTAAGGGGCGTCAAAAGGTCCATTATACACAAATTCCAATTGCAGTGTCATGTTTCTATTTGCTTTTTTTAAACTTGGCAAATATACAAGCATACTCCTCTGAAAATACAAAGCATATCAAACAATTTCAGTGTTTTCACCTTAGAGGTGTGCCTTGGGGTGGGGGAGAATATGGGCTGTGTGCGGTGGTGGTGGGAGGGGGAGGTGGGTGGGGGTGAGGGGGTGAATTCGGTCAAACATCCATTTTTCTTTCTCAATAAAATGAAATTATCAGTATAATTTGCTCCAGGGTCACCATGGGATATGGGTCAACATTCATTCCAGTGTCATGCTTGTATGAAGAAAAACTTAAATAGTACTATATCAAAGAACGATCAAAACAATTACATGTAAATTGGATACAGGGTTAAAGGGAATTGACCTGTGTGAATAAAACGACGGTATTTGCGATGGTGCGCCGTGGAATTCGTACTAGTTTTCTTTGCTTTAATGATATTTATCAATATGCCATATTAAGTTACGTTACTGTCATGT